>OX401419.1:27948568-28443568 GCA_947846245.1 Cerastoderma edule | reverse complement strand
AAATTGGAAAATAATCTTCTGATAGGGCAGAAAACATATTGGGAAAAGGAAAATTGCTCGTTACGAGCAATTTCTCCTTTTACCACAATGTTTTCTAAGTCGTCTGCAACAAAATGGTCAAATATCGTTATTGTTTGGAAAAGGGATAAAAGAGAGGTTATGGGTTTGATTCCCAATGGGTCCAAATGGGGGAAATGACTTCAGGACTTTGACCATTACATGTATTCAAATGTATTTATTTCATGAATATACACATGAAAGTTCAAGATCCTGTGTCTGTCGGTATGGCCCAGAGGTTAAAAAGCACGGCTGTGAGTATAGCCCTCACTCGGACAAAAGACCAACCTCTTGTATTAATAGGCTTGATTAATGCTTCTATTCAACACACATCAATGATGATACAAAAGCCGCATGTAAAGCCTAAAAGTGGCTCCCATAAGCAGGTTGTGGATCGGTTGCAAAGGGGCCAAATATAACTGATAATTTTCTTCAGTGTAGATTTCTGCTAGAACTTATATGCACAGGAACCAATGCCTTCTGACATACATGCACCTATATTATCAATATTTACAGTGTATATATTGATGATAAAGGTACATGTATGTATGTCAAATTATATATGGCGTTGGTCCCAGTGCTCAAATTTATCAACGGTAGAATGACAGGAGTTTACAAAATAACCTAATTTCTGACTCTACATGATTCATTTTCATGGCCAAGATTTTATTTAGACAAGTATTCTTACATATTTCTGATGGAGCATAGATTTCGTAGAGACAATTATTATTTTCGTTGTGAACTTTTACCTGCTCATTTACAAAACTTGTTGACTGATGCACTTAATATTCAAAACATTTAGATTATTTTTCAAATTTCTTTGGCAATATTACTTATTTCCCATAAAAACCTATCAATGATATCAAATATATCTTACCATGAAAATCATTGTAACTAGCCACAGTGTTAAATTATGGCTTAAGACTGGTAATTCAATGGGGATAGGGGATATATTACTCCTATATGGCTTTAGACTGGTAATTCAATGGGGATAGGGGATATATTACTCCTATATGGCTTTAGACTGGTAATTCAATGGGGATAGGGGATATATTACTCCAATATGGCTTTAGACTGGTAATTCAATGGGGATAGGGGATATATTACTCCTATTGAATACACATTATTATAATTGAGTTTTGACCCTGAGGTTTCCTGAAACAGATCCACTTTAACTCAGAAGATTTCCATTTAAAAGAGAAATGTGACCAGCAACATGTATAACCCCAATCTATTGTTGTATGCTTTTATTTTCTATTTCAACGATTTTGAAAACTATTTTGAAGACTACTTTGGGATAATACCTCTGTTAAATAGTATCACAAAATGTATGCAGGCCTGATATTGACCCTTTGAAAGCTGGGCAATTTTCTAAAATAGAATTTTGTGTTGTCTGCTTTCCAAAACATTAAATATCTTCTCATTTTGATGAGAAAAGATACTCAGAGTAGCAAAAAGGTTAGATCACAGGCCAGCACCAATTTACTTGGCCGCTGGGCTGGATCCAACCTGTTTGCATAAGCATGTAGTCAGTTCCATCTTTATAAGTTTAAGTTGCTTTCATTATATACTCATTTGCAATGATATTCCTGTACAAACTGATATATTGGCCTAATTTCTCTGTTTTGGGAACAATGACTTCCCTACAAAACAAAGTTCTGTCAATAAGACATGGGTATACTCGATCCAAACCCATGTACCTTAAAAACCCAACAACAAAATCAAAACAGTTATGTCTATTGTCATCATAATATTCCGCCTTCCACAATCGGCCATTGGTAAACACTTGTAGACATTCATCCCAGCGTGATTTCACATCATCATGTTCAATAACCAGATCAACCTTTAAACAACAAGTCCAGTCACTCCCACCTACAGTCACGCTCCTTTCATCATATTCGTAGACACGCCCCCCGGAGTCTGACAGACCCACATGGAGATTAGATTCATTTGTAAAGTCAGTCAGAAAGTCTCCAACAGTAGGCTTAATCAACATTGAGAACTGTGTGTTGTTGGCACTGATAAATGGTGAAGGAATTACATAGGGAGGAATACGCATGCCTGATCCAAGTATGGTCTGATGACATATTGGACATATTTCTGGAAGGTTAAAACACAGAATATTGTATTGGTGGGTGCAGTGTTGAAAACACCGTATCTCACTCATGTTTAACAATGATCTATGTATGAAACCTTTCAGGGATTCATGTAATATGCCTATTGGTAGTTACAAATACTGTTCTTGGATCATTTCCATCAGCTCATCTCGTGTGATCACAATTGGTCAAGTGATAGCAAAATTGCTGTCAGTTCAATCCACTAGTCTGGTCTAAAACACTAATTTTCAGCTCCAGGGCGGGCCATTGGAGGTAATGAGTAACTCTTAGTCAACTGAAGAGTTTTAGGTTTTTGTTCTGGCTGTAGCTTTTCTAGTTCTTCTAGACGTGATACAACATGAGCTTTCCTATGGTAGGCCATCAATAAGTCCTTCTGTGCAGCATAACATGAACCTTCGTGAGGATGACCTGTAAAAGTTGACAATGATACCTGGTTACAATATACTCTATATTTTTCACAATCTCAACAAATTGGAACACAACTACTTAGTTTAACCCTTTCCCAAACAACAAATTTTCGACTGTCCCAAATTTTAAGAGTTTGCAGACGACATTTCAAAATGTGATGAAATTGAAAAATATTCTTCAGAAAGAGCAGAAAACCTTGTGGGAAAATGAAATATTGCTCGTTACGAGCAAATTCTCCTTTTCCCACAATGTTTTCTAAAGTCGTCTGCAACAAAGAAGTCAAATGTCGTTATTGTTTGGGAAAGGGTTAAAATGCTTTTAAAAATTATGTTGTGACAGATGCAAAATTTGCTTAACATGCATTTGTTCAAGCTGTGTCATAATAATTTCATCTTAATTAAGCAATTCTTGGTGGTTTTATCACCTTTATTTGTATAATTGCTGATTGATTTTAACATTGTTTCTTCAAAAAACTTTAAAATACAAACAGAAAATGATGGTCATGAATCTCAGAACAATGAAGGATTCAAAGTCCTCATGAATTGCCATGTAATGCCTTCATCTCAACATTTCAGCTGTAAATAATTCCTAAGTAATTAAAAGAACAATAATGCAACTTACCTGTGGAAAACTGAGTCAAGTAATTAATCTGTTTCATAAGTCCTCCCTTTACTGAATCAAGGGTTTTGATGAAGTTGGTTGTTTGGGTTTCTACAGTTTTATTTACAGTCTTCTCTTTGGACAGTTCTTCCAGCGCTTTTCCTGTAATAGAATCAATGATTTCGAATAATTGGATGATTCATTTGAGATTCATTGGAATAAAGACAAACTCAAAGGTATCTTTATTACAGAGTTTCTTCTAACCTGTAAAATAAGTATTTCAAGTATAATCAGAAAGTATTTATTACAAAGTCATAGGATGTGCTAGCAAGGACCAGAAACGGACAGTACAAGCAGAATAATCTAAGGGGTTCCGTGCGTATGATTGGAGTGAAAGAAAGCTAAGAGATTTTTGAAGACAAACCAATCAATACTGTTGTATAGCAGAAATCAAATTGAAGATAAAGTAGACATGAATAATGTAACTGTCCCAGGACTCCTTTGGTACTCAAACCCAATGCTCCAATCAAATGAAAAAGTCTTATTCCAGTTATCAACAAAATAGATCTTGTAGACGAAACAGGGTTGTCATTAATCTTTTGAGAAAGAGACTGACTTTCGATTTTGAAGAGGCCAATGAAGGAAACACCAATCAAAAATTAGTTGTTACTTATGACCACATATCTTTTGCTTTTTGAGCCGATCAAAAAGTAATTTGAAGCGGTCTAACTGGCTGGCTGCCGGCTCTTAATGACAATCCTCTGAAAACAAGCTTTTACAGTTCAATAACCTATCTACCAGTGGCCACAGCCACACCTTATTTCAGTTTAATTTACATATCTTGTCTTATCATTTGACTTTGAATGGCTTTTTTGTGCATTAAATCTGATAATCATTATTTGGAAAGTCTGACACTATTTGGATCGTTCGAAATTTCCCCATCAGAAAATAAAAAGCAACATTTACGTCAAATTATTTTGACGAGGTGGAGAAATGGATTTAGGAGAAATAGTCAAAATAATTCAACATAGCAGTGATAATTTTTACCTCTGCGTCCCGCGTCATATACACATGAAAATTGCAGGGGACACATCATTTCAAAAGATATGTGTCCAGCCTGAAGCATTCTCATCAGCACAAGTAATGTGCAATGTAGTAAACATCATTAAGCATGCTGTCCCATGCTTTCTTTCTATCAAATCTGCATTGTTCTGAGTCATTTAAGCTAAGATTATCATTAATAACAAGTGTTATACTATTAAACATGATCTTATAGCTTGGATCATTGGTACTCAGATGCATAGTCTTACCCTTGGACACATAGTTTTAAAAGATGTGTGTCCAAAAGAACACGATTACTTTCTTTTTCTAAAATTAACACTGACATAGGGATTGCTTTTTATTTTCTGATGGGGCAATCTAACATCGAAATTTCAAGCGATCCAAACAGAGTCGGACTTTCAAATTCTGATTTTTCGAATTTAAAGTATGAAATGAACATTTAAATTCAATTGATACAACAAGAAAGTTTGATGTGATGGAAGATATTGCCTCTAGTTAAACTTATTTGACGCTATCGGAAATATTGAGAAAATTTTGCATAGGCCAATATCTCCTGTCATGTCAAATTTTCGAACATTCGAATATTTTGTGGAGAATGTGTGACAAAATTTTTGTCGCAATCTCTGAAGACCCATATTTCTATTATTACAATCAAGCATCAAATGACATTGCTTACAGTTATAATTCAATCTCTTTTTAAGCGATCCATACATGTAAAAAGTCGTTATTCATCATATTTACTTTTTAAGTACAGTTTAATTGTCACTAGGTACCTAATACGCTCCCGATAAACATACTTTGCGCATGCACACTGCAGGGTTTTTTTTTTTAGAAAAAGGGGAAGACGCTGGACGCTGGGTGAAAGGGGAAAAATAGAGCGCGAAAGAGACATATTTTGGGAAAAAATAAAAACTGTTTATGTCAATGTTTTATTTGAAACATTATAACATATATAATTTCAGATATAACTAAAGGAAAGGTAATTGCCCTAAAAATTCAGACAGAATTAAATAATTATTTTTTTTGTGTCCAGTTTTTAATAGATATTTTTTCTAAATGTCCGATTTTATAGAGACATGATATTTTGTTCAATACTTGACCAACCTTGTTCAAAATAAATAAACACTATTTGCTGCATTTTACCACTATGATTAAAGTCAGGATTCCCCAAAGTAAAAAAAGAATTAACTCCCATTATTATATCTTCTAATTGAGATACGACACATCTTTACATCTTAAGTTGACAAAGGGAGTTTGAAATAATTGAATTGACAAACAACTATTGAATGTAAAATTGAGGAAAGGGGCCGATAATTGGTATTTTTTTTCTCCATTTTTGAGATGATGAAAGCAACGGCTAATTGGTAAATAGAAACCGATTACCACAACAACTTGAGAATTGTGTTAATTATTATAATATTAAAGTAATTCTTAATTGGATATATTCTATTTATCCAATCAGAAGCTGAGTTTTTGTCTTAAAATGAATGCCGTATATTTCCCCAACTAGATGTATGTATGTTTAAATTGTCTGCATATGTAGAAAAGCTGTCTAAAGGGTGTAGAAATCAATAAAGGTAGAAAAATCCCCCTGCTCTCACTTCACACATCAAAAAAAACTTTAATCTCCAAAGAGACAAATGCCCCCCAGGGTTTTATCCGCGGTCGCTTCTTACATAATGTGTCAGTTTTGACCAGATTGAAATTCCTTTGTTCTCATTACACAACTATGACTAAAGTTGAAGATATTACATCATAGCTATAAGCATGTACCCAAGCCAGCTGATAAAAAAACCCTTCCTCAACTGCGATAGACTAAAGATGTAAAAAAAAAATGCTTGCAACAAATACGCTGAGCAGATTTTAACGACACAGTGAATTTTAACAACTCAAATTGTACTCAGTTATATATATGGATATCCGATGCATTATTTTCTAGCATGCATGTTGCAAATATGCGTGATCTTTGAAAAAATGGGGTGAATCGCGCGTTGTGGAAGAAAAAAGACACTGCTATGATGATAAACTGGATGAAAATTTGACTGGTTTCCGGCAATTAATACACAAAATATCCTTCTCGAGCAAGATCGGAATCCAGTGATATAGTAAGTTGCCAGGAGAAAATTTTCATGATGTAATTTGATTGCTATATTTAGAATCACTGGGGTTCCCAGTATTGTGTGAGTAGGGAGGGCCTTGATTGGGAAAGAGAGAGGGCGAGATCTTTGTACATGGTAATGTCAACTGACCCAAAGGAAGAAAAAAACAATTCTTTGAGAGGAAAAAACTATATTTTGGGGGAAATTTTATGTTAAGGGAAAAAAATTCTGGTAGGGGAAGACGCCGATCATCGGCGTCACTTTCTTAGTAAAAAAAAAACCTGCACTGGAATGTGAAAAACCTAATTAAGCGTTTTTTAATTGTTCAACAGCAATTGATGCCATTATTAAGTGGTATATAAGTTTGTCTAACATATATTGTCTTATCAATTGAATTTGTATTGCCATTTTGTGTTTTAAATCCGAAAACTAGAATCTCGAAAGTCCGACACTATTTTGATCGTTCGAAATTTCGACGTTAGATTGCCCCATTAGAAAAATAGAAACAATTTTCACGTCGAAATCTTTTGACTTATATTGCCTCAATAAATGCAAAATCTTCTCAATATTTCGAAATTTTCCCTATCGCATCAAAATTATTTTGACTAGGGGAGAATCCACTGGCATTAATTGTACTTAGTTTATTGTAGACAAATCAAATCTTGTCAATTTCCATTTCTGATCTGATCACTCTTTGAATGAGTTCACATCTTTTGCAGAAACTATGGCGCCATCAAGATTATTCCATTCATTGATGAAAGATGCGAAAATGAGTTTTGTTGTTATACAGTCAACTCGACAGTTCCGCATCACTAATAGATAAAAGATCGTTTTTTCTTGTATAAACCAATTAACTGTAGAAATCAACATATGAATTTAATGAAAAATTCTTCCTCTGTCTATTCATACCAATGATTTACCGCTATTATTTACCATTTTTCGGTTTTTGAAGAAAACAAGATGCGAAAATGAGTTTTGTCGTTATACAGTCATCGCAACAGTTTCGGATCAAATGTGACAGTTCCGAATTATGTTAATTTTCATATCATTTATTGTAAAAAGGGTTAACTTCACAAAGAGACAGTTAGAACAGAAAATAATATCATCAATTAATACTTTATTTTCATCAAACACATGCCTTGTGCGATTTCCCTTTAAAGAATTATTTTACTTTTTCCTTTTAAGAGCGTACGAGAATGACCGGAAGTAATGTTGAGGCGACACCAGAGGTGATCCGAAACTGTCGAATTTACCTGCCTTCATTCATCATGCAATTATACAATCCCAGTCCCGTTTTACATTAACACATTCTATTGTAATTTTTCTTACAAATGATATCAATGTTTAGTGCACATTATCTTTTTAAATGAGCGTCTAAATCGCCAAAAAAAATATCCTTGAAATTAGGTCAACTTCCGGTAATCTATCTCGGTCTTAATTAACGGTCTTAATTAACCGTTCCAAATTGATTGTGATCACTTTACCAGAAGTGGAAACGTCATCTTGGTTTTGTCAAGAGCTAATTGAATATGCTAAATGACTGTTATATTTTTAAGGCTAGGGTTTCTTCGCATTCATAGAAATTTGACAACAAACATAAGATGATCCGGAACCGTCGATGATCCGAAACTGTCGAGTTGACTGTACTCTTGTACCTTGCCGGTCGTTTAATAAGAGAGATATTTTTCTTTAAAATATGTATATGCTCAAAGTCCTTTAGAGCCTTTTATGTAATCACACAGTGCTCTGATAGAAGTCTAGTTACTCTTTTGTGTGTGTGTTATTTATGTTAAGCAAGAATCTTTCTGAATTTTGGTGTAGAACCATTTTATTGAGTCTGAAATGATAACCGATAGTTTCCTTTCTTTAACTGATAATCAAAATAAACCATACCGGCACTAAGTAGAGCCGAGGAAATGTCTTTTTCGATGTTTTCGAGTTGCTGTAATTTCTCAATTGGACCACTGCCGGCCATATTGATGAAAAGTGTAATTGCTGGTATCCTGACTGACCTAATTTGTCTTCATAATTTGCAAAAGGTGGGAACCATTCATTTGTGTCACGGTTTTTAAGACGCTTTGGGGGTTGTATCAAAGTAATTTATTTTCGCTTAACAAAGATGTATCGCATAAAAATCTTTTTATATCTACTTTTTGTCAAAATGTGACGTATTCTTATCAATTTAGATCAATCTAATATTCTTGAACAATAAGAATTGTGACTGTGACATAAATGAGATTTCTTTCTATTGAAGGTTTCGTTACTATTGAAATGTTCCCTTGTGAATACGGAAGTGACGTAAACAATTGTTCCGCTAGTTGCCATTCAGCCTGGGTCAGTGACACACACAGTAAAGACGTACCTAAACAACTGTCAACTACAACAAAAATCTGCAAACATGTTGAGAAGTGTCACGAGAATTTCGTCAAAGCTGAAGTTTTCTTCCCCAGGACAAAACACTGCTCTAAAATGGTATGTTTGATTACTGTTTATTTCATAGATTACCGTTGTATAAGGGTGGTTTCAAAAAAAATGAAGCAAAAGTGTGACATGAGGGGTAAAATTTAGATCTTCAAAGTTGCTCTAATTTCCTATTGTAATGAATCGGAGACATTCTGCATTTTTGAAAACTGTTGGAGGCTAAAGAATTGGAGAAAGACAACCATCTGAATTTGATACAGTTTATTTGAATTTGACTCAGTTTTTTGTGCAAAACATATATTTTTCAAATCACATAAAATAAAGTCAATGACTAGAATATAGTCTGTTATATGTTGATTTCATGATCTCATATGACTGAAAATGACAAATTCAGCAAAATGTGTAATTGTATGCATGTTTTCCTTTTCCAAAATATATTTTCTTTGCATTTTTCAACTTCAAAATTCATAATACAGCTGTAAAAGTTTGTATAAATATTTAAATACATAAAAGAGGAATGTGAAAACATATCTGTTACAAAATATAAGTAATTTCTGAAATCTCCTCCAAATTTCATCTTATTATATCAAGTCTAAAGGGCCAAAGAGTGATCTGAACAGCAGAACAGTTTTCATCCATTTTGTTACACTTGGGACAAAAAGTGGTTCAAGGCAATTTATCTGTGAAAATTATCTGTGAAAAGTGCTAAAAAACTCTTGCAGCAGTATTAATGAGCTCTGGGAGTTAAGAATAGATGGAGGTATATCTTTAACTATCAAATTAAAAAAAATAAGGAAAAAAATCTTGATTTTTTTTTTTTTAAATTAAAAAACGCACAGCTTTTTAAGAAATTAACATCAAAATAAACAACAATAAACTAGTTCAATTACAGTTTTGAATAACTTCAAAGTCCATTTTATATGATTATTGTCAAAAGCAGCTATTAAACAATTCATAAAGTGTTGTTGCGCATCTGCATTATTGAATTATAAATGCATGGTAATATGTTACACTTGGGACATAAATAGTTAAAATTATTTCTTTCGACTAGGAATGTTTATAAATCTCTTGTAACACTTAAAAATAACATGGTTAAGTTAAGGATAGATGGACATTATGACTAAATAGGTGAGATATAAATGCCTCCATATCTTTGACAATGGTATTTACTAGATCTTCAGCTGAAGTAGCTTTCTGTGTCTGTAGCCATCTTTTTGCAGTTACAATGTTTCCATCTTTGTTGGTGTAATTCTCTGGTACACATTCCCATTGGTGGTATTTAACATTCTCATCACTTGGGCATATTTCCAGAAGTGGTTGGAACAATGTTTTGATTAAGTTGGCCCACAGCATTTACATTGCCTGTCAACGCAGGCACGGTCTGGCCTGCCAGTAAAATCACAAACTGTAATGTTTGATAGTTGGCGTGTTGTCAATTGAAGTTCTGGCAATGATTTCAGCTTTGCTAGTTTGACTAATGCGTCTACCTTTTGATCGAGATTGTAGTCCTTTACACAGACACAGACTCTTCTGCAGGTAAGATCTAATACCTTGAAATT
Source organism: Cerastoderma edule (assembly GCA_947846245.1). Taxonomy (NCBI): domain Eukaryota; kingdom Metazoa; phylum Mollusca; class Bivalvia; order Cardiida; family Cardiidae; genus Cerastoderma; species Cerastoderma edule. Next base: position 28,433,245 of record OX401419.1, on the reverse strand, counting down.
CCTGGTTATCATTTTGATAAATGTATTGAATATTTCCTGTCAAAATTGGGAAATTCCTTTATAAATTTCTTATAAAGCTGTAGCTTTGAGCACAGTAGATGCCTTTTTGCAACAGGTGTTCCATTAACATTTACAGTGTCCTTTTTATTAGGCATGACCCTAGAGTTTTCTTCCAGAAATGTATCTATTTCCGTTTTCCAGGAAGCTTTGTACTGTGCAGACTTGGATAGTCTTTTCTTCTGTTTTTGTTGTCTTCTTTGGTATTGTTTGTGGCTTTTGTTTTCTGTCCAAATGCTGGACATTTCTGAAAATGCTAGCTGCTTTTTCACTTTTTCATTGTCTTTCTTCGGACGACCAACTTTATTTACACCAACTATTGAATCAATTGCATCTAATTTGTCACCAGTTTCAACAACATTCAACATGGATTTTCTTCTTGGGGTTGCATTTTTGATGATGTGAGAAATTGTCTCCGCCCATTTTTCTGGTTCTTTTGGCAGTGCTTTTCTTGCACGTTCAGCCTGCTTTCTAGTATTTGCTGCTTTGCGGACATAACAGGGTGTTCTCTTAATTGGTTTTTGGGCTTCAGATTGTTTCTTCTTTTCAGCTTTCTTCTTTCTTAGCCGCTGTTGCTGTTTTCGTAGTGCTTCTTTGGCCTTAATCTCTATATCATACTCAGGATTAACCTTTCTCAGATCTTTCACCTTTTGTCTATACATTTTATTTTCATTTACTTTCTTCAGCTTAATCTGTTTGAGTTTATCAAACAAACTGGGGTCACTTTTTAATTTTTTTCTATACTTTCTAACTCTGGCAGTAGATGGTGCCACCTGTTCCTGCTGCTCTACTATTTTTTTAGGAGTTCTCAGTGTTCTCCGTTTAAATGGGAGTTTTACAATAAGCTTTTCCATTGTGCTTTAGTTCAGTTCAAATAATTTCCTGCAAAATATTATTTTGTTAATATCATGCAATATTAAGATTTAAGTGTCCCGAGTGTAACATTTACTGACATTTTAAATAGAGTGTAAATGATATTAATGATATGGTTCAGAATAAAAATAAAGTTGCCATTATATTGCTCAAACATTCATCTTATAATATGATTTACATTTTAATGGTAGTTCTTCATTTACCAAAAAATATAACTGACCATTTTGATAAAAACAGCAATTTTTACTGTTTTTAATAAATTTCTTACTCACATGTACTGGATTCCCCTGTATAACTCATTAAATTAGTACATGAGTATGTATACTTTACATCTAAACTACATACAATGTGTATTGATTATTTTTGTGGAACTGGCATGTGTCAATCAAAAGTGTCAAAATTGTGTTACACTTGGGACATCACTTATGTCTATGCCTGAAATTAACATGTTTGACTATCTGCTCTTGACTACTCTTGTTGAACAGCTGCTGTCGTGTTTGTTTGAAAAATAATGTAAAATACAGTATAAGACAGAGAATATGAAAGTGGCATGCATTAAGAAAAAAATGTTTCACTCGGGACATTTCTGGGTGCTTTCACAAATACCTGTCTAGATAAATAGAAATTGTCTAATTTTCAATAAGGTTTCATGTTAAAGTAAGAGAGGTAATCTCTTTATCAAAATGTTAAAGCACTGTGGCTGTATTTTCATTTCAGAACATTAGACAGCTCTTCATTTTTTAAGTTTATAAATTTCGAGAAACAAAAAAATCGGATGATGTGTTGTTAATAAGGGATCTTAAGGTCATAAAATAACTTAAATGCTACCTATATGCCTGATAGAATATAGCGGTAATGATAAATAGTTCACAGGGGAAAGGCTTTTTTTAATGAACAAAGAATTCCAACAAATATTTTCATTTGAATTTAATGATAAAGTTTAAATGTCACACAAAATGTGTTACACTCGGGACATTTTGAGCAACATTTTGAGTAATATCTTCTAAACTAATAATACTACAGAAGAAAAATTTGGCAACAGTGTCAGCAACAATAAAACACACAATTTGACAGCAAAGTTCTGTCTTGGAGATTAATGGTATTCAAATAATATGTAAGATAAGAAAAAGCTTCATTTCTTTTGAAACCACCCATAAGATCGTTATAGATCTTGACTCGGTAAACTTGTGAGGTAATGGACGTTATACTTACTAACCTCTTTGTGTGATAGGCTTCAATGTTATCAATTACACTATCATTGTTTTGCGAAGAAACTTTCAGTGATTATGATAAATGCGAAACACTCCCGTTATTTATTTTCCATTAAATGGGTTAGTTGATGATATAAATAAAATAAAATTAGTAGACAGCAAACATACTGACACCTTATGTAAGCACCCCTTTTTATGCATGATTGTTGTATAGTGGCAGATAATTAAACTAAAAGCAATATATGCGAAGGTATGTCCCATTCAATGAAAATTCTTTCAATTGTCCCATCCGATTAGAATTGATAGTTAAATGAAATACAACAGTCGGTTTTGTTTGCTTCTCTGAATTTCTAAATAACAATGCGTTGAAAAGCAAATCATGTCTTGCATACCAGATACCTGCCACGTCATATGTTTTATAAAAATGAGTATCTATCCAAAGCCCTGCTCAATTTTATTTTGTTCCATTAGTTTCAAGTAAGCAAATAATGTTGAACATAACAGGCAATTATCTACCAGTTAACAATTCTACCCGTTTTAAAGGTAATACCTCAGAGCAATGAAGATAGGGGGAGTTTTTAGGTGTATTCCATGCAAGTATGTTGTACCTGTATCAAGCTCTTTGGTGAATTGAAAATCCACCAATTCTAAAATATCGAAAAAAGTATATATAATATATATGCTCAGTGTTCTCAATAAGAACAGACCGTCGGCCAAAATGACTGCTTAAAATTATGTTTTTGGCAGGTTCAAATTCACGGATATGTTAAGAACCCCCATAGACTCCCTCCAAATGGCCTGTTCAGATTTTGTTTTGGTCTGTTCAACCAATTCTTATTTAGAACACTGCATGCTAACAAACATGTTTCAAAAGTTGTAAAAAAGCCTTTTAAAAGTTAAGTTTATAATAATAATAATAACAATGATAAAAACGACAATTACAATAACTTAATTTATAGAAGGTATACACATTAAGACTTGCACATAACATTCAAAATCTTTTAATATGTGGTCTCCTGAAAACAAAAACATTATTTATTCAAAATCAAATACAAAAATTCATACACACAGACCACTACATACCATTTTACATGGTTTCTCCTTCAAGTTACCTATGTTTAAATATCTTCTAATTGTGTTTTTATTTTCATTTGACCCCTTTCCCATCAAACTATGAACTCTCAACTGATTATTGAATTAAGAAAGATTTGCGAAAAGAATCAACTCTGCAATTGTATGACTCATAACTCTATTTTGTATTTTTTTTAGGCCTGGAGTCACATCAGTCATTCAAACACGAAATGTTAGTGAGGAATCACAGGTAAGATCAATAAGATGCAGACATGACATGTTTATAATAAATGAATAAGTAGTTGCTCTTTGAAGATAAAATAAGTACCAATATTTCATTTTGTTAATACATTCCTAATTCTCAATTCCAGGGCTCTCAAAACAGATTTTTTGACTCGCATTTTATTAAATAAATGATTATGATTAATGTGGAATATTTTCTTTTCCAGTCATTTGGACTGAACCTTTTCAGGGGACAAGCAAAAACGGACCAGGTTTTCCCTTTTCCAGATGGTATGAGTTTTAATGATTTTTATTTTATCTCATTTTCAATCAAATTGTCAACGAGTAACTGATTTAGTCGTAAATCAAGAAAAAGATAAACAGTTGAGTGTGTGTGCTATGTTTTTGCCTCAAAAACGTCGAATTCTTAAAGTTAACATCAACAGAAAAGGGAAATTTGTGATTTGTGACAAATTGATTTATTGCTCTTTGATGGGAAAAGTCAAAATTAATACATTGTATGACATCTCAGAGACAATGTTCCAAGCTATGTGATCTCAAAGAAGAGAATGAGATTCCTTGGGGAAAATCCTGCTCCAATATGAATGTCCCCTAGCAAAATATTTCCTATTTTAAAAGACCTGCTTATTGTACCCCTGATGCAAATTCATAGATAGGTCGTATTTTTTCTACCTTTTTTGTTGACTGCTTTAACTTTCAATTTTGACCCATTTCAAATGAGGGAATGAGTTAAATGAGGGAATGAGTTAATGTTAAACTTATTGAATTTACATTGAATTGAGAAACAAGTTCTTACAACTTAGATTAATCACTCTTGATTCTGATCCCTGGATACATTACCAGTACATGTGCCAAATGTTGATTAATGAAATGACACAAGGCAAATCCTGCTACTCACAGGATTGAAACCCTTGTGTCCTGAGACTTACTCTCTACCCCTGGTCAACTATCAATTCACTTGATGAAGATATTTCATTTAGTTCTCATCAACACATACCAATATTGAAAGCGTTGAAGTTGAATTTATCCTACTCCAAATCAATTGACCAACTTCTGCAGAATGAGTATGATGTAACTAGCCAGGCAAATTAACCACTCACAATCACATTCAATGCAAATATTCAATTCAAATACAATGTCGACCACTGATCAGTTGTGTGGTCTATTTATTTTCCCGCATCTCTATAACAATGCGTACGGTTCACTTTTTAACATAGACATTTCAAGAATGCTGCAATGTGATCAAATGAGAAAGTAATAAACTTTTTGAGTTTGTTTCAGCCCTAAACCTATAAAATTTACCATGTTTTCACCATAAGTTCCATTTATTTAAGTTTTGTCAAATGAGCAAAAGGAGACATTACAGATGTTTGTAGACCAAACAGGGAAATTCTTTGAGGTTTGTATTTATGTTTAGTTTTTAATTTACTTGATTTTTTTCCCCCACATTTAACTTCTCACAAGAACAAAATCTCTGAATTTGTATGCTACTTAAACTGTGATAAAACCAGAAGAATTGCTATTTGTGCCTTGAAAAATAAATGGAATTTTAGCTCAATGTTCAAAGAATAAAGAGAGCTATACTACTCACCTGGGCGTCGCTGTCGGCGTCACACCTTTGTTAAGTTTTTATGTGTAAGTTTGTATCTCATTAACTACTGTATGGAATGGGTTGAAACTTCACACATGTGTTCAGGGTAATGATCTAAGGTCACAGACCAAGTTTCAAATTTCTTATTTTGAATTTAAGCAAATTATGCAGCTTTTTGTACTTAGACAATTTTTGGTCAAGATTTAACATGCAAGTTTGTATCTCATGAACAACAGTATAGAATGTGTTGATACATTACACATGTGCTCAGTGTCATTATGTTAGGTCCCTGACCAAGTTTCATATCTCTTGTTTTGAGTTCAAGCAAACCATGTGGTATCTTGTACTTAGAAAATCTTGGTTAAAGTTTTGTGTGCATGTTCGTTACTCAACAACTATGGTAAGGAGTCATTGTGTGCACCCTCATATTTAGAAACAAATAATATATCACTGACTTATACCCCTCTCCGACATCGAATAGTCGAGCATCCTGTCTTTTGGACAGTTCTTGTTATGTTAACAGTTTTGCCTTTTCACAGTCATCTTTACAGTCATCTGCAGCCAACAGCTTTATTGAAGATAGTTTGTAAGGCAATGAATCATTTATGAAATACCTTGTCAGTGATTTTTTTCTTAATTAAATCAATGGGCTTTTTGTACCAAACCTTAAAAGTCAATGGGTTTTCTATAGAAAAATGACTTAAATGAATGAAAGCTATGAGTTTTTGGGAAATTTTATGAGATTTTTGGGGGCAACAATTATCACTGCCTTGTGCTTGCTTGAATCACAAAGTTTCAAACTATCAACATACTTCCTAAATATGTCCGTATAAACTACTGGTTCTTGCTAATCCTATTGAGTGTATATTGTAGGTTGTGAATATTGCCATCAAGAGTGTTTTATATAGACTGTGTATTGTTTGTACATAATAGACTGTGTGTATATTATAGACTGTGTGTATATTATAGACTGTCTGTATATTATAGACTGTGTGTATTATGTGTTTATTTTTAGACTGTGAGTTATGTTAATATTATAGGCTTTGTGTGTTATTTTTATATTGTAGAATTTTCCTCGAGAGTTTATTATGTGTACATTATGTATAAATTGTAGACAGAGAATGATGCCCTCAAGAATGACATGTTGGAGAAAGTGGACGAGCCAACCATGGAGGGACTCAAAGCTCTCGGAGCTTTTGGTCTACAAGTTCCAGAGGAACTGAGTAAGTAACAATTATGCTTTTGATTGTGTGGCTTGAATTATTAAAGATGTGTAAAGAAAGAATGCCTTTTCTGAATTTGGTAATGGAGAAATTTTTAACACCCAACTTTCTTATTAACATTGGTTCAATACCCAATTTCTTTAATGTTTATTAGAGTCGCCATGGATTCTAATGAGCACCAGCAAAACTGTTATTGAAGGTAAATGGTCCATTTATTTTTTGTTTATGGATCGATTTGACACTGAGAAGATTTAAAGGCAGTTTGTTTTAAATGAAAAAATCCGTCAGGCAATATTAACTTTATTTCCAGATGGTTTAGGTCTCAACAACACCCAATATGCCAGATTGGTAGAGATAGTTGGTGCTCATGATCTTGGTGTAGGAATCACATTGGGGGCTCATCAGGTAAGTTCATATACACACTCTCTAGTGATATATTGATCTTGGTGTAGAAATCACATTGGGGGCTCATCAGGTAAGTTCATATACACACTCTCTAGTGATATATTGATCTTGGTGTAGAAATCACATTGGGGGCTCATCAGGTAAGTTCATATACACACTCTCTAGTGATATAACATGCCTGCATGAGATACGGTAATGTTTACTTCCTAGTATGACTTCATTAGTCCTTTGTTAAAATAATCTGGAATTATATGTGTCTGCTACTAACAACTCAAGCAATTTTTTATTGGAAAAGAGAACCTTTAGGATGATTAATTCCCTTTTTGCTGTAATAATGTTAATCTTACCAAGCAAAATTGTCCATTGCTTATTTTGATATTGATTACTTTCTGTCTGTTCTCTCAATTGAGGAAGGTGGTTAAGTCGTTCTTCAGTTGATAAGTTTATAGTTGAGACCCAAGTCGTTATATGTACTGGTACCACTGGATGTCCACATTTTCTTTGTAACTTGAACAAACAAATGAATAAGGTTGAATGTTTAAATATCATATGTTATTTAATTTTATCTATACTTGTTCATTTCTCCTGCCTATTGCTTGATCTTTTGGAGACAGAAAGATAAGATTTAGTAAGACTTTCTTTTGATTTCAGATGAGCTTATTTTTACCTGTAACAAAAAAAATCCCTTTTCAACAAAGAAAAAATCTAAATAGATCAAGATTGTACACCTTCAAGCAAATATTCAACTACTTGATAAATCTTGCTTGTTTTCAGTCCATTGGATTTAAAGGCATCCTTTTATTTGGTGATCCAGCTCAGAAAGAGAAGTATTTACCAAAACTTGCTACCGGAGAGTTGATTGCTGCATTTTGTTTGACTGAACCAGCAAGTGGCTCTGATGCGAGTGTGAGTATGATACATTCATATTGTTTGACAGCCACATTGTCAGTGTTCTTAATAAGAACAAGTCGCAAGCCAAAATGACTGCTTCAAATTATTTTTTGGTCTGTTCAAATTAGTGGAAATGTTAAGAACCCCACGGCAACTTCAATCTAGATGTCATATTCCTTACTTAATACACAATTACTGAGTACAGTAAGTGGAATAAATAAGTAACTGATATCTACAACATGTATTTTATACATAATGTTAATTGAAAGGGTTTTAATGGACTAGTGACAAGTGCATATCTTTTTTGTAAATAAATCTGAGCATTTTATGAAATTGATTTAAGAGACACACTATTGATATCACTTCAAATGTTATTAATACAAAAACAATGTTTTGAAGTCTTCTCCAGTGCAAAGCTTTCATTTGTTTCTTTAATTATTTTCAGTGTTCTTGTTTTATTTTAGTTAAGGGCAAAAGGGTATAATATGATTTGTATTGACCATTGTTCATGGAAGAATGACTTTAGGTTTCATTGCAATACATCTTTCAGACTCATTAAAAAAATTCAGTGCCTAATTGCTCCTTTTTGGAAAAAGGCTGTTTGTATTAAAAATGGAATGGCATCTATTACAACTCAACAATGGCAAAAAACATGTTATTTAATTATCATAGTATTTCTATATATGTTCAGTCTATTAAAACCAGAGCAGAGCTGTCGAGTGATGGTAAACACTATGTTTTGAACGGCAGTAAAATCTGGATCAGTAACGGTGGTCTGGCAGAAATATTTACAGTGTTTGCACAGGTATGGAAATACAGGCTTTGTCTAGTTGGGAACTATGATAACTCATTTCAAGGTCATAACTTGACATAAGGGTTTTGCAGTGGCTGTATGAGAAATGTTGTACTTTAAGACCAGGGGGAACTTGGGTTTAATTTAACATTAGGTGTACAATGTTATTGTGTGTCCATTTGTAAGGTTAATTTTCTCGGGCTCTTAAAGTTGGCTGATTATTGAACAAACAAATAACACAAAAGCATTGCCAATGATCAGTTTGTTCATGAAAGTATTTCCAATTGGCATCATCTTCAGCAAAACATTTAAGAAATTTCCTATTGAGTGAAATTACGCGATTTTACTGTGATTTCTTCCCAACTTTGTTATGATAGGTTTTTTTCACATAGGGTTTGTCTCATAAAATGTTTTAAAGCGTAATGATAATGGACAATAGTCAGATCTATTGAAAGTCATTGAAGACTGATGATATCCTTTTTGGAATTAATTGTTGTTAGTTTAAACATACATATTTTTTCATTATGCTTAAAAACATTCACAGGATATTTTTGATTTTTTTTAAGACACCAGTAAAAGATGAGAAGACGGGAGAAACAAAAGATAAAGTTACTGCATTCATTGTGGAGAGAAGTTTTGGAGGAGTATCCAAGTAAGCAAGCTGATTAATTGTTTTGTTAATCTTTTATGTTTGTGAATCATAACTTGTCAGCCTCATGAGTGAAGACAGTATGAAACATTGTGACACTATCTTGATAAGACTTTTCTCTAGATCTATCAATCACTTTATATCTGAAGCTGTAGAAGGAAATCAGCTGTTTATTCTATTGTCATGCTGTTTCTTTCTCTGTGATATTCTCTGTTTGCTATCAAAATGAAAATAGTATATCTCATGACTTATCGTATTTTGTTTATCGGTAAGTAATTTAATTTTTTATTTCAGTATATTCAGGCCTCTCTCTGGTTTATGATACATTGTACAAAAAACATTAAATATCAACCAGGTTAAAAGAAGACTAGAAAAATAGTCTTTTGATGCAAAATTAGATCCTTTTTAATTCTTTAAAATATGTATACAGTGACTTATCATGTATTTTAATCCAAAAACTTGACATTCCTGTTGAGATATACGGTATATAAACTGTACATACTTAGATAGTATGATGCTTCCTGAATAGATTATGCTTGAAATGGCTACTTTTAATAGTATATCAAATAACAATACAAAAACTATTTTCCATGACATTTTATTTTGGCTTTGATAATTTTCTCTCCTTTGAACAAGCATCTTTAAATTGCCAAAAAGTTGTATAGATTTTGAGATAAAGGACATAAAAAAAATCTTGGAACACTTTAAACCAGTAGATGACCACATATTATACTTGAAAGTGTATTGTGTTAAACATAGCATTTTGCACATAATTACCTGAGATGTCATACAATTTAAACATTCTTTTCTCCAAGATTTATGCACTGTAATTGATCCCTAGATATTTTTTTTGAAAGACATTGTTTTTTAATTATGCATTCTTTTTCAGTGGACCACCTGAGAAGAAAATGGGAATCAAGGCATCTAATACAGCAGAAGTATATTTCGAAGATGTCAAAATACCAGTAGAAAATGTGCTTGGAGGTAAATATGGAGGCGACATAAGCCTTTAGATCTTAAATTTACTGCTGTCATTTTTGTCAAGAAACCAAGAGAACGATAACTCTTTGTCACCTGCAATAATCAAAATATTTAGTAAGGTTTCAATAACCTAGTGTTTCAAAAATGAATACATCATTTCATAAGATATTGACAGAATTTATGAATTTCTTATAATATGCTGGCATTAGGTCATTCTCGATAAACAGAAATACCAAAAGATGGCTGTGAGACATAGAAGATTTAATCCATGAGCTGATTTGCAAATATCTTGTGATTTAACCATAAGCTATACATCTCTAAGAATATCACTGCTTTTCTCCTTTTATGTTTCAAATTTAACTAAAAATTGCTAGGTTAAATTTTGAATCAATATAATTTGAGTGAAAGTTTGTGGAGATTCATAGTGATACCATTCAAAGGTGGTTATTGTCAATAGTAAGGAAAATTATTTTACTGTAAAGAAAAAGATGAAATGGCTGTAAGAGAAATTGTGTCTGCAAATTCGAAAGAAATAGTTTCTGGAACTTAAAAGAAATAACTTCTGCAGTTTTGTCTTTTCAATCATATCTCTTAAAGTTTTGCTGACTGTGTCTAACTGAACTGTATTGGGTGTTAGGGACATATTCAAACTCATAAAAGAAATGCTGATTATTTCTATTGATTTGTGAGATTCATGTGTGTTTTCTTTTAATATAGGTATAGGTGGAGGGTTTAAGGTAGCGATGAACATATTGAACAATGGAAGATTTGGAATGGCCGCGGCCCTATCAGGAACCCAAACCTACTGTATCAAGAAGGCCATTGACCATGCTAGCAACCGAACCCAGTTTAACAGGAGAATCGACTCATATGGTACAATCCAGGAGAAGATTGCCAACATGTCTATCAAACAGTATGTTACAGAGGTGGGTGGAGTTTTCACAGTTGATAGATTAGTGTAACTAACATAGCAATATAACTCTAAAGGACACAATTACATCTGATCAGTGAAAACACTGTCGTCCATTGCTCCGTTGTGTTTTCTATTTAAATATCTGCATGGTTTCTTTATCAATGCATTTGGTTCCTTAACTTGCATAAACATTCCAAGAGCGTTATTAACAGAGATGTAACTAAAGGGTATGAAAAAACAGATAATATTTGAGACTCTGTAGTTAAAGAAATTAGCTTTTGGTTTTGTAAAGATTTCCATTGAGAAGTGGATTTGATTTAATTCCTTATGTATTTCAGTCAATGGCATACATGATCTCTGCCAATATGGATGCTGGATTCAAAGACTTCCAGATAGAAGCAGCCATTGGGAAAATATACGCCTCAGTAAGTATCACATATGTTTGATTCATTGCTTGTTTCCATTCTGACCTTTTAGTAAAACAATAAAATGAAATCAAGATCACTTGGTAAACTTGCGCTAATGATGGACAAATAGAAAAGGGGTGTTTAATTAAATAAAGATCAATTCAACAGAACTGTTTTTGATAATGTACTTTGTAAAAACTTTGTGATGTAACATCGTTTTTACAAAGTGGCTTGCTGCAGATCTATTAGGGGTTTTAAAATAAAAGAATTAGATCATTCTATTATTAAAGGAAGATTTGTTAAATTCATTTTGAGAAAGGCTGTTTTAGGATTCTTCTTTGTATTCAGATTACATAAAGATACAGAGGATATTGAATAGTGTTATGATTGCTATTGATAAGTGTGATGGATTTGTTTCCCATTTTTTGTTAAGCAACAAAGGTATGATTGTGTTATTTACAGGAAGCAGCATGGTTCTGTGCGGATGAAGCTATTCAAATCCTGGCTGGGACCGGGTATATGAGGGTTAGTATTTACTTTCAATCTCTAGATCATGTTCTTACATTGAAGCAGAAGTATATTTCTTGTTAATTGCAAATCAATTTTAGACCTTACAATTCATCTAGCAGAGTCATAGCAAAGATTGAAACCAGCAGCGAAAATGGTTCCCCTCCATGACTTGAATGCTAATGGAGAAGCGTATTTCCCTTCCCAATTATTTATCATTTTGCCCTCTTGCTGCAGGAGACTAAAGAAACTTTTCTTATAAAAGGATAGATTGATCCTTATGGAGCCTATTATCCTTTTTGTCAAAATGGTTTCTACAGAATTTCTTGTCTGTTTGTTGTCTTCTGTCGCTTTCAATTTGGACCAGACAAAGTTACAATTTGGGAATGGGTAATAACCTGTTTTAGCTTGGAAAGGAACCGTCATTCAGATAAATGAATTACATGCAAACAATGTCGAGCCAAGGAAAAAATAGGGAAAGCACTTTTTTTTGTTTTATGTATTCCAAAAGCAAAATAAAAAATAAAAGATAATTTAGAAATGCCAGCTGCAAAAGCTTAAGATAATATTGTTCAGTTGGAACAAAAAGAATGTTATCAAAGATTGGCGGTCAGGTATTTATTTTTTTCATGAGTATGACCTGTCTGAGAGTAACATGCATGTGTAATATTGTGTATATAGAATACAAGTCTTGGGTTGCATGTGATTGAGAGTATTCACCCATGGTGCCTTGTTATAATTTAGCTCACTTTTATTCCAGTGGTTCTTGTAAGTATCAATTTGTTATTCATGGTGTCCATCCATTTGCTTTCTAGAGCCAAGATGTTGGCATTTCTTTCTTTTTTATGGGCTTCATTTACATAATTAAGCAGTCAGTTGATTGAAAACTTTTTTATGATAGGAAAGGTAGAAAATACTAAGGTGTATTTGTACATGAACGAACAGCTGCTACACTATTTTCAAAAATGTGCATAGTTTGACATAAAATGACACATTTTGATTTTGATCTAGATAACAGAAAAACTTGTATTTCAGAAACTAGACATTCTATGAATATCTTTGCAATCTGAAGTTTTTTTCTTGTGTTTTAAAGGACTGTGGAGTAGAAAGAGTGATGCGAGACCTGAGAATCTTCCGAATATTTGAGGGAACCAATGACATTTTGAGGCTATTTATAGCACTAACAGGGATACAGTATGCTGGGAACCATATGAAGGACATGGCCAAGTCCAGCCCACTTGGTAACCTTGGTGTGGCTCTGTCTGCTGGAACAAAACAGTTCAAAAAGTAAACACCATGCTATCTTTCTTAACTCACATATCAAAAAAACAAATCCAGTAAATGGGAAAATAAGCATACACATTTACAAATATACCTGTTAACATAATTTAACACTTAATCAAAAAAACATTCATGTATAGAATACGCGTCAAGTTAACTCAAATAGTTTAAGAGATAAACACCATGAGCTTACAGTGAACAGAACCCTTTCAAATGTAAGTTTACGCTTATATGTAAATGAAAAAAAAAACATACATTAATAAATTCCAATCTTTGAAATAAAAAAACTACTCACTTCATTTAAGCCCACATGTAAACACAATTTCTCAAAAGGTTAAGCAATATTATAGCTAAACAAAGTAATGTAAAAGGTAAACGATGTGTTATGGTTTCGAACCTGGTGCTTAAACAAAACCATTCAAGGGTAAAACATTAGCAATCAAGGAAACAAAACTTCTGAAAAGGTAAAAGCTTAGAAAATAACACTGTTCAAGAGGTAAAGAAGCTTACTATTTAATAAGGGGAACACATTCTTAGATCAAAATATACAACTATATGTAAAAGAAAACATTCAAAAGGCCAACATAAACTCACTTGTAAAGAAAACAATCATGTTGCCAAAACAAAAGCTTAAAGGTTTACATAGCAATTTAAAGAGTTAATATAAATTTACAATTAAGCAAATCACTCAAACTATAATGTTATATAGGAAAAGACATAAAAACTCTTTGTATATTGATTTATCAAATGGTTTGCTTATTTTACAGAAATCTTGGCATGAGCTCAGGAGTGTCACTAACACAGTTTGTTCATTCTGATTTATCAACATCGGCAAACCAGGTAGGTGAAATAAATCATGAAAAGAACTTAACCAAAATGCTAAACAGGACTTCAGACAATAGCAGAGGCTGTTTGGGACTGCTGTACACGAAACAGACTGCCCATCATGAATTAGGCTGTTTACTCTACTGACCATGAGTTAGGTTGTACAAGACTGCTGACCATGAAATAAGTCTTACAGGACTGCTGACCATGAAATAAGTCTTACAGGACTGCTGACCATGAAATAAGTCTTACAGGACTACTGACCATGAAATAAGTCTTACAGGACTACTGACCATGAAATAAGTCTTACAGGACTACTTACCATGAAATAAGTCTTACAGGACTACCGACCATGAAATAAGTCTTACAGGACTACTTACCATGAAATAAGTCTTACAGGACTACTGACCAAGAAATAAGTCTTACAGGACTACTGACCAAGAAATAAGTCTTACAGGACTACTGACCATGAAATAAGTCTTACAGGACTGCTGACCAAAAAATAGGCTGTACATGACAACTGACCAAGAAATAGGCTGTACAGGACAACTGACCAAGAAATAGGCTGTACAGGACTGCTAACTAAGAAATAGGCTGTACAGGACTACTGACCAAGAAATAGGCTGTACAGGACTGCTGACCAAGAGATAGGCTGTACAGGACTACTGACCAATAAATAGGCTGTACAGGACAACTGACCAAGAAATAGGCTGTACAGGACCACTGACCAAGAAATAGGCTGTACAGGACTACTGACCAAGAAATAGGCTGTACAGGACTGCTGACCAAAAAATATGCTGTACAGGACAACTGACCAAGAAATAGGCTGTACAGGACTGCCTACTAAGAAATAGGCTGTACAGGACTACTGACCAAGAAATAGGCTGTACAGGACTGCTGACTAAGAAATAGGCTGTACAAGACTACTGACCAAGAAATAGCCTGTACATGACTGCTGACTAAGAAATAGGCTGTACAGGACTACTGACCATGAAACAGACTGTACATGACTGCTGCCCTGAAATATGCTGTACATGACTGCTGACCATGAAACAGACTGTACAGGACTGATGACCATGAAACAGACTGTATAGGACTGATGATCATGAAACAGACTGTACAGGACTGATGATCATGAAACAGACTGTACAGGACTGATGACCATGAAACAGACTGTACAGGACTGATGATCATGAAACAGATGTACAGGACTGATGACCATGAAACAGACTGTACAGGACTGATGATCATGAAACAGACTGTACAGGACTGATGACCATGAAACAGACTGTACAAGACTGATGATCATGAAACAGATTGTACAGGACTGATGACCATGAAACAGACTGTACAGGACTGATGATCATGAAACAGACTGTACAGGACTGATGATCATGAAACAGACTGTACAGGACTGATGATCATGTAATTGGCTGTACATGACTGCTGACCATGAAATATGCTGTACAATACTGCTGACCTTAAAATATGCTGTACATAACTGCTGACCAAGAAATAGGCTGTATAGGACTGCTAACCACAAAATAGGCTGTATAGGACTGCTGACCATGAAATAGGCTGTAAAGGACTGCTGACCAAGAAATAAGCTGTAAAGTACTGCTGACCATGAAATAGGCTGTATAGGACTGCTGACCACGAAATAGGCTGTAAAGTACTGCTGACCAAGAAATAGCATATAAAGGACTGCTTACGATGATATAGGCTGTACAGGACTGGTGACCATGGAAAGGCTATACAGGACTGCTGACCATGAAATAGACTGTACAGGACTGCTAACCATGAAATAGGCTGAACAAGACTGCATTATGATAAAAGCTGTACAGGACTGTTCACAATATAAAAATACCTGATGACCATGAAATTGTCTGTACAGGACTGCTGACCAAGAAATAGGCTGTAAAGTATTGCTGGCCAAAAAATAGGCTGTATAGGACTGCTGACCACGAAATAGGCTGTACATGGCTACTGACCATGAAATAGGCTGTACATCGCTGCTGACCACAAAATAGGCCGACAGAACTGCTGACCAAGAAATAGGCTGTAAAGTACTGCTGACCATGAAATAGGCTGTATAGGACTGCTGACCATGAAATAGGCTGTACAGGGCTGCTGACCATGAAGTAGGCTGTACAGAACTGCTGACCAAGAAATAGGCTGTAAAGGACTGCTGACCATGAAAAAGGCTTTACAGAACTGCTGACCACGAAATAGGTTGTACAGGGCTGCTGACCACGAAATAGGCTGTACAGGGCTGCTGATCATGAAAAAGGCTGTATAGGACTGCTGACCATGAAATAGGCTGTTTAGGACTGCTGACCATGTAATAGGCTGTACAGGGCTGCTGACCATGAAATAGGCTTTACAGAACTGCTGACCACAAAGTAGGCTTTAAAGGACTGCTGACCATGAAGTAGGCTGTACAGAACTGCTGACCATGAAATAGGCTGTACAGAACTGCTGACCAATAAATAGGCTGTAAAGTGCTGCTGACCATGAAATAGGCTGTATAGGACTGCTGACCAAGAAATAGGTCGAACAGGGATGCTGACCACGAAATAGGCTGTACAGGGCTGCTTACCATGAAAAGGGCTGTATAGGACTGCTGACCGTGAAATAGGCTGTAGTATAGGACTGATGACCATGAAATAGGCTGTAGTATAGGACTGATGACCATGAAATAGGCTGTAGTATAGGACTGCTGACCAAGAAATAGGCTGTATAGGACTGCTGACCATGAAATAGGCTGTATACAAGGGTGAAAGTGTTCAGGATTATTACTGAAATTCAGGTTTTTGAGACTTTTTGTCCCTATATAATGCTATAGCAAACATGCCTTTTCTGAAGTTTTCAGGATAATGATTTACAGATTTCAGGTTTCTCAAATTCTTCAACTTTCACCCATGTGTATAGGACTGCTGACCATGAAATAGGCTGAACAGGACTACTGACCATGTAATAGGCTGTACAGAACTGCTGACCATGTCATAGGATGTACAGGACTACTGACCATGAAATAGGCTGTACAAAACTGCTGACTTTGTAATAGGCTGTACAGAACTGCTGACAATGGAATAGACTGTACAGGACTGCTGACCATGAAATAGGCTGTTCAGGACTGCTGACCATGAAATAGGCTGTACAGGACTGCTGACCATGAAATAGGCTGTTCAGGACTGCTGACCATGAAATAGGCTGTACTGTACTGTTGACCATGAAATAGGCTGATCAGGACTGCGGACCATGAAATAGGCTATACAGTACTGCTTACCATGAAAAAGGCTTTAGAGGACTGCTGACCGTGAAAGCAAGATAGCTCACCATGGAATAGACTGTACAGGACTTTTTACCATAAAATAGATTGTACAGGTCTACTGACCATGAAATAGTTTTTTCAGGATTGCTGACCATGAAATAGGCTGTACAGGACTGCTGACCATGAAAAAGGCTGTACAGAACTGCTGACATTGAAATAGGCTCTACAAGACTGCTAAACATGTAATAAACTGTTTTGGATTGCTGACCATGAAATAGACTGTACAAGACTGCTGACAGGCTGTTCAAGATTGTCTCAATGAAATAGGCTGTACAGGACTGCTTGCTAAAAAGACTGACTGAACATCTGGCTATAGAACGGTTTAATCTTAACAATGTTGTGTAATCTTACTTGACTAGAGATTAATATTTTGACCAAGCCTTTTCTACTTTTAAGGGTATTAACTGATCATGGCTTGCAAAGAAAATAAATAACAAGAGAGATTTATGCTTTTCTTAAAAGTTTTTGTTGGAATTCATTTAGAGGAGTATCTAGGTTGACTCAGGGTTTGATGCTTTAAGGTTTTATATGATAAGAAATTAGACATATACTTTTTAATTCATTTGCCTTTTTACCACCATGTGTCATAGAAGAGAGTTCAGTTTTTAAGATGTGTTTATTTATGTTTTGTAGACTTCAAAAGCCATTGGGGACTTTGGGGCCACAACTGATCTGCTGTTGATGAAGTACAAAAAGAAGATAATTGGTAAGGTTTCGAAATATTAAAGATTAAAGAATTACCATATTTTTATATCACAGGTGCTCTGTGTACAGCTCTATTGAGTAATGTTGTAAAGTATTCCAATTTGAAATTGAGTTATAACCATTTTATTAAAGTATTTCTTATTATAATATAGTGGGTGTTTTAATTTTAAAGCTGTATTTATTTTAAAGAGATCTGTGTTAACCAAAGTATGATCATGCCAGTGCTTCATGATATATTATAGTACACTAAAATAATGGTACAGTATGATATATGTTACACTTTTATTGTACAGTATTGATGCTCAATGTAAATACACACATCCAAGTGCAGAGTGGTAAAAATTGCATTTAAAGAAAAACCTTTTAACTAAATGGATATTATAGTCAATTCCCCTAATCTCGTGGTATCCCTAATTCCGTGGTATTTGCATAAAGTCATACTGCTTCCATAAAGTAACACACCAACCTGACCTACTTTCGCAGCCCAATGTAAGAACTCCAAAGAAGCAAGAATGAATGTTTTTCTGGTATAAAACCAATTCAATCCAATAAAATTCTCCTCATATTACAGAGAGCTCCGAAAATCCCCGATATTTTCACACTTTTTACTCAGATCTAAGACCCTAAACAAATCCTTTCACACTGTTGAGTTAGTCTGCAATTCTCCACCATTCTTTGGTCAGACAGGACCAAATTGTTTCAGGATTCGTCCCTAGTATGTTTCACCCTAATTATTTTGGACTGATACTTAAAAAAATGTGTTTGACCTGAATACCACGGAATTAGGGTAAGACCTCAAAAATGCAAATGGCTGCCAGTGACCCAATTAATTTACGTTTTTTAGAGCATTTCTATGCTTCATTTAAAAATAATGATGAGAAGATCGTAAATTAGGAATGAAATATGTTAGAAAAGCTGAATGTTGACAGCTAAGTTCTCTTCTTCCTTTCTGTTATTCATGTAACCATTAAGTACCACGGAATTAGGGTACACCAGTATAATGTAAACTTTGTGTTTCCAGATGAGCAGTTTATCCTGAACAGAGTAGCTGATGCTGCTATAGACATCTATGGAATGGTAGCTGTGTTGTCCCGCGCCTCCAGGTCCCTTCAGAACAATGCCTCATCCGCCCAGCAAGAGGCTGCCATGTGTAAAGTGTTCTGTGATGAGGTTAGTAAACTCTAGTAACGTTATACAGAAATCTAGATAAGGGGACATGTCGAAGATTGATATATGCAGAGCTTCAACAACTCTGTAAATTCTAGTGTGTATGTACTTATAAGGGTTGTCTCGTTTTTTTTATACCCACAATTAAGGGTTTATAGAAGAAATACATTAGGGGAATACTACTCTAAAATTGGCAATTGATCTTTATTCTGTTAATGAAGAAAAAATGGGGGGGGGGGTGTTAAGAATAAGATTCAAATCAGAAGGAATTTTACTTTCACAATTGTTTATGCTTTTTTTAATCCCATTGCTGATTCCAATATCCTCTGTTTGAGCAATTGTGACTACACTTTCTTTATTATTCTATACATAGACTTTATCCAAGTTTGCTGCACCCTTAGGGTAGCTTTTCGATCTTATTATTTTATTTGATAATCAGGAAATAGAGTAAAAAAACCCTTTAAAACAAATTATATTTGTATGTAATGATGAGGCTGAAAACCATAACTTTTTTAGATGTATTCATTATTTGCATTAAATATATAAAAGTGACGCTTTCAGTTTGAATCATATCCTAATATATCTTTTGGGGAAATTAAAATCTACAAGGTTTCCTCTGAATTTGTGTGTTATGACCAGTTAGGGAGAAATGATATGGTTCTCTTTTTTCAAGTTATCTTTTTTGGTGGTAAAGGAGGGGTAGAATCAGTTTCTAATGAAAAATTTAACCCTGTAAAAAGTTTTTTAAGTCAAGGTCATTTCATGTATTCAATTTTATTTTTATTTTTCCCCAACCAGGCGTCCACAAGGATCGACAACAACTTGAAGACTGCCACCTCCCCAAAAGCCGTAGAAACCTTTAATAGGATGACATACATCTCACAAGAGGTTGTGAAACACCAAAAGCCAGTTCAAGAACATCCTATAGGATTTTAACTCATTGTTCTCATGAATCATCCCATAACCATGAACTCTTCTTTCATATAACTGTTTTATATAATCATTTTACAAAGGCTAGTTGATGAAACAAGGCATTCTGAAATAATGTTGAATTGTGATATAATTTGTTTTCTTCATTATGTGTTTTTACCATTAACAATGCAGTATATATTTACCGGTTCTAGTTGTCTTATTTATAGCAATTCTTTTTTTAAACTAAGATGAAGCTTTCCATACATACTATATGTTGTTTTATTGGTGTATGTGAGATAAGGTAGTTTATGTATGTATTACTTAGAGGCTCGGTGAAGTCAGTCTAAAAGGTCTGATGCTGTGAGCTTTATCAACTTCTTATGCTGGACTAATATAACAGACCTAATTGAAACACTAAGTTATCAAATGGCATTTTATTTAGAAGAGAAGATTTGGACCAAAGCAAGCATTTGATTGATTCAATTTCGTTTGTTGTCACTAAGATACAAGAGACCTTTACATCATCATGTGTGTTGAAATGAACATCTCGGGAGAAAATGGTTGTAAAGTTTGTTGTAAGTTTCTTGACGCCACAATTCTGATCAAACCCAGTATGAGTTGCTTATTGGGCTTTATCACATCAGCTTCTCATGATTGACATATCTTACACTTATATTCCTTTTCTTAGGCTCTGAAAGCTAATTGGGTGATATGGAAATTAGAAGCAAACTATATACTGAAAAGCGTTCTCTTGTAGACACATAAGATCTCAAGGCTCTGGAAAGAATATTTACCTGCTGATTTAATCTTCTGAACTTATTCTGTATACTATGTTGACGGCGTTGTCTCTTTTACTGTTATATTCTCTCAGTGTGGATCGCTATGTATTTTGGTATTTAATCATCGTTTCTAGGTATTTTCCAAGTCTGGAAAACGTTTATGTTTAATCAAGACAACGTTTGATATTGCTTACTACTTACGCTGTCCGTTAAGGCAAGTTAAATCTTAACTATCATCTATGTATATTGTACAGAGATACTCGTTAAGATTTAGTTTGTCATTAATTGAAAAGACGATCCGACCTAGTTGAGGATTTAAATATGGGTATACAGTTCTTTGAAACAAAATTGTGTTTGATATGATCTTCATAGAAGTAATATTCTATAAGAAAAAGAAGAAGAAAAAAATATTTAGAAACAAATGAACAAATGTTGAGCTTTATTTGTGAGATTATACGAATGCATGTGTGATTGGGTTGTATTTAAAGATGTGATATAACATTTCATTAGCTGACAATTTATGAAATTGTAGTTTTGGCGATGTGTTCCTGTATATGGGTAGATGGTTAGAGTATGTCTGAACTATGCTTGTTTATAAATATGCAAACCGAAAATGATGTTTTTATTAAAAACGAGAGAGTAAAATTGAAAGACAAAAAACCTTTGGGACTTTTATATGGTATACCTTTTAAGACCCGATAGCGTAATTCGCAGGTTTTGTCCTCAAGGTCCATTGTGGCCGAACAATAATATGAAGTATCGTTTTGATATTACGGACATCTGCCAATGGAACGAAATAAGTGGACTGAACAGATTGTAGTTTGTGGAACAAGTACACATAGGCGTAGGAGCGTTTTCAACATTCGGGGGTCCAACTTCAGATTAGGACCGGTATAAGAATAAATGTTCCTAAACTTTCTCATGACTAATCATGCGTCTACAAATTCAATATCATTAAATGAATTAAAAGAAAGCAAATGAAAATGTGTATCTTAGTTAAGACAAAAGAAATTGAAAATAGGATGGGCCAATTCTCGATCTCACGCGGAAAGCATATTGTATTGATATTAACTAAAAGTGACAGCCACCATGCTGTCACAGCAACGAGTTCGTCTACAATTCCGAACAGAAAATGAGTTTATATTTAAATACAATATAGGGTCTGACTGCTTAGAGTACGTTTTGCATCACTGTTTTCGTTAGTCGAAACTACTTTCCGTGAGCTGAGATTTCATTGGAAAACCCGATGTATTCAGATTGCCATTTGCGATGATGACGTCAAAATGTTTTGGTTATTGTTCGTAACAAAAGGCGAATTGGTATTGAATAAAGCACAAAATACACTTGGGGCCTCCCCAGTCTGGATATAGGGGGGCGGGGGCCCCCTCCCCCCGGCTCCTACGCCTATGGTACATAGTCACATTAACTATTAGATAACACCGGTATATCACTAATTTTGGTCAATGTTAGGCGTTTGATAAGCTGGTGATGTTTAAACAGAAATGGGAGACTAATTTTCTGACTTTACAAGAATTACATCTAGTTTTACAGAAAATGTTTTGATGTAGTAACAAGTTTTGCGCCAAATACACCAGTTATATCGAACCTTGGTCCAGCACGGTCGTGCGGGAAGGCCGGCAAGACGACGTGTTACCATGGGAACCAAAGTTCTGTCCGGCGTAAGATGTACCATTGTATGATCAATGCGTCGCTCACTGAATTGTGTGGTGCTTCCTTCGTGGCAAATTGGTCTGTTTACAAAAAGGACGTTAAGTTAGGACTCGTCTATGAGTCGGTCATATCTTAATCCGATACCAAACAATAACGACATTTAACCACTTTGCTGCAGACGACTCTGGAAAACATTGTGGGAAAAGGAGAAATTGCTTGTAACGAGCAATTTTTCATTTTCCCACAACGTTCTCTGCCCCATCAGAGGATTTTTTTCCAATTCCAGCACATTTTGAAATGTCTGCAAACTCCTTCAATTTGGGACAGTAAAAAATTTGGCGTTTTGTAGAGGTTTAATGACCTCTATACTGTTTACGCAATGTTAAAACCTAATAATATCAATTATTATCAAATTGTTGTTATTTTGTTTAAAGAGGTTGGTGTCCTAACGGTTTATTGTTATGAAACCAGGAGTAATGAATAGCTGCTTTCGGAAAGCCATGTTTTCAATGATCCTCGTTATAAGTCTAAACCCAAGGGCAGTTTAAAATTGAATTGACCCCTCGTGTGCAAATAAAAAGTTATGTGAAATGAATTTTTCGAAACTCTCATTTTCAGTTTAGGAAGTCATCTGATTGTTTATTTAATATGAGAACCATGGCAATTTTGGCCAATCGATTCTTAAATTCTCATGTTATACTTTTGAAAATACACAATCCATATGAGATAGAAAAAAATGTTTTAAAAACGACAAGGGGTTTGTTTCCCCTTCACTTAAAAAAGTGTTTTCATTTGACATAATTACTCAATAACCATAGTTTATTTTTGTCGCCTACTTTGTCTCCCAGAAACATCCATCCAGAGAAAGAGTCAATGTAAAATGCAAGGTTTTTCCATGCCAAGTTCCATTTACCGAATGACGTCATTCATTGACTAATTCACCCTGTACATGGATACAAAATAAATTTACGCCAATCCATCAGAACGGGTATCCCTTGTAACTCTGTGGCGCCGTTTGACCGAATGTGTTATACACCGACGAGAGCTCTTTATATCAGAATAAAAGTAACGAGACACAAAACTGTTGTGAAGAGCTACTTTTCATTTGTTCGGTTATAAAAATAACTTTCGTCTTTCTTTTTCTTCATCTGATGAATATAATGCGTTCAGTTCGGATAAGTAATTTTAAACTTTTTAGACTGGACGGAATGCGCTTACAGTTCTTTTATTTCGCATGTTCTTTGATCCTTATAGTGCTGGAACCTACTTCATGCTTATGCAAACAGGTTAGATCCAGACCAGCTGCCAAGTAAATTGGCGGCTGGCCCGTGATCTTACCTGTTTGCTGCTCTGATTACCTTCCTCATCAAAATTAAGCAGATATTAAAGGTTTTGGAAAGCAGACGACACAGAAATCTATTTCAGGAAATTACCAAGCATTCTAAGGGTTAAATCCATTATGTTGTCGGTAGATTACGATTCAGACACATGGTGCAGCCAACAACACAGTATTTGTGGCGTACTAACGTCGTTATGATAACGTGTGTGTTATACCTGCCCATGACGTACATAAATAAACCTGCGTGTTTTTGTCTTGGATTGGCTGATTTTGATCTCGCATTACATATTGATCTAGTGGCTCGTTGTCATTAGGCGGACACGCGATTCTGTTATTACTCGTTAATTAGGTATCGTCTTTACACACGGAACGGGTAAACTTCTACCTGTTCACATTAACGGTAAAATGACTGTGAACCTGACCAACCCTGACAATCTGATCGGGAGTTTATCAGTTACAGGTCGGTCCTTCATTACCTGTAATTGTGTGAAGTGTTGAACGTGATTAGACGGCTAGGACGCTACAGAAAGATGCGATACCAGACATTAACCCTTTCCCAAACAATAACGACATTTGACCACTTTGTTGCAGACGACTTTAGAAATCATTGTTGGAAAAGAAGAAATTGCTCGTTACGAGCAATTTTTCCTTTTCCCACAATGTTTTCTGCTCTATCAGAAGATTATTTTTCAATTTCATCACATTTTGAAATGTCGTCTGCAAACTCTTTCAATTTTGAACAGTCAAAAAAATTTTGTTTGGGAAAGTTTTAAGGGTTGCATCATTAAGGTTTTACGCTCATTAAGTCCAGTTGGTTAACTGTGGTAACGATTATACCGAAAGTCTCTACGTCATTTCCAGCACAATCGGCCAATGTGGACAATAACGTTTACACAAATATCAATCAGTCAATTCCATAAATAGGCAATACTATTTACACTCGAGACATTCAATCTAAATGGCAAACATGTTTTTACACAAGTAGATACGCTAATAGTAAGAAAAGTACATTGTAATGGGCAGTAAAAAGGTGAGTACTTATAATGACAATAACATTTACACACAACTCAATCAACCTATAATAGAAAAAACGTTTACATACAACCAGATTAGCTTAAAATGACAAAAACGTCATAAAGCCAATCTGCCAATGACACACACATTCTTAAGACAATAACTTCAATAACGTTTACATAGAATTCAATCCGAATTCAAAATGGCTATAACGTTTAAACAAATATATATCAGTTTAATAATGGCAAGAATTCTTACATACAGTCCCGTATTGCATAAAAGTAGATGCTCACGCACGTATACATATAAAAAGACAAACACATCAAAAGAATTATATACTTGAGAGATTATGAAAAATGGAATCTAATCGTTTTCATCCTTTTAGTATTAATCACAAGTAGTCAATGTGGAATAGGCATTTGTTAAAGGAGCCATCTCACAGATAGATGATGAAATCTTTTTAAGATAAAACGTCTTTATCCACGGATGGATTTACATCACTGATCTGAGAACCAGACTATTGATACAATTATCTAACTCCCCTTAAATTACCGTGTGATGAAGATATAGCACATATATGTTGCAGAAATAGATAAGCCGTTTAAATGGTTTTATTCGTAAACAATGATCTGAATTTGAATAACCCATAAGTTAATGGTGGTGCTTTCAGATACTCTCGCCATGTGGGTCTCATGATAAACGTTGGCTGTGCATGCGTATACCGTATTTCCGTCTCGCGAGAGCATCGAAATGGGTAAGAGTTGAAGATCATGTTGACAGCATTTCAAAAAAGTCGAATTGATCAATATTTTCAGAAGTAACAGCTGCACAAATCAACGGCATCAAAACATTGAAAGGTATGGAAGCTCGTTTTGCTTTTTAAAATGGGTTTAATTGTATTGAAATGAAACACAAATGATCCAAAAATTTGGAAAGCAGAAATCACATATGATCCTGTTTAAAAACGATGTTTGAGTAAATCACCAGTTTAAAGTGTGTTGCCTATAGGGAACAGTCTGTGAGATGGTTCCTTTAATACAACACATTCTATTATACGGGGTATTGTGAAACGTTCAAATTGAAGTTAACAGCATATAGCAATCTTAGATATTTTGCGGAGTGACATTTGTATTTTCTGTCGAAAAAGTCCATGTTTTGGAGAAATGTGTACATTTCAACTATATATCATCTTTCTTTGCCACATTTTACTTTTAGCTGTTGAAAAATAAGAGTGGAGCACTTTGGATTTCATTTGGGAAAAGGCGATATATTGGATGCCGTTGATTTTTACAGCTGCTACTGCTGAAGATATTGATGAATAATGACCTTTGTCGAAATGCTGTCGACATGATCTCTAACATCTTACCAGGATACAACTTATACACCAGAAAATAAAGGGTCCCACCCACACAATGATATAGATACAGAGCGCTTTGGAAAATAAATACATAAAAATCCGCTGAGATCTACATTAAACATACTTTCGAGGAAATGCTTGATTATGGAATGAACAATAGAGATGACAATGCTTGATTGTGGAATGAACATTCGAGACGACAATGTTTCTTTTACTTTAGACATGGTAGGCATGCACATGTCTTATCAGATTTAACTCAATTTCATTTCGTTCAAGTTCATCCAATGCCATTCAGTGCATGAAAAGGGTTGACATAGTTTGCGTGTAAGCTGTGCATAAATTTGCATCAATAATCAACCCGTCCACACGTCGTGTGAGTCGCAGCATAGTAAAAACATTCTCAGTGAATCTGTACAAACATCTCGTTAAGTATGTACAGAATATAATTCCGTTCTCAAGGGTTTGTTTTAGTCTGATTCTGAGAGGAAGGCGGGAACTGAGTCAAACCCCGGTTTTCCCGTAACGCAAGTCGGACATGTGTCTCCATTCGACCACAGGGAACACTTGCCAGAGAAGAACATACGATGTAGCATCAAACGAACGTAACTTCTTCGTGAACAGATACTACTTCTTGGTAACTGCGGGAAGATGTTTTAAATGATGATCATACCATAACAAAGAGGTTATCATTCGGTATAGCAATTCTTGAATAATATGCGTATCTGAGTCTCTATCGGTAATGTTTTAAAATCCTGTTTATACATGTCGCGGTTAACTATGGAGCGTGAGAATTGTTAACACTTGGCTTTAGTCAGATTCGTGCAACAACGTCATTAACGTTATAGGCAATTGTTTACTTTTAGACTAACATTGGTGCCTTAATTCAGCACGTAAAATCCGCCGATGATGATTTAACATGGTTCTATACTTTCCAGACAAGATATTGATTAATTTAAAACCGTCTTGCACAAGGATTTGGATTCGACTTGAAAGTTAAGGTTGGATCTATCGTCAATTCTCCGTCGTTTCGTTCCACTTTTAAACCGTACACAGATTTCAGTCTCCATGTTCAAAGTGTCCATGTGCACAGTTTACTTCTGGATTGGTGTTGAAACCTCTCTCCTTCCATATATGTACGCCTATCTGTCAAAATTTAACGTCGCTTTGTCGGGTAACAACGTTTTCCTGTCCGGCAACATCGCTGATAAGAAACGACGTCTTTCTGTACGATTACCACGTTCTGTCCGATGAAAACTTCTCTCCGTCTGGTTACAACGCCTTACTATCGGATCACAACGTCTTTCAGTCGGCAACATCTCTCTGTCCGGTAGCAACGTCTCTCTGACCTGAAGCAACGTCTCTCTGTCAGGTAGCAACGTCTCTCTGTCCGGTAGCAACGTCTCTCTGTCCGGTAGCAACGTCTCTCTAACCTGTAGCAACGTCTCTCTGTCCGGTAGAAACGTCCCTCTGTCGGGTAGCAACGTCTCTCTGTCCGGTAGCACGTCTCTCTGTCCGGTAACAACGTCTTTCAGTCGGCAACCTCTCTCTGTCCGGTAGCACGTCTGTCTCTCTGTCCGGTAGCAACGTCTCTCTGTCCGGTTGCACGTCTCTCTGTCCGGTAGCAACGTCTCTCTGTCCGGTAGCAACGTCTCTCTATCCGGTAGCAACGTCTCTCTGTCCGGTAGCACGTCTCTCTGTCCGGAAACAACGTCTTTCAGTCGGCAACGTCTCTCTGTCCGGTAGCACGTCTCTCTGTCCAGTAGCAACGTCTCTCTGTCCGGTTGCACGTCTCTCTGTCCGGTAGCAACGTCTCTGTCAGGTAGCACGTCTCTCTGTCCGGTAGCAACGTCTCTCTCCGGTAGCAACGTCTCTGTCCGGTAGCGTCTCTCTGTCCGGTACGTCTCTCTGTCCGGTAGCAACGTCTCTCTATCCGGTAGCAACGTCTCTCTGTCCGGTAGCACGTCTCTCTGTCCAGTAGCAACGTCTCTCTGTCCGGTTGCACGTCTCTCTGTCCGGTAGCAACGTCTCTCTGTCAGGTAGCACGTCTCTCTGTCCGGTAGCAACGTCTCTCTGTCCGGTAGCAACGTCTCTCTATCCGGTAGCAACGTCTCTCTGTCCGGTAGCAACGTCTCTCTATCCGGTAGCAACGTCTCTCTGTCCGGTAACAACGTCTTTCAGTCGGCAACGTCTCTCTGTCCGTTAACAACGCCTCCCTGTCCGGTAGCACGTCTCTCTGTCTTGTAACAACGTCTCTCTGTCTAGTTACAATGTCTCTCTGTCTAGTTACAACGTCAGTCTGTTCGGTAGTACCTCTCTCTGTCTAGTAACAACATCTCTTTGTCTAGTTACAACGTCATTCTGTCCGATAGCAACGTCTCTCTGTCTAGTTACAACGTCATTCTGTCCGGTAACAATTGTCACCAGTCTCTGTCCGGTAGCAACGTCTCTATGTCTAGTTAAAACGTCTCTCTATCCGGTAACAACGTCATTCTGTCCGGTAGCACGTCACTCTGTTCGGTAGCACGATTAGTCTAGTAACAACATCATTCTGTCCGATAACAATTTCACTCTGTCCGGTAGCAACGTCTCTCTGTCTAGTCAAGACATCATTCTGTCCGATAAAAAATTCACTCTGTCCGGTAGCAATGTCTCTCTGTCTAGTTACAACGCCACTCTGTTCGGTAGCACGTCTCTCTGTCTAGTTTCAACGTCATTCTGTCCGGAAGCAACGTTTCTTTGTCTGGTTACAACGTCACTCTGTCCGGTAGCAACTTCTCTCTGTCTAGTTACAGCGTTATTCTGCCCGGTGACAATGTCACTTTGTACGGTAGCAACGTCTTTCTGTCTAGTTACAACGTCTCTCTATCCGGTAACAGCGCCTCTCTGTCTAGCAACAACACAATTCTGTCCGGTAACAATGTTATTCTGTCCAGTAACAACGTCTCTCTCTCTCTACCCGGTTACAACGTCTTTCTGTCCAGTAACACCACTTTGTCCAGTAACAACGCCTCTTTGTTCGGAAACAACGTCATTCTGTCCGGTAGCAACGTCTTTTTGTCTAGTTACAATGTTTCTCTGTCTCCAACCGGTAACAACGTCTCTCTGTCCAGTAACAACGTCTTTCTGTCCTGATGCAACGTCCATTTGTCAAGAAACTGTCTCTCTGTCCAGTAACAATGTCTCTCTGGTCGGTAACAATGTCTCCCTGTCCAGTAACAACGTCTCTCTGTCAAGTAACAACGTCTTTCTGTCTGGTTACAACGTCTCACTGTCCAGTAACAACGTCATTATTTCCGGTTACATCGTCTCTCTGTCCAGTAACAACGTCTTTCTGTCCAGAAGCAACGCCCATTTGTCAAGAAACAACGTCTTTCTGTCCAGTAACAACGTCTTTCTGTCCGGTAACAATGTCTACCGGTCAAGTAACAACGTCTTTCTGTCTGGTTACAACGTCACTCTGTCCGGAAGCAACGTTTCTTTGTCTAGTTACAAAGTTTTTCTGTCCGGTAGCAACTTCTCTCTGTCTAGTTACAGCGTTATTCTGCCCGGTGACAATGTCACTTTGTCCGGTAGCAACGTCTTTCTGTCTAGTTACAACGTCTCTCTATCCGGTAACAGCGCCTCTCTGTCTAGCAACAACATAATTCTGTCCAGTAACAATGTTATTCTGTCCAGTAACAACGTCTCCCTCTCTCTACCCTGTAACAACGTCTTTCTGTCCAGTAACACCACTTTGTCCAGTAACAACGCCTCTTTGTTCGGAAACAACGTCATTCTGTCCGGTATCAACGTCTTTTTGTCTAGTTACAATGTTTCTCTGTTTCGTTACAACGTCTCTCTATCAGGTAACAACGTCTTTCTGTCCAGTTACAACGTCTATCTCTCTCTCCAACCGGTAACAACGTCTCTCTTTCCAGTAACAACGTCTTTCTGTCCTGAAGCAACGTCCATTTGTCAAGAAACAGTCTTTCTGCCCAGTAACAATGTCTCTCTGGTCGGTAACAATGTCTCCCTGTCCAGTAAAAACGTCTCTCTGTCAAGTAACAACGTCTTTCTGTCTGGTTGCAACGTCTCACTGTCCAGTAACATCGTCATTATTTCCGGTTACAACGTCTCTCTGTCCAGTAACAACGTCTTTCTGTCCAGAAGCAACGTCCATTTGTCAAGAAACAACGTCTTTCTGTCCAGTAACAACGTCTTTCTGTCCGGTAACAATGTCTACCTGTCAAGTAACAACATCTTTTTGTCTGGTTACAACGTCACTCTGTCCGGAAGCGACGTTTCTTTGTCTAGTTACAACGTCACTCTGTCCGGTAGCAACTTCTCTCTGTCAAGTTACAGCGTTATTCTGCCCGGTGACAATGTCACTTTGTACGGTAGCAACGTCTTTCTGTCTAGTTACAACATCTCTCTATCCGGTAACAGCGCCTCTCTGTCTAGCAACAACATAATTCTGTCCGGTAACAATGTTATTGTGTCCAGTAACACCACTTTGTCCAGTAACAACGCCTCTTTGCTCGGAAACAACGTCATTCTGTCCGGTAGCAACGCCTTTGGTCTAGTTACAATGTTTCTCTGTTTCGTTACAACGTCTCTCTATCAGGTAACAACGTCTTTCTGTCCAGTTACAACGTCTCTCTCTCTCCAACCGGTAACAACGTCTCTCTGTCCAGTAACAACGTCTTTCTGTCCTGAAGCAACGTCCATTTGTCAAGAAACAGTCTTTCTGTCCAGTAACAATGTCTCTCTGGTCGGTAACAATGTCTCCCTGTCCAGTAACAACGTCTCTCTGTCAAGTAACAACGTCTTTCTGTCCGGTAACAACATCTTTCTGTCCAGTAACAACGTCTCTCTATCCGGTAAAAATGTCATTCTGTCCAGGAACAACCTCACTCTGTCAGGTAGAAACGTCTCTCTGCCCAGTTACAACGTCACTCTGTCCAGTCACAATGTCTTTTAGTAACAATGTCTCTCTGTCCAGTCACAACGTCTCTCTGTCTAGTCACAACGTCTCTCTGTCTAGTAACAACGTCTCTCTGTCTAGTAACAACGCTTCTCTGTCCAGTAACAACGTCACTCTGTCCGGTAGAAACGTCTCTCTGCCCAGTTACAACGTCACTCTGTCCAGTCACAACGTCTTTCTGTCTAGTTACGACGTCTCTCTGTCCAGTCACAACGTCTCTCTGTCTAGTAACAACGTCTCTCTGTCTAGTAACAACGTCTCTCTGTCTAGTTACAACGTTACTCTGTCCAGTAACAACGTCACTCTGTCCGGTAGAAACGTCTCTCTGCCCCGTTACAACGTCACTCTGTCAAGTCACAACGTCTCTCTGTCCAGTTACAACGTCTCTATGTCTAGTGACAACGTCTCTCTGTCCAGTAACAACGCCTCTCTGTCCAGTAACAACGTCTTTCTGTCTAGTAACAACGTCTCTCTGTCCAGTAACAACGTCTTTCTGTCTAGTAACAACGTCTCTCTGTCTAGTAACAACGCCTTTCTGTCG
The DNA here is from genome assembly GCA_947846245.1 of Cerastoderma edule. NCBI lineage: Eukaryota > Metazoa > Mollusca > Bivalvia > Cardiida > Cardiidae > Cerastoderma > Cerastoderma edule. Next base: position 28,401,542 of record OX401419.1, on the reverse strand, counting down.
AGTAACAACGTCTCTCTGTCAAGTGACAATGTCTTTCTGTCCGGTTACAACGTCTCTCTGTCTAGTAACAACGTCTTACTGTCGAGTAACAATGTCACTCTGTGCGGTAGCAACGTCTCTCTGTCTAGTTACAACGTCTCTCTATCCAATAACAACGTCTCTTTTCCCAGAAACAGCGTCTCTGCATTCGGTTACAACGTCTCTCTGTCCGGTTACAACGTTTCTCTGCCTGGTAACAACGTTTCTCTGTACAGCAGCAACGTCTCACTGTCCGGTAACAAAGTCTCTACGTAAAACTTACACGTATCTATGTCCAGTGACAACATGTCTATGTCCTGTTACAACATCTTTCTGTTCAGTTTGTCCAGTACAAATCTGTCAAGATACATCGTTTCTATGTATTGGACAAAGGTGTTCGTGTCTGATAACTATTCCTTGTTGTTCAGAATTGCCATCTCTCTGTCCTATTCAATGACATTTTGTGCAGTGACCATTTCTGTTCGTCATCTTGCAACGTTTCTCTGTTTTTGAACAATGTTTTACCGTCCGGTAAAGGCTTATCGCTGACTGTATAAAACTTCTTTTTGTCTGCTCTCAGCATTTCTCTGTCCGGTGAGAACTGCTCTTTGACAAGTCTAAACGTCTCTTTGTCACGTAATACATTCTCTCTGTATAGAAACAACGTCTATATCGACGACTTCAACGGCCTTTTGTCCATTAATAAGGTCTCTTTTTCATCCAACAACCTCTTTCTGTCTTTGCATCGAATGATTATAACGTCTCTCTGTCCGGTAACAACGTTTCTCTGTCCAGTAGCAACGCCTCTTATGTCCTGTAGCAACGCCTCTTATGTCCTGTAGCAAAGTCACTTTTTCCGGTAACAACGTCGATTTGTCATGTCACAACGTCTTTTTGTCCGGTATCAACATCATTTAATTCCGTAACACCTCTCTGTACAGAGGCATCGTCATTCTATTATATAACGTAATATTTTTGTCTATTAACAACGTCATTTTGTCCTGTTGCAACATCACTCTTTCCGGTAACATCATCACTCTATCATGTTACAGCACTCTGTCACATAACACCGTCACTTTGTCCGGTAACAACGTCTCTCTATCCGGTTACAACGTCTCTCTGACCTAAAACAACGTTACTTCTTCTTTCCTTACCACGTCCTTTTGTTCGGTAACAACGTTTTGCCCAATTACGATGTCATTCTATGGTCTCGCACCTGTTACGGAGTACTTCCGGGTCGTAGTACCCAAAAGTAGTCCCATTTAGAAATTTTGAGTTCAACTTCTGGTGCATAGTTTTGCTGGTAAGAGATGAGCTGGTAGAACACTGATGTGTTTCATGTATAGATTATAGTCCTGCAATGCTCCCAAAGTTTGTTTTGATTGCTTATTGCAGGACTATTTGTTTGGGATGTATGAACACAAATGCCGGTACCTCGGCTAGATTTGACAGCTAGTGCACTGATTTTCGGACGGTACTAATACACTTTGCTCCGTAGAAAAAAAATGAGACGATTGAGGTGTCCATTTTATTACAGTTTCTGAGAGTTGAATGGACAAACTTGATGTTCCTGTATATAGCTAAGCGTAAAAAACACTATTCTTCATTCAGCAGAGTCTTGAAAATAGCTGATTTAACATTGGAGTCAATGGGAATTCAATATCTCAAAAGTAACAGGTGTATGACCCTATCCAATTACAACGTCTTTGGATCCAGTAACAACGTCATTTTTCATGTAACAACGTTTCTTTGTCCGATGATAACGTCTCTTTGTCCTGAAGCAACTTAACTCAAGCTCTGTTCTGTTACAACGTCTTTCTGTCCAGTAACAACGTCTCTCTGTCCAAAAATAAAGTCTCTCTGTCCAGTAACACTGTCTCTCTGTCCGCTAAGAACGTCTCTTTGTCCGCTGACAACGTCTCTCTGTCTGTTAACAACGTCTCTCTGTCTACTAACAACGTATCTCTGTCAGGTAACAACATCTTTCCGTCCGGTAGTAACGTCTCTCTGTCCAATCACAATGCAATTTTGTCAAGTAACAACGTGTCTCTGTCCAATGAAAACGTCTCTTTGTCCAATGAAAACGTCTCTTTGTCCAATGAAAACGTCTCTTTGTCCAATGACTACGTCTTTCTGTCCAGTGGCAACCCCTCTCTTAACATTTTTACGTCATTTTGTTCAGTAACAACGTCTCTCTGTCCGGTTACAACGTCTCTCTGTCCGGTTACAACGTCTCTCTGTCCAGTTACAACGTCACTCTGTCCAGTAACAACATCTCTATGTCCAGTAACAACGTCTGTCTGTCCAGTAACAACGTCTGTCTGTTCATTAACAACGTCTTTCTGTCCAGTAACAACGTTTCTCTGTTCAGTAGCAACGTCTCTCTGTCCAGTAACAACGTCTCTCTGTCCAGTAACAACGTCTCTCTGTTCATTAACAACGTCTTTCGGTCCAGTAACAACGTTTCTCTGTTCAGTAGCAACGTCTCTCTGTCCAACAACAACATCTTTCTGTCCAGTAACTAAGTCCTTCTGTCCAGTAACAACGTAACTCTATCTGGTTACAATGTTTTTTTCTGTTTTGGAACCCCGTCAATCTGTTCGACTTTAATGATACTTTTTGCCGATAACTTCTCTTTGTCATTTAACCATTAAATTTCTCTCCATATAAACACAGCATATCTTACCCTGTTAATATTTATAGAGAATTTTATGTTTTTGTAACAATGGTTTCTTTCAAATGTCATAAAAAATGTGTGTGTTTTATCATTTTACCAAGAGGTGTCACTCCTTTGAATGTATATTTGCATGTTTAATATTTTCTACGGGCGAATGTAGAAGTTATTTTGAAGTAGACAATGTGTACACAGATAAACTTTACCAAAATGGGTAATAATAGGAAATGTGCTATTAAAAGAGTGCCGATGGAGAAATAGATATTAATGTTTAAAGTGTGTCAAAATACGCGTATCTACGGTGTTTGAATTCTTCGAATTAATGCATGTGCAAAACAAGTGTGAGCCGAAATGAGTATTCATTGTTAAAAGTTGCATACACGGGGAATGACGGCCAAACATGTCGACTGTTAACGAATGGATTGCATTCGAAAGGGTGTGCCACTATCAGTTCCCAACGTTTAATTGGTAAACTAAACACGCATGGAAGGTGTTGCAAAATCACAATATCGGGACACCCTCTCCGTGATCTTCCTACTGACCGCTAATTCGGTCACGAACCAACGGAAAATATATATCCGCGTATTTAATCTGATATTATGCATACTTTAACCATTTGTCGAGTCTTGGGTTGCGGCACCATGTCAATAACAAAGTGACTCAGCTTTTATCGAGATTATCTTTCTCCTTTTCTATGGAAGAACACAGAGAAGATTAGTAAGTATCGGAAATGAGTAGTTCCCAACAACATGTTATAGTCAACACTCTCGGGACCCCCATCATTAATATTTCCGTTAGGCAATATCGAAAATTGGGTTCGAAACTAGTACTGTTACTGCACCAGCTTTTCCTTAAATATGTCCAATATGGCGGCTAAGTCTGTCTTGGCTGTCGTTCCCCTGGGGTGCTACCGAAGGGAAGCAAGATGGCGGAGGTAGTATGTGCGACACTATGACACCATGGACATTTCGCTGCCCATGTCATACATCGCTGTTCGTGTTCTCTGGTTACTGTCAGAGATACATATTATATGTGTAGGTTATATGAAGATTCAATTTACTATATACGCGCAATTTCTTGTTATAACCGTCTGGACTGCAGATTCTGTCAGCCTATTTGTATCGTCGTGCTTGGATACGCGTTGTCCCGTACACCCCCTGACGATTCGAGTGGCTCCATGCTGAACCAGGTTGTTAATGCACGATGATCGGTACCTTGAGGAACATCGTGGGTAATTAGTGTTCTGTGTGATCTTAGTGTGGCCGTCCTCTGTGATCTGACTTTGATCTGACAGATTAGGCATGACCATTGACTTGAATTCCATCATGTATTAGCTTTATTAGTAGATGCTCATGTAGAATCATGTCGAGGGCTTAACTTACATAATTCCAGAAAGATGGCTCCTTTCTGATTTCCAGCATATCTATATCTAAAGCAACACCAACGAGTGTAACTTAAGCTAGGGCACACATGATCTTTTCGTTCGGAAGCATTGCTACCCCATGCCCCTCGACGCCCCAACCCCCGTCCGGGCTGGGTAGTTTCCTGGGCAACGTCCTTTAGGAAAAAGATTTGTGATTAAGTTTGGTCATACTGTTTTTGTTATTTGATGGTCCATTGATGTTAACAATATCTTGACTCGCCTATACCATACGGTATGGAATTCATGGAAGTGGTGGGAATTTGCTAGTGATGAAAGCACTACTAAACCAGCTGTTAAGATTTAATGTTGTTTTAATTTTCAGCTCGATGTGGGCGAGACCACCATTCTTCAACGACGTTTTGATAAAATGATGGATTAACGTTGTATTTGTACAGACTCATCCTTTCACTCTATTGTTCACGCTAAACATTGAAAATCTGCTTGATTTCTTATGCGGACTGACTCAGAGCGATTTATTTCATAACCAGTTGGTAATCGTACTGTGAAATACCTTAGAGCATTTTCGATCAATGTTAACTGTATGTAACACTGCTGTTACAGCGTTTGTCATAAATTAATGAATGATGAAGTTTTTTCCGACTTCCTTTTATTTTTGGTATCCTAGTCTTAGTAAGTCCCTTAAATGTAGACTTCAGTTGGATAATAGAGTTTATATCTACAATGACCATTTTGCTTTTTTAGAGTTGTGTAGCCTACTATTTCTACGAGGGCGGAACAACCATGCCCATATACCATTTCCATAACATTAAAAAATGATCATGCCACAGAATACTTTTAGACTCTACTTTCTGTACATGACAGCTGTACACGGTCAAATATGACAGCTCAAGAAGCCAAAGGTCCCTTATATCTTTTACAACTTCACCTTTGTGAATAGTGCATGGTAGGTACTACAAACTTAGACTTGGTATCTTTGGGTCAAAATCCCTCACAAACACCGATATGAAATGGAACAACTTTCCACAAAAACTGAGGGCCATTGCCATTAGTAAGCATTAGTCATATGATTTTTATATTCTTTTTTAGCGCTACATTACTGATTTTTCTTAGAAATGTGACAACTGTACTGTGGTATTTGTTTTGTTTTAATTACCTAAAATGACTGTACAGTTGTATTTCGTCCTTGGCAGTTATGATTTTTGTATTATGTTTGTGACGGTCCAATAGTTCATTGGCTGGTGCTTATTTCATTCATTTGATATCTTAGTTTAGTATAACATGACTTCAACCATGGCTACTGCCATCATAAACAATAAACATAAACATAAATTACGGAGCACCTTGGTTTTTGGTGTGCTTCAATGGTTTATAAGCATTAAATTGCAATCGTGACACACGTTTCTATATTTCTATTCCTATGTTGTTGCCATGTAATGCTAAATATTTTAACCGCAATAAATCTATAATCTATAACGGAGAGAAACTTAGTAACTTTGTAAGCTTTTAGCTTCTGTTCCAACCGTTTCACTAAATTGTTTGTAATGTATATATATTGATGTTTGTTTCTTGAATAAAATATATGTATAAACTTATCTAATTCGTACTCAGTGTTTGTCTTTTATAAATGTAGATCAAAGATCTTTAAGAAGAAGTGTAAATATCTGTCTATGATCAAATTAAGTATTAAAAGTGTTAGATTGCGTGCTAAAATACCATTGGATGTTACTGACAAATAATACATTAAAGTAAATATGTGTCCGCAAGTACAATTAAATTACAACAGTATAGCGTGCGCGATAATACCAAATAAATGGAAACAACTGTTTCGCATAGGTTTCTCTAAATACTCTTAGTACTTTGGTTACCATTTCGCCGTGATCTAAAAATAAACTTAGGGAACATCCTGTTTTGGGATTTTCATTGACGTCACGAATGAAAATTATTTATCACGTGACATACTGTAAAATGTCATTCTGTGTGTATCGGGATTGTAAATAAAACGTCGTGAATCAATGTTCGTTACTCACGCGTGTTGGAGAAGGATTTACCATCGTTCCAGCCGACATTATAACCGACGCACGTCTCTATCGCACGCTTAGACCTCGCTGTACCCGATAGATCAGTGATAAACTAGACGAATTCAGGTCAGTTGATGGGAAGTGATGAACCATCGTTTGATGATGAAACTCTAGAGGAATTGGGAGGTTCTGTGAAAATGCAATAAATCGCTGGTGATTCGTGAGTGAACGATTTAACAGCATCGTGACCTGGATTTCGTTATCTCCTCACGAGAAGTATTTTGGAGTTGAAGTGGTTTGCGAGTGCATTCTAATTCAGCATCCCATCAACTACACAGCTTCCCAACTCCATGTTCGCTTCTGGCAACATGCATTCATCGTAAACTCTATAAACCCACCTGTTATATTCCTTCGTTTTTAAATCCATACAGCATCCCAAGTGTGTGGGCGCGTCTGTTTAAAGTATCATGGTCAGTTTATGTTAGTGGAGTGTGTGTGCTATTGTTCCTTTATGTCTGTCTAGAAGGATTTGGCTACTGTTGATATTATTTTGTGATCTGTGTGAGCCATCAAATAAGAGGACTAGATATTTGATATCTACTACTAAGAGACAAGTGAAGATGGCAAGTTCCGATGGTGATGCGCTGGGAGGAGACGATTCTCAGAGAAAACAAGGGACCAGGTAACATAACTTAATTCTGCTTTTGTACCCTTTACCCTTAATCCAATTATACATCTGTGGCAACAAACATATTTAAATGTACCCTTTTGTACCCTTTACCCTTAATCCAATTATACATCTGTGGCAACAAACATATTCAAATGTTTGTGAACCTGATAAGGATTGCTATTGATGAGGATCGTGGATACCTGGAACATTCTTCCAGCTAGTGTTGTAGAGTCATTAAGTGTAAATTGTTTTAAAAACAGTTTAAACAATGTGTTGAAATCCTCCACAATTAAATTTTTACCGGATCTCTATGGATCGGAAGCGGAATCCAAAACCAACAATCCAATACGTATCAGAGAGGCTCAGCTTAGAATTGATCTCGGAACAAGGTAAACAAGGTAAATGAAAATGTGTAATAATTCTTTAATGATGTATAGCTTAAAGGATTCCTGAGCCTTTTTCTTACCAATTTCTTAGTATAAAATGAATCACCAAAATGTTTGCCAAAGTGTTGCTTAACCTTTAGAATGCTGGGAATTTTTCTGAAAAAATAAATGTGGTGTCTTCTGCTTCCCAAAACCTTAAATATCTGCTGAATTTTTATGATGAAAGTTACTATGTGTAGCAAACAAGTGAGATTACAGGCCAGCCACCAATTTAATTGATGGCTGGCCTGGATCTAACCTGTTTGCATAAGCATGAAGTCGGTTCCAGGACCATAAGGATTAAATCATCAGTGAAAAGTGTGTACAAACAAATTGGTTGACAATACAGCTATATATCTATGCAAATGTTTCCATCAATGAATCGCAATAGTTTCTGACTAGTGATACATGTACAACTTTTTATCATCCAACTGACTGCTTAAATGACTGAATGAATGTGGTGAGAAATAGATGAAAAGAAGTGTTCTCAATGTAGAACAGGTATCTTCATTTATCTTAGATCTATGCAGTTTTCCCAGTGATCTGAAGTTACAACAGCTTTTGCATTTCCCCATTTGGCAGTTTCCATGATAACTCTTCCGGAATTCAACAAGCTAAGGCCCCTCTATTCAATTAAAGAAAAAATATCTTTGATTATTTTTTTAGAATGTCTTGAATGTTGTATCAATGATAAAAAAGTTTCCTAACTGGGGATTGATCTAAGGCAAAAAGTTGTATGATTAATTTTTTTTGTAATGTTACAGGGAATTCATAACATTGAACATGAGAACAGTGTAGAAATATTTTCACATACAAATCTTGTTTCTAAAATATAGAATTACTACAGAGTAACTATGGCAACAAAAGTCGTTATCTATGATTAATCTGTCACAGTGGTGGCACATTATATATTAATGGTAAAAAGAGGTCTTTATTGATTAACAGACAATAAATTATTAAATGATTATCTTGAAATTCTTAAGCAGAAGAAATAGTTTGAATTCCCCATTTTACTCTATACAGACTTTATTTTTTCGATAACAAAACAGTTTTCTGTAAAAGATGGGGGAGGGAACACGTCTGTAAACAACTATTCATGCATACTGTAGGTTTGAAGAGGTTAACTCATTTTGTCATATTTTACTTCTCCATTGTATTAAATGCACCTGTAGATTGTATCAAACTAAGCCTTAAAGGTCATATGTACAGGTTGGGTTTATTTCATAAAATTAAAATATGAAGTAAAAGAATCACATTGAAATTATTTGCAACATTTTAGCATAACGCATTACGTCATAAATCACCGTCATAGCGCACCGATTAATAAAGAGTCGTATGACTTACTTCCCTTTGCTGTGACGTCACTCGTGATCCACTGAATGCGCCATGTAAAGGGCGTGAAGAGCGATCGCTGGTTAGAATTGGTGTTTTTCTTCAAATAAACGATCCCAAAGTCATTGTTTGGATTGACAGCGCATTTTCTTTATTGAATATGATTCATTTTATAAGAATATCAATTTGAAAAAAGATAAATTAATAACTTAACCCGTGAATTTGCATGGAGTTGTCATTGCGTAAACCTGTTCATATGAAAGGAACTGCTTGAATTTTGGACGATTTTCCTTGAAATAAATGATTCTTAAGTCATTGTTTGGATTGACAGTGAATTTTCTATACTGGATATTTTTCATATTATAAGAATAGCCATTTGAAAAAAATAAATTAGTGACTTAACGCATGAATTTATAAGGATATGTCAATGCGTTCATATGAAAGGAACGGCTTGAAATTCGGACGATTTTCCTCGAAATAGCAATTCTTAAGTCAATGTTTGGATTGACAGTGCATTTTCTTTATTGAATATGTTTCATATTATAAGAATATTCTTTTGAATAAAAAGGGTAAGTGACGTAACGCGTAAATTTGAAAGGGTTTGTAAATGATTTCAATGTAAGAATCGGCTTGAAATTTTGACGATATTTGTGAAAACAGCTATTTTTATTAATATTTGTTGAAAAAAAAAAAAGATAACTTTTTCGTCAATGATCGTGTATTAGCCTTAAGCTTTTAATTGAGTAGTAAACAAAGACATAGATCTGAATAAACGAATTGTCTTAAAACCGTACATCGTATAACTATTGACTGTCAAATTCACCCTTCATTGTCTTATCAATATATGAAATGAAACGGGAGAAGATCATAAATTGCGAACAAAAAAAACGTATTATAACCCAACTTACTTGTGATACGAAGGTTATCCTTTAACTCACATTTTCACCACACATCAACTTACTTGTGATACGTAGGTTATCCTTTAACTCACATTTTCACCACACATCCATATTTCAAAACCAAACACTGGCACATTCAAGAGTATTCGTTAAAATCTTCCGACAACTTTCCATTAACTCCACCCCCAGTAAGAGGTCTATGATTTCGAAATTGATTCCGATGTCGTCTTTCTAGATCAACTGTTTTGACTTAAGAATTGTTCTTCATATTCACTTTACATTTATGTTCGTTTTCTCTCGTGTAAGTAGCCTTGACATATTGAGCATTTAACTTTTGGACAGGTTTAATAATTGACAGCTAAAACAAAAAAATCGTCATAGTTTATTTTACTTACAACCTTAAATAAACATATTTGAATTTATTTTTTATGATTTTGGAATTTAAATATCAATTTGACAAAACTTGATTTTGATGTTAAAACGTTTTTTTGTTGAAAACATAGAGTTAATACTGTTTTGGTGAATACTGATTATCATATACTTATTGAATTGTCAAACTATCCTAATAGAAAAGACAACATGTTCGCTTCTTTGAATATCATAACAACAAAGTATCAGACGTACGTCACTTTGAGGGATAAATATGTCCTGACACCTTATCAATCCAAACATCCTGTGAGAGTTTGGTGTTAATTGGTTATATCTTAACAATGGATTTTTTTAGATAAATTTAATTGCCGCGCATTGAAAGTGTGAGATTTGCCGCTTGTTATTTCATGTCTGGAATAGCAGAACGTGTCAGACCTGTTAATTAACAACAGAGATATTTAAGAGATTAACACCAGAGGCTATCTTTCGCCTGAACAATAAAGGACTTGAGACTTGAAACGTACTGTGCAAATGTGGCAGATTGGTGTTAATTTGCATCACGACCCTTAATCCTTGTAATGTCCGATGTTTGTTGATTGACCCTATTTATGTGAGGTAAATTGGCAATAATCAATTAAATTGTAAACAAAGAGATTATGTTCAAATGTGTAAAGTATATACTTAGTGATCTTATTAATAAATTATCAATATAAATTTTTAATAATCATGTTTGAACACATGCATTTCAGTGTGACATACGTCATTTAAACCAATATTACCAATGGCAAAAAAATGAGGTGTGTGATTTAAATAATTCCGAAAAGCAGACGCTTAAGTTAAGATCGAACCCATTATCATTTGCGTTGATGAGTTCAGAGACAGTTTGCGGATATCAAATATTCATTATTTTGAATTTTCATTCAAAGACAACGGCAGATAAAAGAAACTTGCTTGTTTTAATCGGTTTGTTATCATAGCAATCAACGTACATTTTTCAATTAATCTCATTTATGTACAATGGCAACGTTTCTACGATTATGCTAAAACATAAAACAAGTTTTGCAAATAAGAACAAGATGCATTTAAGCGTTTAAAACCCAAAGACATGGCAATACAATAACTTATGATGTTGGATGAAATTAACATATTCTTGCAACCCTTTGAATTCTTACGTAATATAATCGTAAAGCAGCCTAATCAAGTATTCTTGACTAAGTATGTAGCATGGTTAATCTGTTCCAAACAAGACTAGCTTGGCGAGTAAGAGAGTCATTCAAGGAAATTAACTTTCAAAAAAGGTGTAATCAACGTGATTTATCCTTTTCTTGGATGTATCTACATTTACACAGTGCAAATTCTATATAAAGTTCTAGCAAGACTACACGAGGCTCTTACACCCCAAACTAACAGTCAGGAATTGTTTTAATCACAAACATCAGTTCAGGGAAATATAACGGTTACTCAATAAGTAGAATGAATTTGAAGCGTCTTCACCTGTATAAATTACTTTGAATTGAGTCTGATCATTTAAAGATCAATAAAATCAATTCTCTGGAAACGCCTAACAGTGCGTAAACTTGCCGTCTTCGAAGTGAAAGTAACACAGCCTACTGTTCTTGTTTGGGGAATATATCTTTTGCTTATTTGTAAAGTAAACACGGTCCAGTTTACTTATCGAAACTTTTTGCAGCTTTTATGTTCGTCGGACAACGGGAGAAACTCGCAACCCTGCGACCAAAAGCAGAATAACACCAGAAAACCTGTCAAAATACCATATTCAATATCCACTTTACGTTTCCCAAAACAAAATTCAACACTTAAAATGTCCGAAATTTGTGCAAAAACACCATCGTTACTGAGAACTAGATTCTTCTAACTGATACTTCATATGACTTTGAAGCACAAATGACGTCACAACAAGGGAGATAAGTCATTCACAAAAATCGATAAAGGTGAATAAAAGTAGTCAAAAACAACATTTTTCGCTTCTGTATGAGAAAAAAACATAACCTCCGTCATCACGAAACCATAACCTATTTCAAAAACCATAATTAAAGAAAATTTTGTTTATCGGGAAATTTGACCTTTAAGGTATGCTATCACTTTAGTTGAGGAAAGACAAATGATTTTCAAGTTAACAATATGCCCACAAAAACAACCAAATAGCGAAATAAATTAAGTTGATCTCCCCAACATTTCAGTTAATACACAAGTTCTAAGGAGCATGGAATTTTGATTTATTACTTCACCTGTACTGTAATTTACAGAACACTCCTCATCGAAATACTTAATTTTCTTATTGTTTCATTTGACATTTTGATGCATCCATTAAAATATCAATGAGTAGAAGCCCTCAAAATTATTTGGAGCTCTGCATATAGTAATATATTTATGAGGGAAGTAGTTGTTACATACAACTATGTAGCAGTATGATCATGCCTAGGAAAAGAGTTTATACATTTTGCACTGACATCTGGGAAAAGATCAGCCTTGTAGACTATTATAGTCAGGCTAATATAGGAGTATAGTCTTCAATCAGTATTTTGTGTTTTAGGACAATTTCCTAAATGTCTCTATCAGGTATTTTAATGAACAGAAAATTGTTGTATACAAACTATGGTGTAATAGGTATGGTATGGGAAGCATGTTTCAAAGAATGTTCAGTATTATTCCACATAATATTTATGAATGGGAGTCAATTCTGCGCAGTTTCTCAAACATATAGGTCAGTTAACCTAGTTTAGAGGAATTAGGGTATAAACTCTCATAATTTGTGTAAATCTCTATACATACATGCATGGTGGTTGATGGAGAAATCCTTGTTGATGCCAAAGGCTATTGGGTGCTTTCGGTTGATTTCAACAAGAACATTTGATTCCTATTAAAGGTTTGACTCTCATTGATAGCAACTGTTTTATTTAATTTTATATTGGAATTGCAATATTACCATGTAACAAATCAGTGGATACTTTTTCAGCCCGAAGCCACACTTGTTTCTTCATTAATGACCAGTATGTGCAGTAAAGATTAATCAATTAAATCATTATTGCCATCTGACCTCCTGATGCTGTCAATTTAAACTTATCACTTAAAGGCACATCAAAGGAGAGGAGTACAAATAAATTACGGAAAAAATATATAGAGTTCCGGTCTTTTATTATTTTCATAAAAGTCATGACAATTAATTTACAATGCATTGAGACCCTATTAAAAAGACTCCTTTAACATAAGTTATTTTGTGCTTGAAATATAGTAGTCTTCAATTCAATCATGTTTATCAACAACCTCTTTGTTTACATATTCAAAATAACGAATTCTGATTGGTCGGTTCAAACATTTGTGTATCAACTGTCAAGGTCAGGGGTGAAGATTCACACAATTAAACTGGTTAATCTGGGTTAATTCTTGTTGGCTTTCACGTTTAAGTTGTGATGATGGGTTTTTTTGGTGATAACTATTTGAATCTGACCAAAAGTTAACCAATCAATATAGTTTTATATTGCATTAATCTCCTTTTATGTGCCTTTAAACCCATATAGGGGATAGCTAAACAATTTTTCAGTCTAAAGAGATCTAAGTAAGACCCCTTTAAGTATTGAAACTGAATGGGAAAAGACTATTGTTTTTATTACAAAAATATAGATTACTTGTATTTAATTATTGAGGTACAACAGCTGGTGAAATATCTTGGTGGTTTAACAACTAAAAGTTGATGTTTATACAAACCCTGATGACTCTGGTATCGAGGGTTTAATGCAAGACTAAAGTAAGTGCCTCATGAAAATGAAGCACTTACTATAGTATTGCACTGAACCATTGGTATGTCTGCTGCTGCTGTTGCAGTTGTTTCCATGTTTCAACACCTCTTCAGGCATTTGGCCAGGTGGTGATCTAGAAAAAACAACAAATTAATTGAAATTATGCCTAAATTAGAGTTATTTTTAAACTAAGTCTGAAAAAAAAAAACCAGGACATTATTATGGTTTTGTTCATCAGAAATCATGCTGTGATAATATTAGCTTTTCCCCAAATTATTTCCACCAAGATTAAGATCAGGGTTTAATGCCAAAACTTTATAATTCTAATGGTATATATACAAACAAACCAGGAGGGAATTGAGTGACTTCTGACATTTGAAGTTTCCTGCCAAAATAGCAATATAGTGCTAATGAAAATATTACCACATGGAGATGTGAAGATAATGATAATGTTTCCATGCAATAAAACTGGAAAAAAAATCACCCCAATCTGCATTGCTGTCAGAGGAATGGAGGGTTACCAGAATGTCATTAAACCGTAACACATTCCCTCAAGTAATAGTAACACATTCCCTCAAATAATAGTAACACATTCCCTCGTATAACTTAAACTGTAATTATAAATATATTTCCTCATATAACAGTATCACATTCCCTTATATAACAATAACACATTCCCTCATATAACAGTAACACATTCCCTCATATAACAATAACACATTCCCTCATATAACAGTATCACATTCCCTCATATAACAGTAACACATAGCCTCATATAACAGTAACACATAGCCTCATGTAACAGTAACACATTCCCTCATATGACTGTTACACATTTCCTCATATAAAAGTAACACATTCCCTCATATAACAGTAACACATTCCCTCATATAACAGTTACACATTCCCTCATATAACAGTAAAACAGTTTCCTTCTTGTTTACATCTTGTTAAAATGAAAGTATATTTAACCAATCCCCTAGTATTTTTTGGACAGATTCATATTGAAAGAAAGAACAGACGGCACTTATGATGTATGGAAAATATAATTCCATTGATGACTTCACAAAATAAAATTCCATTGATGACTTCAGTTAGAAACATTTGTGACAAAAGGAGACATTGCTTGTTACAAGTAATTTGTCCTTTAGTGACAATGATTTCTCGAGCTTTTTGCAGTAGATGAGTTATAAATGAGATATTATGAAGTGAAATATTAAATGAAGGGGGTACTATTTAACAGCAGCTGTAGATAGATATAAAAATCATCTCATTTACTTTCTTTTCAACACTGGTGGACATTTAATGCTGTGGAAGGTTTGTAAAATGACTGTGACAAAGAAAAACTGCTTATTTTAAACAAAGAGCATTAAATTTTGTTCCAATTGTTTTGCTACCATTGTCGGAAAGGAAATGCTACTTTCATGACATACAGATTGTCAGCTGCTGTAAATCTAACGGACACAAAAATCCCAATAAGGGAAAGGTGTCAAGACAGCAATAATTCCTATTGACAGCATAGACAAATGTTAACCATAAAATGCCATGTATATATCTTACAGTGTACTAATTATTAACCATTTATTATGAGAGAATGCTAATTACATCCTATTCAAGGGCCTTTTTGCATTATATAACAAACTCCCATAAAAGGCACCTTCCCAATTGAAAATTTCTTTAAAATCATGCAGTTTTCCCCAAAACTGAAAGTAATACCAGTTTTTAGGCTTCCCAATTCAGCAATTTCAGCGATTCAATTTCCCAAATTCAACAGGCTTGGGCCTCTTCGAAATTGTAGGAAAAAAAGCCCTGAATTTCATAAGATATTTTTATATTTCTTTATGCTAATGTTTCAAATATTTCTTTCTTATTATTTTTTATAACTTCTAACAGCTAAAATACGGTTGCTGCAAATGATGTGTCAAAATTGAAAAGTGATTATACAAAAATGTGCTCAATATTTCATATTATATTAGAAAAAGAATATATCCTGACGATTTGACAAATACATGTAGTTGACTACTTCCCAATAGGATTCTGTTTAAATGATTTCAATCTATAGTTATTTGATCATTGATTATACATGAAGTCATGTTGACTCTATTAACTGGCTTTGATGTCATCTGCTACAAATGGCTTTGAATATTGAAATGGTTAACCTTCAACAAGAAAATGGTTTGCTCATGGGATGATCTTGTTAGAGAAGTCTTCCTCTATAGAATTATCATAGTGGTGAATAAAATTTTCTGATTTTGCTTGCTTTTATGCTAAACATCTTGGAACCATATACGTTGTACAACATGTACTTGTTAGTTCAGATACAAATGGGTAGAGTCCTAGGTTATAACAGTCTCCTAGCCACTAGTTGTCTTTTAACCCATTATCAAACAATAACGACATTTGAGCAGTGCGTTGTGGACGACTCTGAAAAGCATTGTGGGAAAAGGAGAAACTGCTCTTTACGAGTAATTTCTCCTTTTCCCAAAGTGTTTTCTGCCCTATCTGAAGAGTATTTTCCAATTTCATCACATTTAAAAATGTCGTCTGCAATCTCTTTCAATTTGGGACATTCGAAAAATTTGCGTTTGGTAAAGTGTTATAAGGTTCATGGTAATGTGAGGGAACAGTTTCAACTCTCGTGTGTAGTACTGAGGAAAAGATAGATTTATACAGATAAGTAAGATGTATGTGTGTTTTGTGAAGTGGATAAACAAGGAAAGAAAGATGCCCCTCCTTCACACAAGTCACACAGATGATGATCGTCGTCCAGATAAGGGATGTACTTCCCTTGACAACTCCTCTATTTCCTATCTTTATCCTACATTGTAGATCCTCAATAGACATTTCTGGTCAATAGGATTGTAGTGAGTACCCACACACTAGGCTTTAACAAACAAATTGTAACAAATAACTTTTGATATTGCATGCAGAAGTCTGCGATACACCATTATAAAGTTATAAATCTATCACCATTTGAGATACTTGTCATAGATAATATGATAATTTGGGAGGTTTCGGTGGTAATCAACAATTAGAATTGTTACCACAAACTACGCCTTTTTATCTGTAATAACATTGCCATGACAACTCTTAATTAAAGGATGCTTTGACTGGACCTACATAGATTTGAGTATAGTACCATGCATTTTTCATTTATTGATTTATGATGGATAAAGCATGGTTGAGGAGAAAAAAGTTGAAACACATGCCCATTATAACTGGGACATTGTGAACTAGTTGTAAATACTGTACCACTCTTAAACACTTCAGTTTCTCATCTCCTTAGAGATGACGATGATAGTTGATTGAAGATATTGGCAGACAAATTGATCAAGACAAATCAGAATTGTCAGTATTACAAAATAACAATTTGTATATTTTGGACTTTAACTGTGAAATCAATTTGCTTCTTTTAATGATAGCTATAAAATCATCCCAAAAAAGCCTTTCATGAAAAATTGACTAGGGCATTGTACGCTTAAAAACAAGGTATTTGTATATAGGTATGTTATTACTATGAAATTATCACTGAAGAACTTGTTTGAGGTCTGTGTGAAGTAATATTTAAGATTTCTTTGTCATGACCTTTTTTAGTATCAATTTGTATTTTCAATTATTTTGAACCTTTGAGCAATACCTAGATGTCGAGTATAACATATAGTGCACGTATTGTAGTTGCCAGGTAAAGAAAAAAGTGAGTTTGACTCCACGTAGCTGCCATGTGACTGTTAGAAATAATATCCGATGCTAGCCAAACAGTTTAGGCATATCTGTTGAATATTCAAAAAGAATATCGTTCTGGTCATCATTGATATATGAGAACTTCAAATTATTATGAACCCTACATATACAATCCAGGAGTTATTATTTCATTGTTGGTAATTGTATACAACATTTAACACCACAGACAAGATTATTTTGACTATTACGGACCTTCCATTGTAGACCACTTCACATTAAGACGGTTAAAGATTTATTTAACCTTCATAAAGGTCATTTTGCCACTTGCCCCATGTTTATAAATTGTCCCCAACTCTCTTGTCTGGAAGAGACTTGTGTCCACGCCCATTGTGACCTAGAGTTCATATAAAAGGTCTACAGATTGATGATTTTATGAATTGCTTGTTGATTCAATAGCAGCATTATAAAGGAATGTACATTTTCTTTTCAAATTTTAAATTTGGATGCCAAGTGGACATTAGTAAATCGTAAGTTGTGGTTGAGTCTGTACCAGGATAATTATTATCGTATCTCATACAAGTGCAAAAATTCAACCCCTAAGAGCCAGACACCCTTGACTGTCATTATTTAACCCTTAGAATGCTTGGTAATTTTCTTAAAAATTTGGTGTCGTCTGCTTTCCAAAACCTAAAATGTATGCTTAATTTTGATGAGGAAAGATACCGAGAGTAGCAAATTGGAATCTAACCTGTTTTCATAAGCACAAAGTTGGTTTGAGCACTATATATAGGTTAGAGGCTAGATAGTGAAATTTAAACGATATAGAAACCCCAAGGAAGGAGCGATAGAAACTGTCTTTTTTTCATAATGTATATATGTGTTGTCTGTTGATGCTTTCAATTTGTACCCGTCACATTATTCCTAATGGGGTAAAAGGTTGATATAGTTCAGTTTCTTTTTTTCTCAACGATGTTAGGATACCCAGTTAATTGTAATTCCTTTTTATTTATTTCTGTGTTTATTTCTCCCCCGCGACGTCACAGCGATCTTTCAATTGCTACCGTAGGCTAGGCTTACACGTGTCATTGATTTGGAGGTGGAGCCTAAAACTACATATTTATGCGCATGCGTGATACCAGAGTAATAGTCTCATAGAGCCCAGATAGAACACTCGAATAGTAGTTTATGGAAAATAAACCAACAAAAAAATTCAAATTGACGCATTCTCATTGGATGAAAATGTAGGTTAAACACTAAAATGGTATACATACATTCAACTACTTTCCCTGTGCAGACATATTAAAATGAACATTTGTGTATCAGTGTCTAACTGTCAACATTATTGATTAATAAGCTTTCCAAAATAAAAACTTTACAACAAAAGCAGATTTATTTTGATTACATGTATATGTTAACTTTGTTTCTTTCAAATGTCTGATCGATTAATATTGTCTATTTATTTCAATATTTAATTTTCCAAAAAAAGTATTCTGTAAAATACCAGTATATAAGATAAACCTCGGTGAATGTTTTTGTTTCTATCATGGAAACCTGCCCTGAAATGTTCTTGACATTTCTTCATAATGATTGAAAGAGTTGTCAAAAAGTCATCATTTTGGTAAAATGTCATAACGCTTTCTAAAAAATATTCTGCAAATGCCATTTGTTGAATTCGGAGAGGAAGTTGGAACATTCATGAAAAAAGAATTATAAAAACTTAATAATTCCAAATAATATATTCTGACATTCATTTGCCAACAATGTTGAATATCTAAAGAAATGAATCACTTGAGGCCAACAATGTCCTTGAAGTCACCCTGTTGGTGATGGGAATATTGATTAAACTTCCTGTGTTGACAAAACTACTTCACACAATAAGTGCTTTTACATTTTATCTTTATGTTTGGAATTTTTGTTGGCCATTTAATGTTTACATTCTTCAAGCTTTTGGGCTGGTTTCTAATGCAATATAGTAAAAGAGTAGTCTTTATTGTGCTGATTTCTAAAGCATTGTTGTTAAAAAGCAGACTTAATTATGCTGCCTCTTTAAGCATTTTTGACAAAAAGCAGTCTTTATTGTGTTGATTTCTAAAGCAATTTGGTTAAACAACCATTCATGATGTGCTTGTTCACAAAAAAAGCTTGTCAAGGGATTATTATTATGAAATTTTTGGAGCAATATGGTCACAGAGTCTTAGATTTGCTGGATTTCAACGCATTGTGCTTAGTTTCAAATTTGATTGCTTCTCTCATAATGAATTTGTTTACAAAAGTCTTAAATATTGCATGCTTTGAGATCAAAATGACCCCAAACTCTTGTTTCAAATTGTGCCACCCTCAAGCAATATGAATGTGTCACCTAGAGCTGTATACCAAACTATTATGACCAAACATCAAAATCGCTGTGATAATTGTACTGTACTGTGAAGCTGCTCTCTATGTCCTAGCTAACTTCATAGTTTAGGTTCATCATTCACTTCTGAAGAATGATTGCAGAAAGTAAGGCTTCTCTCCGAGTAGGAGTGGGATTGGTAAATTTGTCCTCTACAAAGCTTTTTGTTTTTTTATCTTTTTTATCAATGTCTTGTGTTTCATCCTGAGATGTGGTGTTCATATACCTTTTCATGGCTTTTTGAACTTTGTTACCAGGGATGAAAATCTAGGGTTGTGGGTTTGAATCCCTGGCATGAGTAGCAGGTTATACCTTTCATTAATCCACATTCGGCACCAGTACTTGTTATTTACCAGGAAGCAGAATTGAGAGTGATTAATCTAAGTTGTTTTTTTCACTGTTAATGTAAAATGAATAAATTTTAACTAAAAGATTTTTGGAGATGTTACACTAGGCAGCAAACAGTTCATACATATACAGCATTGTCTTCAAAAGACCTGTATGATTGATGCTATCCCATGTATGGATTTACCTTCAGAAATGGTACTTACAAACCACATCTCAATTTTCACTTGTAAGGGTATATATAGGATTACCAATATTCAAATTCTGACAAGCAATATGTGGATTGACATGGCTAAATAACCGTATCCAGTAATTCCCAATCTGATTGTTTGTAAATTGAACAGCTCATTTCATGTAATTGATTGCTTCAGGATTTTTAATGGCATTAACCATTGGAATTATGGAATATAATGTCATTCAAAATGGTTTTCTTATGGCAAAGACTCGGGTTTTATAGCCTGATTTGGTTAACAGTGTTTCTAATATTTTGATGGAATGAGAATAACAATTAAAGGCATTTGAAGTATATTAACAGTTATCCTTTTATGTTTTTATTTCCTTTGAGTTTGTGTCTGTCATATGGAATGCCATATGAGTTGTATAAAGTATATTGCTGGTCAGAAACTACTGTTATGAAGCACACACTAGGTGTGTTAAACTCATCACTGTTACCAACCTGTGAAAGAAGAATATAAAGAAGAGAGTGTAAGATGCCCCTATAAGGGTTAATCTCCCGGTCATCACACAGCCAAGCTTATGGAGACCATATTGAGGTCATCAGGGACTAATTCAGGCAAATAAATTCAATTACTGCTGAAGATTTGGGAAGGGAACCTTACTTTTTGTCATACTGACTGTATCTTGTGTCTTTATTTTTCCTAATATCTTGATGGACGGCAAGAGCACATAAACTGGGTGAATATTTAAGTCAATCACTTAACTCAAATAACTTTACTCTTGAACCTAAACTGCTATGGATTTATCTATTTCTTGTCATTAGAGTTATATCTTCTGCTATCAAAAGTTGTGTAGAGCCCATAAAAAGTATAAAGTAATGTACTATTGGGTACATTGATTGGATAAATCTGGACTATCTGGTCTCTGGACTAAGTGGTCAAGATAAATCAATGAAAAAATGGTGTTCTTGTAAGGTGAGCAATGTCTTGTTCTAATGATGTTTTTTCCTAACAAATGTACTGGGCATGTAGTCTTAATGGTTGAAATGCTATATAAATGTAACTGTTTTGTAAAAATACCCTGATTTTGTTTCATACGCAATATACTGCATCCTGAGCTCGCTGTATGCTGCATCATTGCAATCTCAATAGCACTTGCATGTGGACATTGGCCAAGACCTGTAGAATGTGTACACTGTTATTGTAAGCAAGCCAGGATATCTATTTGAAGAGGTTTATGGAAACCACACCATTAAAACCACTTCAACGAGATTCTTTTACCTGTTTCTCATCAGAGAAATATTTTTACCCTACTAGCAACAAGATTATGAAAACGTGGCATAAAATTGCTTTTAATACCCAAATTTTTGTTGTTGTTGAAAAGTTTCTGTTAGAATTGATTTTCGTTGTGAGTAAACCATTTATTTGTAACATTTTTTATCTGTAATCTTTATAAAATATTTCTGAAAACAGTGAAAAACTGATGATGATTTTTTATATGGTTTTATTGCCAATAAAGGGGATGAACACTGGTTTATGTAATCTGTTAATACCCAAAAAGGACAATGTTAATGGATCGCACAAGGCTTAGGGTCTGGTTAGTCTGTTTAAATTGGTCTGTTTAGTCTGTTTAAATTGGTCTGGTCTAAATTGAACATTCAAAGAAACAAAGTAACAAGTTCCTACTGGGCATTATTTTGATATAAAGGCACTTAAAGTTACACGCAGAGTTCTTTTTTGTTTTATGTAATTGTTTTGGATAAACTGCATAGGCGTAGGAGCGTTTTCAACATGGGGGGGGGGGCAACTTCAGATGAGGACCGGTCTAAGAATAAATGTTCCTAAACTCTTTCATGACTATTCATGCATTTATAAATTCAATAACATTATGAGAATTAAAAGAAAGCGTATGAAAATGTGTATCTTTAATAAAAAAAAAAAAAAAAAAGAGGGATATGCCAGGTCTTGATCTCACGCTGAAAGCAAACGTATTAAATTTAACGTAGAGTGGCAACGACCAGACTGTCACAGCCACGGATTCATCTAAATTTAGTCAAAAAAAATAAATCCTTATTCAAGCTTTAGCTAACAATTGAAGACAATATTGAGTCTGACTCCTTAGAACACGTTTTACACCATGTTTTCGTCAATCAAGACTTCCCGGGTATTTTTGTGAGCAGAGTTTTCATTGGATAAACCTGATGTGTTCAGATTGCCATTTGCGATGATGACGTCAAAAGGATTAAGGTTATTGTTCGTAACAAAAGGCAAATTGGTATTAGATAAAGCACAAAATACACATTTATTTTTATTCTGATGTTAAATTTCTTTTCTTTTCTTTTTCTTTTCAAATATCTTCATTTGCCATTGTGAATATTGGGGGGGCCAAAGTATACTCTGGCCCCCCCTGGTCTGGATATTGGGAGGGGTCCCCCCCCCCAGCTCCTACGCCTATGAACTGTTATACAGTTATAGAAATGCAATTGGTGTCTGCAGGAATAATCTAACTAATCAGATTTTGTTAAAATTGTATTGTTATAAACAATTTCACATTTTTATCAGCGTGTTGTGTCATTCCTTGTGCTCCACCTGCGTGAGTATACAGTTAACAGTGTCATGAAATACTTGAATCAATACAAATTTCTCCCCAAGGATTTCTAAAGTACAAAAATAATGAAGCAAAACCTTAAATGAGCATTACTTTGCATAATATTCTGACTCTGGCTTAAAGTCAATTTTATTTTTTCTTTAAAATCACTAGATTACAATGATGATTTAAAAGAATTACTTGGATTCAAAACATTAAATGAAAACTGTAGCATTTGCTTCTACTGTATTTAAAATCTATTTGTAATCAACTCCAAATGACAAACAGAAACTGTCACTTGTGCCTTTTGTGACAAAATGGAGAATTGACTAACATGAACAGTGGTGATAGTTTTTTAACTCTTTCCCAAACAAAATTTTTTCAACTGTCCCAAATTGAAAGAGTTTGCAGACGACATTTCAAAATGTGATGAAATTGGAAAAAAATCTTCTGTTAGGGCAGAAAACATTGTGGGAAAAGGAAAAATTGCTTGGTACGAGCAATTTTTCCTTTTCCCACAATGCTTTCTAAAGACATCTGCAACACAGTTGTCAAATGTTGTTATTGTTTGCGAAAGGGTTAAAGACATATAAGAAATAGCTGTGGGTGATTAAAAGCTAGTATCAATTAGACTGATTGCTATCTAAAATGTTGTAGAAAAAGCAGTTCTTGTTGAGATAGAAGGGAAGATATGCCCTACAGGAGTGTGTGTTGGGGAGCCCTGTGTTATTGATTTTTGTCCACCTCCAAGGCTCGGAGACAAATTGACAAAACTGTCCAAACAAGTTCCAGATAACTGGTTTCCAATAATACCTCATGGTATCAGAAAAAGCGAGCAGTATTTCATGTCTTTTTGGCTTTCTTTATCGTGACTCAATATTGTTGGTTATACTTGCATCTTAACCCATTACCAAACAATAACGACATTTGACCACTTTGTTGCATACAACTCTGGAAAACATTGTGGGAAAAGGAGAAATTGCTCGTGACGAGCAATTTTTTCCTTTTCCCACAATGTTTTCTTCCCTATCAGAAGATTACTTTCAAATTTCATCACATTTTGAAATGTCTGCAAACTCTTCCAATTTGGGACAGTCAAAAATGTGTTGTTTGGGCAAGCGTTAAGACAAATTGAATATATATCATAGGAAGCTGTGCGTCGTATTGCCAGTAGACCTGTACGATGTCCTTCAGAGCTCATTATAACAGAGGAATATTCACTGCATGAAGCTCAGTGTCAAGGCAAATTGGTGACAGGTCTGATTTGGATTAAACTGCTATTTATTATCTTGGCATTATTGAAAGTTGTTTGATGTATTTTTATTGAACATTTCCACTTTGGTGGCATTCTGGTATTACTGTCTAAATGATTAACAGTCTAGGATGCAGACTCGAGACCATGCAGGTTCATTCCAGCCCCTGCGAAAGATTCCAAAACTTATTCATGAACTTCATCGATGTTACATGGCAGTTCATGAATGCAGAACTTTTTCATGAAATTCAAGAACAGGTTCATGCACATCAAGACCCATGAATACATTCATGAACCTGTTCTGGAACTTCATGAACATGTAAAGAACAGCTTTGTGTATAAGAATGGCCATTTAATGTCCATGAAAGTTCATGAAGAAGTTCTTGAATACTGCGTAGGGGTAACAAGTATTGGGTTGTCTTGTGATGGTGAACCGGGTGATGCTTCTACCAGTAACGATATCCCAATCACCTGACTATGGTGTAATGAGATGTAGAGAGTGTTTGACAGTTACATTACTCTAAGGTGGTTCTGCTAGGCGTTGCTGACCCCTGGCTGATGGTGAGAGATGATAACTTTTTCTAGAGATAACTTGTTTATAGACTGCGTATGTGCATAACACTCCACAGATAAGGCGGCCTATAAATCTACAGGTCCCTTCAACAATGTTACTAGCATGGAACTGGTTTAGATGCTTAATTCTACTATGGTTTTAGTTGTAATATGTATGTAGATATAATGTGTTTTGTATGATAACATGATGGTTTTAGTTGTAATATGTATGTAGATATAATGTGTTTTGTATGATTACATGATGGTTTTAGTTGTAATATGTATGTAGATATAATGTGTTTTGTATGATAACATGATGGTTTTAGTTGTAATATATATGTAGATATAATGTGTTTTGTATGATAACATGATGGTTTTAGTTGTAATATGTATGTAGATATAATGTGTTTTGTATGATAACATGATGGTTTTAGTTGTAATATGTATGTAGATATAATGTGTTTTGTATGATAACATGATGGTTTTAGTTGTAATATGTATGTAGATATAATGTGTTTTGTATGATTACATGATGGTTTTAGTTGTAATATGTATGTAGATATAATGTGTTTTGTATGATAACATGATGGTTTTAGTTGTAATATGTATGTAGATATAATGTGTTTTGTATGATTACATGATGGTTTTAGTTGTAATATGTATGTAGATATAATGTGTTTTGTATGATAACATGATGGTTTTAGTTGTAATATGTCAATCGGAACACCTCGGCCATTTCTTAAAATAACCTCGGAGGCAATGGGGAGCCATTTTTGAAAGTAGGTCAGCAACGAAGGGCATGTCCGTTCGCAATCGTATCTACTCGGAACAAACCGGGGATTACCGAGAAAAGCCGATTGAAAAAATATGAAACACAGATGTGTTGATATGATCATCTTTAATGAAAAGGGTAAAAACAACATTCAATGGTGATATATAGCCAATTTGTGTGTATCTAAAATACATATTTAGTGCCTGTGTGCATTTTGAGTTATCCGCCGGAAATAAGGCGAATTACCCCAGGATTTCTGGTGTATTCATGTACTGCCTACGAGGTATATCTACCGACTTGTTACGGGGATTGCCGAGTAGATACGATTGGTAATATGTATGTAGATATAATGTGTTTTGTATGATAACATGATGGTTTTAGTTGTAATATGTATGTAGATATAATGTGTTTTGTATGATAACATGATTATAATATTAATATCAATCTTTTATCTGTTAGATATGTATTGATGCACCAGCCCACTCCTTCTTGATTGTGACTGGTTCGAATTTAAAGCAATATCAGACAACAATAAAAGTATGAATAAATGCATTTCTTTTGTAATTTTGTGTAGAATTGACTGCTAAAAAAATGAGCCTTGTTAACATTGGTTTCTTAAATAGGCTTTTGGAAATGCATTTAAATGGGAATTTTTCTAATAATTCTTTTCCATTGATTTATAAGATTTAATCTGCCTATGGTACAAAGCATGGACAATAAAATTGTTATTTGCTGTTGTTTTGTCATTGTGATGTCAACAGATGTTAATGATTGACACTGTTTACCCTTTCCACAGATTTCTCATCCAGACGAAATTCTCTAAGATTCAATTTAAAAACATAACAAGATATCAGTGCAAGACTATAGTATTGAATCAGTGTCAGCTGACTTAATAAAATCTTGCATCAAACCCTCAATAGAATGTGATTCAAGCTACCATGGTATCATGGTACATGTGTTCAGTGTATTTAAAATTCATATTCTTTAAGAATTTAGTAATACTGATTGTCAACTGTATATGGAAAAGGGTTCATTCTAGAAATATGATCATTAGCTCCCAAATTGATACCTTAGAGTAGTCCTTGGTTTATCCTTTTTGTATGACCTGATATCAAATTAGAGAATCCATATAAATGAGCCAACAGAAAGCATATAGAAATCAACATGCCTCCAACACAGGATCTTTGTACCACAACTACAAAGCCCTTTTCAGCGTCTCTCTCCTTGCCCTAGTGGATGTCCAGTATTGTTTCATTTTGATGGAAGCAATTCCTAGAAGCGGAAATCTCTAACAACTCGGAACTCTATTAAGTTCTCGAAGAAGATTGGCACTACATTGTCCTATGCATTATGATGATCAGAGTCAGGACTTCATGCATTGCCTTCTTTGATAGCACAACTTTTACAATGTCAAATATGAAATATCTGGGCTCGTTGGTGTTTCTTACCCGAATGAAATTTTTTAACTTAATATGAAAGTGTCCCTGCAAAAATGAAACATATAAGAAAATGTAGATATAAAACAGTGTAAAGGAAAAGGAGGATGCGCTTATTATTTTTGTTCATTTAAATGATGTGCTCAGAATGGTCTGGCAACATAAGCACAGATGTATGAATGACAACTTAATTGTTCAAATCTTAGATGACATGAGAAAACATTGTGATAAAAGAAGCAATGTCCCCTCATTATTTTGGTTTCTTTGATATGTGTATGTGGAGGACAGTCGTCCATGGGTAGAGAGTTGACCTCAGGACAATGAGGGGTCGTGGGTTTGAATCCCGTGAGAAGCCGGTTCTGCCTTGCGACCTTGCATTAATTCATTTTCAGCGCAAGGACTGGTTGTGATCAAGGAAGCAGATTCGAGAGTGATTAATCCAAGTTGTAAAAACGTGTTTCACAATCGTTGTTAAAGAAATAAGTTTAAACTAATATGTGTAGCCATGAAGTATGGTTAAAAAGAGATAGAAAGGTTCTTTGTGGAAATCCTGTTAACCCTTTCCAAAACAATAACGACATTAATTAGACCACTTTGTTGCAGACGACTTAAGAAAACATTGACGAGCAATTTTTCCTTTCCCCACAATGTTTTCTGGCCTATCCGTAGATTATGTTACAATTTCATCTCATTTTGATATGTCGTCTGCAAACTCTTTCAATTTGGAACAGTCGAAAATTTGTTGTTTTGGGAAAGGGTTAATCTAGAATTCTTTCCGATATGATCTACAGGGTAAATCTTTGTGACATTGAGTGATGGCAAATCATATCAAACCCTGATTATAGTTATCTCGTTTGTCTAGGAACCATAGACTCATTCATGTTCAAGGAACCATGGATTCAAGATGTAATCAATAAAAAGTGAATTATTAGTTTCCAAGGGAATGTGAGTATTGAGGCATTCTGCAGATGTGCTTTACACTCACAATTTGAGACTGTTTGTAAACAACGGAAGGAAGCCAGTATTCAAGTGTGACTTCAAGGGTTCAATGCAAGACTATAGTAAGTGCTTCACAAACATGAAGCACTTACTATAGTATTGCATTGAAACCTCGACTTGTAGAATTAGCCTGAGTGGAGGCCCGTCTAAGGTACATGTATTCTGATGCTAGACTCTATGTAACAAGCTTGGCATTGCTTTCACTTGGAAAACCAAATACATTTAGTCGTCTTCACAAAAATTGTAATGTGAAGGCACATTGTTAATTCCAGCATTAGCATTCTATTTGGTTGATGCTTGATGCACATATTGCCATTTGAAGACAATTGAAAACGTTATTTGATTTACATTGAATGACTTGTAAGTATTTTGTATCAATGTTGATGAATTAGAAATTCTCTATGGTAAATTGACTTGAGCAGCATTATCATTCTGTTTGGTTGATGCTTGTAGCACACATTGTTGTTCAAAGGCAATTGAAAATGTAATTTGATTTACATTGAATGACTTCTAAGTATTTTGTATCAATGTTGATGAATGAGAAAGTCCCCATTGTAAATTGACTTGAGATGTGAATTCATAGAGATGTAAAAGTATCTGTGTTTCCTGTGCAAGTATGTCCCAGTCCACTACAACTCAATGCAGCTCCATTGGTCATTTTCCTTTTGAATGAGGACACATGGAAAAGATTGTTTAACCCATTACCAAACAATAACTACATTTGATGAGTTTGTTGTAGACGACTCTGGAAAACATTGTGGGAAAAGGAGAAATTGCTTTTAACAAGCAATTTCTCCTTTTCCCACAGTGTTTTCTGCCATATCAGAAGATTAGATTTCAATTTCATCACATTTTGAAATGTCGTCTGCAAACTCTTTCAATTTGGGACAGTTAAACATTTGGCGTTTGGTAAAGGAGTAGTACTAGTTAAGAGAGTCAGGAGGGTTGTTTTTGGAAAGTGTGTTACACTGTCGTCATTATCTCTTCAGTTATACCAGGATGTACAAATACAGTGAAGCCTCCTTTATCTGGAACCCAATTATCCGGATGTCTCGCAATCCGAACGAAATTGTAAGGGAACGGAATTATTTGACCAGTTTGTTGCAGACGACTTTTGAAAACATTGTGGGTAAAGGAGAAATTGCTCTTGACGGGCAATTTCTCCTTTTCCCACAATGTTTTCTGCCATATCAGAAGATTATCTTTGAATTTCATCACGTTTTGATATGTCGTCTGCAAACTCTTTCAATTTGGGACGGTCGACAATATTGCGTTTGCTAAAGGGTTATAAGTATACACGTGCATACAGACCGTTTATGTCTTAATGTGTATAAGAACATGCTCTGCTTCATTAGTCCGGATGATTCGGTAAACCGGACATTTTGTTGGGAACGGACATGTTCGGATTAACGACACATCACTGTACATATCTCTAAATTTCATCCTTTATTGAAAGTTACACAAAACACAAACTTAGCCAAACTTTTAAAGGCAATATTATTTTTATGCTTTTACCTAGGAGTTAGGGGAAACAGTTTTTGTTCCAAGTGTTGGTTAGATTGTTAGAAACCATGCATAGGCTTTGGGAATGATTGCGTATGTTTATTGTGGTCAACATGATAAACCCAACAAAAGTCTTTGAAATGGACCTTCACAAGAACACTTCAGCCATTTCTGTATTTGCCACATAATCAAAATACCATGTATTGTTTCAAAATGAACATTCTAATAAGCTGTCATTAATGTCTTTTCACAAGTTTTCAACTTAAGTTAAACCTTGAATGTTCATATTGGGTCAGACATAGTTAAGAACCATAAAAACAGCAGTAGAACTGGTTCATAAAAAAAAATTCATATCAAGAAAAGCTATCTTCTGTGTCTTCAACCCCAACAGTATCTATGGTAGATTTAGAATGTGTTTTTCTGGATATCAAATCAAATTGTGTCCCTGTATTG
Source organism: Cerastoderma edule (assembly GCA_947846245.1). Classification (NCBI taxonomy): domain Eukaryota; kingdom Metazoa; phylum Mollusca; class Bivalvia; order Cardiida; family Cardiidae; genus Cerastoderma; species Cerastoderma edule. The sequence continues at coordinate 28,371,847 of OX401419.1, read as the reverse complement.
CCTGTAAGGTAAGATGGTGGGAAGTAATTGAATGAGGAATCATTGATTGTTTGCCCACTGGGGGGGGTGGGGGGGGGTGGGGGGGGGGCTCAGTGATCTGATTGTGTGGGTGGTCAGATCATAATTGTGTGACCTCCACTCTTTTATCCTTCACTATTTTAAACCAATTACCAAACACCAAAGTTTTGATTGTCCCAAATTGAAAGAGTTTGCAGACGACATTTCAAAATGCAAAGACATTGAAAAATAACCTTCTGATAGGGCAGAAAACATTGTGGGAAAAGGAAAAATTGCTCATTAAGAGCAATTTCTCCTTTTCCCACAATGTTTTCTGGAGATGTATGCAACAAACTCGTCAAATGTCGTTATTGTTTGGTAATGGATTAAAAGAGGATCTACCAAGGGACTCGAATCATTCAGAACAAAATAAATCATCTGTGTTTCCTCTTTGCCATTCCCAATTCTTTAAACTTTATCTGGTGGTAGTTGTTTATTCTTGGTTAACCCTTTCCAAAACAATAAATTCTGGACTGTTCCAAATTGAAAGAGTTTGTAGATGACATGTCAAATTGTGATGAAATTGAACAATATTCTCCAGAAAGAGCAGAAAACCTTGTGGGAAAAGGAAAAATTGCTCGTTATGAGCAATTTCTCCTTTTCCCACATTGTTTTCTAGAGTCGTCTGCAACAAAGTCGTCAAATGCCGTTATTGTTTGGGAAAGGGTTCAGTCTATGAAACTATGCAAGAGAACTAATATAACACTACAGTCCTACTTATCTGAAGCTTGTATGGGGGGGGGGGATACAGGGAATCTGGAAGTAACTCATGGGATACTATATCCAGCAAGATCTCCTCACAATTTGTTATTTCATCCTGAATTCTGTATAACTATTATTATCTGATCTTTTGAAATGGGAAATCAGAGAGCTTAAGTCTAGATGTTGCATTTAGATATATCATGTTTATGATAAGGAAAGACAATGGGAAATGGTAGAATATGGTGAATTTTTCCTTCCACAGTGCTTTGTATATATATACATGTGAATGGAGAACTGCATGTCAGTTTTCTTTTCTCACTTACTTTTGTCCATGCTTTCTTTCATGCAAACAATATTTTTAGCTATTCGTATTTGAAGTTGTTTATTCAAATGGATAACATGATTACATTGAACATTATTTCTAGCGCAAACTATTGAACAAATGTTAATCAAATTATAGGTTAAAGACAATTACTTGAATATAGTATTTATTCGTGATTATACTGAACTTTGTGGAAAAAGTCTGAATTTAAATGCTAACAAACTGCCCTTAGGCTACAGGAATGTGATGGAAAAGTCAAAATTGCTTACCGACTTCCCGAAACTCTGAGAGCCCCAGTAGGAGCGAACTGTACTCTTTCTTTTTTGTCTATGTAAAAATCTGTCAGACCAGAGAGGGTATCAGTCAGACCTCAGGCATTTCAATCGGTCAAGGGCCTACGAATTTTATCATGAAGTCTGGGCTTAGTATCTTCAAGAAACTGCAGCAAGCACATGAAAACAAGTTTTTACCAGAGCCAATGAAGAGCTACAAAAAGCTTGGCTTAAAAAAAAAAGGAAAGATATAGGACATTAATGGAATCCTTAAATTGTCTGGAGTCTGCTGCTTACAGTCAAACTTGTGTTAAGAGGCCAGCCTATGGGACAGAGTAAATTGGCTGTTTAAGACAGGTTGGCTGCTTAACACAAATTGATTTACACTATAAATATAACAATGGGACTTTCTGTAGTGGCTGTTTAAGACAGGTTGGCTGATTAAAAGGGTGGCTGCTTAGCACAAGTTAGACTGTATCTTCATTAATAACCAGAAGGCAAACTTTGACCTCTATAACCATTGTTAGATGAGCAACCTCACATTTGGCTACAACAGGAATGTTCAATCTATATTCAAAATCAGTGTGCAGTCTATAGGCAGTCTGTGAACATTAAGTGCAGTCTGCAAACAAATTGTGTTGACAGGAGTGAATGTGTCAGGGAAATTGTAACCATGGCAACCAGGCATGGAAACATCCAGTACCTGTTATGCTTAACCAAATTCTATGGTTATTGTGTTATAAAAAGCTCCAGAAGACCTCAAATTATTCTATACTACCTTAAACACTTCGGGACTTTACCCATTACCAAACCATAACGACATTTGATCATTTTGTTGCAGACGACCCTGGAAAACATTGTGGGAAAAAGAAGAAATTGCTCATGATGAGCAATTTCTCCTTTTTCCCACAATGTTTTCTGCCATATCAGAAGATTATTTTCCAATTTCATCACATTTTGAAATGTTGTCTGCAAACTGACTTTCAATTTGGGACAGACGAAACTTTGGCGTTTGGTAAAGGGTTAACTGTTATAAGGCCCTGATCCTGGGTCATTAGAGATTTAGTGTTTTATGGAGATGGGATTTACGTCAAATCCTTCATGTTGCTTTTGATGAATGGTTTCAACAATCTCACAACCCTTGAACGATATAGATAAATCATGGGATTTGCCCAATTTATATCTGCTCTCTAGTTGTACTCAAGTTTTACTCCATGATTCTGTGTAGTAGAGAGTCATTTTGAAGTCATTTGTATGTAGCCTTCATCTGATCACGTCACATATTACTACATTAACCTTTTCCAAAACGCCAAATTTCGACTGTCCCAAATTGAAAGAGTTTGAAGACGATATTTCAAAAGGTGATAAAATTTGAAAATATTTTTCTGATAGGGCAGAAAACATTGTTGGAAAAGGAAAAATTGCTCATCAAGAGGTTTTCTACAATGTTTTCTAAAGTCGTCTGCAACAAAGTGGTCAAATGTCGTTATTGTTTGGGAAAGGGTTAAATGGGATATTTCAGACTTATTGTTGGATCTGCTGTGGCATACTGATTACTGTCCAGGATTAAAGACCGTAGGATCCAGATCCATGTCTTATAGCAGAAAATAGTTTTTCATTGGAGAGTCCTTTGGCAAGGCACTATCGCCTAGCCTTAAACTGATGGATTACTTTTATTAATAAGAAAGTAAGAAAGAGGGCTTCCATGGCCTAGTGATTAGAGTACAGAATTTAAATTCCCATGGCTCCTCTCCGCTTGTTAAAATCCCGGTGACGGCATTTGGATTTTCATGAAAGGTAGTCTCCGGACTGACCCATAGAATGCCGATGGTTCTACCCTGCTTAACCTGAGCCTTTATGGACAGTTGGGTAGAATTGGGCATCATAACATAACTAAAATAATGTAAAACCCCTTATATATTGAATTAAGGAAAATTCTGAAAACAACATAAAAATCCTTCAAAGCCTCATTGTGAAATATTGTGACTTCATAAATATTAAGAATGCGGTAGTTTTGTCATAATCTTTGCTTGTCATGTAGTGTGTTATAATTATGATTTATGGAATAAGCTGTGAACGTATTAGCCAATAAAAGATTCGCATACTAGTGTCAGATGATAGTTAATTAAGACAGATGACAAGCACAGTCTCTTTCTGAGTGATCAGTAGATGAGAAATGTCGAATATTTGCAGCTCATGGGTCAGGTCATATAAAATTTGATGACAACCCTTATGGTGCTGGAACCAACTTCATGCTCATGCAAACAGGTTAGATACAGGCCAGTCACCAAGTAAATTGGCGGCTGGCATGTGATCTAACCTGTTTGCTAAATTGAGTATCTTTCCTCATCAAAATTAAGCAGATATTAAAGGTTTTTGAAAGCAGTTGACACAAAAATATATTCTTAGAAAATTACCCAGCATTCTAAGGGTAAAATATGAATTTATCCTGCTTGGGCTAATTAATCCAAGTCCTGTTTATATTTTATTCTAAGGTATGTGTGTGTCTTTGTGCATGTTTCTGAGCTGAGAGTCCAGGTGTGCAAGGTTTGATCCTTGTGGTATATGTGCAGCTACTGAAATACTGCTGAAAATGACAAAAAAAGCATTACATCCTACAGGCTTTTACAGATTGATAGCTTGACTCGAGGGTTCAGTGCAATACTATAGTAAGTGCTTCATGTTTATAGTAAGTGCTTCATGTTTATGAAGCACTTACTATAGTCTTGCACTGAACCCTCAATGTACATTTTAGAATAATTATGAAAACTAAAAAATTATTGCGCCAATTCGCCAATTGGAAAATTCGCATTTGTGTATGTTTTCAGCAATCATTTAGTTGTATTGTGGTAACCCTGAATCCAATCTAGTGTTTTACACTTGGTATACCTGGATCTGGTATTGGTGTCAGATTGAAGGGAGAAATTAAGGGAATTTTGGACAAAGTGACAAACTCTTATATAGATGGAAACAGAATTTTATTGTTACTCAAAAAAGGGTGAATTACAAAGATCTTGAGGGATTTGTGAAATTTGATGCAACTGTTAGACTCCAAACTCCATAGTCACGCTTACATATATATCTATACACACATATATATGGGGAACATTATTTTGATCCACTATATAGGAAATGCCTTTTATGTGTAGTTTCTACTCTTTTATTGGCAATTCCATTTTCATTTAAGAATGAAAATGGAAATCATTATTTTTAAAATTTAAAGAATAACAATTTCCATTTTACATTCTTAAATGAAAAGGAATCTCCATAAGCAAGTAGAAACTACACATGAAAGGAGAAATTGAATCACATGATTTACTTCTATAGAATGTCTAAGCCATGATCAGTGCTTGGTCATAAGATCAAACTCTGAGGTTAACTTGAGTTTTATACAGTCAGGGTGAACGCAATATTCATGATTTATTTAAAATTCCTTTATGATGGTCAAAGATTTAGTAGGTTGATATGCTACCAGGTCAAAAATTGAGGTTCCATATCAAGTGAAATTGTCTGAGTTGATAATAGAGCATTCAATGTAATACTAAAGTAAGTGCTTCACAGAAGAAAAAAATTCTACTAAAGTATGCACTGAACCCTCAATATGTATTGACCAAATCACAAGATAGAATAAAAAAGAGTTGAGTTTTAGCTTAGCATGGTTCCATTCTTGCTTTCCCTGTAGGAACATCAATGCCATCTGGAGTGACTGCTTGTTTTGTCTCAGAACATTTCTATCTCAAACTAGAATGATATTTAACCTTACCTTTCAGTGACTGTGACTGATGTTTTTATGCTGACAAAAGTTAAAATTGGGTTGAAGGGTACCAAATTTAACATAGGAATAAGGTCCAAATTGAATGCATTTCCCTTGAGGATGGTCAATAGTTTGGTCAGCAACAATAATTGTTGATTTTAGGAAAGAGGGAAAGGAATTATTTGTGAAGAAATGAGAACTGATTCAAAACAAGCGATTGAATACATTATTTATTTTCCTAGACCTATTCTCCTGTTTAAATGATGTAAATTGTTATGAATAGAGGACTTCATGTAATGTAAGTGAACATGACTCAGGCTATTGAAAGATCATTGAATAATGTATCAACAAAACAACAAGGACTGTGCCTAATTTTAAAAAGCACTGTTTGTGTATTTCACAATGCTACAAATCTACTCTGAAAGTTATAGCTTACAATTTTAGAAATCTTAGATTATGCAGTGCAAAATATGGTAAGTTAAACTTTGAAGTACATAGTATTGTAAAGCAATAATGAATTTATCCTTTGCCATGTTTTCAAATTTCAGGGCTTTGTTGTGTCCTTTAATAGGGGCCCATTAAAAGGCACCTTCCCAATTGGAAATTTCTTTAAAAGCATGCAGTTTTCCTAAAAAAACTTAAGTCATACCAGCATTTTGGCTTCCCAATTCAACAATTTCAGCGATAAAATTTCCCAAATTCAACAGGTTTTGGGCCTCTTCCCAATTCAAGGAAAATAAGCCCTAAATATTGGTTGCAGTCATTGTTTTCTAAGCTATCTGTAATGATGAAGGGCTTATTAAGGTTGGAAATACAATGAGATACAGAAATGTCATGCATTACATCAATATGATTTCAAAATTTGTTACCTACAAAATTGATGTATGTCATGGTGAAATAAGGACTCCTGATGAAGGGGAACAGACATAATACATTCACAATAAATGGTATACTTATATGCTCTACTGTGACTTAACCCATTACCAAACAATACCAACATTTGACCAGTTTGTTGTGGGCAACTCTGGAAAACATTGTGGGAAAAGGAGGAATTGCTCTTAATGAGCAATTTCTCCTTTTCTCACAATGTTTTCTGTCCTATCAGAAGATTATTATTCAATTTTATCACATTTTGAAACGTCGTCTTCAAACTCTTTCAATTTTGTCAGTCAAAAAAATTTACATTTGGTAAAGGATTAAACTAAATCTAACTCATTGCTTCATTTCTTGTGCAATATCTGTGGGATTAACTTCCGTCTCTGCCTCTGCCACTGATGGTGCGACTGACGGCTCCTCTACGCGCCACTGTTTCGTCTGCTTGATCTCCTCTTTGGGCTCAGAACCCGTGGAACTTGAACCACACCCCATTCTGTGTTCTAAATGTTGGGCGAGTGTCTGAGTCAATTTCAGAATTTAAGTAGACTGATTTATGGATTAGAACTTTATCTTCTTGGTTAGGAACTGAATATTTGTGCCTATGTTATAATGTGTGTTGGACAACCTTGAAAAGTAAATACAATAATCTAGTGAACCTGTTCTCATAAATCTGTTGTATATCAACAACGATATGGTTAAAATACAATCATTACATTATCAAAGGTAACATTCTGAGAGTATCATGGTGTAATATTATTCGTCTCGGAGAACAGTTTTCCCAATCCTAGACTCTTTGTTTATGTATAATTAACCAATTTGTTAAAGGGGAGAAATGGAAATGCTTTGATTTGGATGTTGTTTATAGATTTTGGAGCGTTGTAACAACTGTATCAAATGTCTAGACACACAATGTAGTTATCTTTGTGAAATTCTACTGCTTAACACGGGACTATCACTATATCTGTGCGTTATCACTAATAGTCTCTTATCACGCTATTCATTCATTCGTTGTCACACGATTCATTGCCCTGAAATCGTCGTGTATTTCTCTGAAATTCCTCTAGTCAGTTTGTATCAAGCTCTGCCACTGTTGGTTGGGTATGATCTTGTACCACTGTGAAGGAGGGTTTTGCTAGTTGTTGTAGTAAGAGCCTGGTGTCTGTTGTCACTGAGTGTATGTCCTTAACGATATCAAATGTCCGTCTGCCTGAAAATAACAGAAAGAAGAGTTACATTAGTGTGATTGTATTTGTTTACAACGTCTAGTTGTTTGAGCCAAGCCTCCATGGCTCAGATGACAGTAATACAGACTTGTCTCTTGGTCAGCAATTTGTCTCTGAAAATGAAGTGAAAGTCGATCTTACAATCCTTAACACATTACAACCCAACGCCACATTTTTGCGTCTTGCTGCAGACAATTTTCAAAAGCATTCTGGCAAAAGGGGAAATTGCTTGTCACTAGCAATTTCTCCTTTTGCCACTCCTTTTGCCACAATGCTTTTTTAATCTATTCACGTCATATCACAACAGCAGAACTAAAAGGTTTTTCATATGTTTACAAAAGTTTTCTTAAGTCGTCTGCTTCAAGTAAAAAATTGTAGTCTGCAGGTGGAAAAGAGTTATTGGTCTCTAATCAATGCATCTATAGTCTGGTAAATAATCATTAGCTGAGATACAACAAAGTAATATTCAAGATGTGTTGGTAAATTCTGTTTTTAAAAAAATGTAATACCTTTTAAAAGCAAACATTGAAATTAAGCAAATATTTAAGGTTTTGGAAAGTAGACAACACAAAAATCTATTTTTTAGAAAACTACTCAGTATTCTAGGTTAATGTCATAATGATTGTCTTCTGCTTTGACTTATAGGTTTGATTCATCACAACCTCCCATTATACAAAGGGATGGGATCTTAGATTATTGAGAAGACTCCATATATTTTGCCTAATGTCATTATGCATAGACATCAAGGCACTTATTGTGGGTAATCTTGTTATACATTGATATAAAACTTCCCCATACAAACACAGTATGTCCGGGAATGTTGTCTCCGCTAAAATCTCACTATTGATCAAAACACTTGGAATGGTACTTAATATTAGAATTGTCTTGTTGAGAGGGTTTTAATGAACAGCAAAATCGTGATGAATTACCAAATCTTTTTCCTGGTAACCCTTACATTGCTGGAACCGACTTCATGCTTACTGGTATGCAAACAGGTTAGATCCAGGCCAGCCGCCAAGTAAATTGGCAGCTGGCCTGTGATCTAACCTGTTTGCTACTCTGGCTATCTTTCCTCATCAAAATTAAGCAGATAATTAGGGTTTGGGAAAGCAGATGACACAAAGATTTTCTTTTAGAAATTCCCCAACATTCTAAGGGTTAATGGATCGGGTACCTCCCCATCTCTCCACCCATCTGTGGACGGGTTCAGATCTGATAATTAAGACTCGACTTATTACAGTTCCACTAACTCTGAGCTCATTAGAGAATCAGAGTACAAATTGCAGGGTTCCTGAGTTTGGTCCAAAGCACTGTCTATATTTATTTAATTATTTAGTGGTGTTAACGTTTTCACCACTGAACAAATAGAAAATCGGTCTAATTTCCATGAAGGTAGCAGCTCTATATTATATCGCTGGACTATCTTCAGTCATTAACGGAAATACTCTTATCTTCAGTCATTAACGGAAATACTCTTATCTTCAGTCATTAACGGAAATACTCTTATCTTCAGTCATTAACGGAAATACTCTTATTTAATCCAATACTTATATGCTCATGACCTGTGTATATAGAGAATAGATGGTTGGTGTCGTGAATCGGAAATGTTATCGGGCAAGGCTTAGGAATATTATCTGGTGAGCCGAAGGCGAAACGGATAATAATCCGAAGCCTTGCCCGATAACGTTTCCCATTCAAAGACACCAACCATCTATTCTATTTATCCTGTTACCTTTATGTATTCTTTCAAACAGACAAGATGTAAATAAAAACACGAGAAAAAATGAAAAAAATAAGTAGGGAATGCTGAAAAAATGACGTCATGGCGTTCTTATGACGTCATGATTCGTCACATGCATGTGTTATATGGTTAGTGCCGGATATCACAAATGTTATACGGCACCTAGTTATCGGTCCCAAAATGACGCTAGTGACAGGATAAGACAAAATATTCTGAAGCCGATAACAATAAATTGTTTATAGAATTACAAACTAGGTTTTGAATGTATGCCATTCCTATAATTAGGTATTTGATATGTTTTGATATTCAAGTTATGGTAGAGATTCCACATTGGCCACATTATCATTAGATTTGAGGAGATCAGGTATTATCTATTGGTTATGAAGGAATAATTCTTATGTATCAAGGGAAATTGTATGGAAAGTGAACTGTGTGTGAGTTGATCTTCATACTTAATTGATGAAACATGCTGTAGATGATACAAACAGTGCTTTGGTAATTTTCGCCTAAATTAACTTCCGTTTTTGAAAATCATGAGATGATTCAGTTGGAAGTCCTCCACCTAAATGGATTTATCTTGTTGCTCCACCTTTGGTGCTGGACCTAATGGTTCAATCTGCAGGTCACAAGATCATGATGTTGTAAATATGTTAAGATTACTTCATGACCAAAAGAACACTTTTTTAGTTACAAAAGTCCTTCTGAGATGTACCTAACACTTCTGGCTTATATTAATGATATGACTTATTGCCAGACCAACACCTCTGATTACGTAGGATTGTCCTTTTGAAGAGCCCTTGTCTAGTACTGGTGGATCCAGGAAAGCCGTTACATAACCAAAAGATTGTTTACACAGTGTTAAACACAATACCATATGATATGGCTTATCAAAAACATTACTTGGCTATGAAACAATGATCAATCAGAATATTTACATATTTACCAAAACGTTAATGATTACCTTATCTAATATAAACATATGTGCAAAAATAATTGAGTATAAAAGAAGAAGAAAACCTTTTATGTTATTTAGTTGACATGTATACATGACATGTTTTAGCATTTTTCATAATTGCTATGATGGTTTATCATTTCCTTCTATTTACTTTTATATCTAAGCCATCTCTTATTATTTCTTTTTTTCTTTTGCTGCCAATTTTAAGCATAATCGGAACAGACTGTTACTTCTGTTACCTGAACTTTCTTTGGTAAATTGTTGATTTGTCTACAAGTAAGCACTCCATTTTTCAGACATGATTTCTTTATTTATTCATAATCAAATGACTAGTGTACAAGTATGTGTCCTACTCGAAAGTCAGAGAAAATTTATTATGTTTCAAGAAAGATTTCTATTTTGTTGTTGTAGGAGGGAAGTTTTGTAGCCAGGAACCAGTTAAGGGTCAGAGGTCAAGTAAAGTAAGCTATTTTATGGCTCATAACACCTACAGGTCTTATATGAAACAAATCAGCCTGAAAACGAGCTGTTTAACCCCACCCTTTATCTCATAATCAACTCTGCTTCTGTTTTGAATTACCAAACCCCCTTCCTTCCAGTACAAATACATGTACATACTAGACTAGACTAGTACCTTTTAACCCTTTCCCAAACAATGACGACGTTTGACCACTTTGTTGCAGACGACTTTAGAAAACATTGTGGGAAAAGGAGAAATTGCTCATAATGAGCAATTTCTCCTTTTCCCACAATGTTTTTTGCACTTTCAGAAGATTGTTTTCCAATTTCATCACATTTTGAAACGTCGTCTGCAAACTCTTTCAATTTGGGACAGTTGAAAATTTGTTGTTTGTGAAAGGGTTAACTTTTCAATATACCTCCATCCAATGGTGTTGTGATTTTCTGACTACTCAACAAACCTAGATGTAGATCAGTGACTACTAAGGACCCCTGCAGCAGATGATAATTAAACTCAGGGTTATTCTTTGAAATTGTAACAATGGGTTTTGGGGATGCATATGATTTGAAACTACGAGTATTTTGGGAAAACAATGGGTCCAATTCTTTCTTACATCATTTGGAAAAAAACCAACTTAACTCAATAACTCAACCTTCTCGGACTACCTGGGTAAGAGACACTTATTTCATTTTTTGTCTCAAAAGAGGAAAAGGAACCTTTCTAAATAGGTAGGTGTTTAAACGTATGAAAGTGAAAGCTTTACAAGTAATTTTATTCATTGAGACAAGTGTATGGGTGTTTTTTTCCCAATGGGTCCTAGGGGATGCATAGGAAATAAAACAATGGGTATTTTGAAATTTTAATGAGTAAAAAAATGCAAAATCCATCGCAAAAATAATCCCTGTAAACTCAGGATAAAGTTAAGCTAAGCTTAATGTAAGTTCTGCTATGGTTGGATTTCATAGACACGTGTATGTGGTCACTCACTGCTCAAAGTTGAAGAAAGTATTTTGCCGGGTGTTAACATTGTCCTAACAGTCTTACATGTTATGTAAAAGGACATAGGTTCATGTACAAAAAGGGCAACTTTCCTATTGTAAACTCCTTTAAAATCATAAAATTGTCCGCATCATATCATAAGTAACACAAGACCATTTTATAGGCCATTAAGTGGTTTTAGTGCTATTTCTTTCCAAAATAAACAGACTTACACCTTCCAAATAAAAGGTAAGGTATCCAACTTTAAGGATCTTTGATTATAAATGCTCTATTTGTGAGCAAATTCATCGTCATGGCACTATAATTTCATATAAGATTATTGTACTGGACATATAAATCTCCTAAAATGTTTGATTTGGAAGTAATTTGGCTATAAAAAATATTTACTTTGTGATATTGGTTAGAAACCACAGTGACAACAGGAAAATGTAAGTCATTATGAGAAGTGTTCCAGTGGTTTGTTATTTCTTCTTTTGCACATGCATTAATAATAAATAAATGGAATAAAGGAAAAAATCTAATTCATTCACATGTTGGCAAAAGAGTCCTTTCTTGCTTTTGTCAACAATTTTTTCAACTTTCATGAGCTAGTTATTGTATTTGGAGGGTTCAATACAAGACTAAAGTAAGTGCTTCAAGCACTACTATAGTATTTGACTAAACCCATGATTTGTTTATGTTTTAACTGTTTATTTATTTATCAATAACTATAACACAAAGATTGACCACATGTTCTCTAAACATTTACCTGTACTTCAGTTGCAGATATCAACAGGTATAAGGTGAAGGTTGCCAGGTTCTAAACATTTACCAGTACTTCAGTTGCAGATATCAACAGGTATAAGGTGAAGGTTGCCAGGTTCTAAACATTTACCAGTACTTCAGTTGCAGATATCAACAGGTATAAGGTGAAGGTTGCCAGGTTCTAAACATTTACCAGTACTTCAGTTGCAGATATCAACAGGTATAAGGTGAAGGTTGCCAGGTTCTAAACATTTACCAGTACTTCAGTTGCAGATATCAACAGGTATAAGGTGAAGGTTGCCAGGTTCTAAACATTTACCAGTACTTCAGTTGCAGATATCAACAGGTATAAGGTGAAGGTTGCCAGGTTCTAAACATTTACCAGTACTTCAGTTGCAGATATCAACAGGTATAAGGTGAAGGTTGCCAGGTTTTTTTCATTCAGGTATTTTGTATGAGATATGGGCTGTGTCATGCAAAAATACTCTTGTAGAGACCGTCTGTTACCTCTTCAGTGCCTATTGAAAGTTATGGTTGAGAACTTTAAAAAAACAAAATTTAATGTGCTAGTTGATGAATAACTTCATTTCTTGTTTGAATAAATATTAGTAGTTTCAAAAGCTGTTTTCTAATGTATTTAGTTGAGATTCACTGTAAGGTGTCCATCCATCCTCATGTTTACACCTCAAGTTATAAACAGTGTATATGTTCTTGCACGTCTATGATTTTGCATCAAGAATGATATGGTTTTGTTACTGTTATGTGTTCATAGACATGCACATTGATTGGTATGCTGAAATATTGTCCAGGTCTGGAAGGCAAGGGTTCAGGCTTGATGGGTTAAATTACTGCACAATAAATCAGTCTGTTCCCTTGCAGTTTCTTCCGGATTGTAAGCCGTTTATCAGGGGTTGGATTAATAAGACTGTATTCCAAATGAATTTGTTGCTTATAGCAGTGATTTTTTTCTAAATTAAATCAATGGGCTTTTTTTTACCAAAACTTAAAAATCAAAGGGTTTTTCTATAGAAAAATGATTGAAATGAATGAAAGCAACGAGTTTATTGGAAATTTTATGAGACTTTCTGGGCCAAAAGTTATCACTGTTATAGTTTCATTAAACTTGGAAAAGGCCATTTTGATGATCCTTCTTGTTAAGAGTATAGAAGTGCTGAAACAGGAGCTGATTTAAATGAGAATGAAATGGTGGTAAAGCTGTCATTCCTGATGTGAAAATTGTCTGAAAATAAGAAATACCCAGTAATATTGGGTTGACATTTATAAAACTGGATGATTTATACATCTGCAATCTTTACAGACCTAGGGGTTGACTTATCTCCAACAAAGAGGGATAATTCTATAATGGCAATCATGCAGAATTATCTCTCTTTTTCAATTCTTTATCAATGATCTTGTAAGCGGTTTGAAATATAAAGGCAGATAGTACAGTTAACTTATCTAGAAACTTGTAGCGAACCAGTTCTTTCTATGTCATGATAGTTTCTCTCCTACATTCCTAAGGAAATATTGTTTCTCATACTTAACTATATTGTTTTATAATGTGGCTTACAGATCGGGCGGGTTTAAGCTTGTAGGAGATACTGGATTAATGTCCTTGCTATTTGTGTTCTCACTAAAACTTGTTTAAGAATTAATGTTAAAGAATTTAGTTGTTGTTGTTTTACAAAAATCTTGAAACGACACTTGGAGCTTTGTTAACCTTTTTATGACTTGTAGATAACCTTTGGTGTCTTAGTGAAATGAGAAAGGATGTTGTATTATGGTATTGAGATAAATAATCTATAAGTCCATCACACTCTTGTGCGATGTTTATGTTTCAATCGAAGGATACCATACCTGAGATAAGGGGTGATTGGAATATACACTGTTATCTACTATTGTATTTGGCTTATATCATTTTTTAAAACTCGATTATATACTTCATTGGACCTATACAGATAAACAAGACATTTCTAGTTGTAGACTAATTTATTCAAAACTTAGGGGAAGTTGGTGTCATAACATTGTAATGACCATGACCAAATTTGTTTTTTTATTAATTATTTGCGTCACACATAGAATGCCATCTCCATGAAACAAATAATTATCGCTATATTGGTGGGTGATGTTGTTTCCGTGATGTTGACAGTCCTGCGTTGTTTTGAAGCTGTAACTGACAGATTCTGATGTAACTTCTGTGTTCAACAGTTGTAAACCTTCCAGTGTAATGCTGCTGCAAAATCTCTTTCTTTAAGCACCATTGTTTTTAACCATCATTTGATTATCATTTATTTACCCAGCCAAGCTGCAATAGCTCAGTTAACATTGTATACTTTACAATACAGTGATGCTGGGTTGGAAACCTGGCTCGGTCATTATTGTTTCGTAATGAAGCCAATGTAACATGATTTATTCATCTCTCACCAATAATTCTCTGTGAACAAATAAAAACTCCCTTAAATCATTGTTACTGCTACACAATGTTACATAGAAGGTTATTTTTCATAATTCATATTCGTCACCTGCTGTTGTTATCAATTTGAAAATGGTAACAGATTAATTTATCGTCTAATGAGTTCTGTAACACTCCTTACTGATAATACAATGCATATTATACCGTATATCATGATCAGCTTTTTGAATATTGTTGAGTTCAAGTTTCACTTTTTTCAGTCCAGTCAGTGCAAAAAGTACAACGAGGAAATTGCGAGAAATTTCTAATTATGAGAAATTTCTCCTTTTGTTTCAATGTTAATGTTCTCCTAAGCTGATAAAATTAACAGTTACTGTCAAATGACATGTCAATTCAATGCAATTGTCATGTTTACAGTGAGTATAATAAGGGGGGAGGGAGTGTTACGAGGAAGGTCACCGGTGGAGTTGCTCTGGCTGTCAAATTGAGCCATATTATTTGTGTATCCGTTTGACAGATGACAGGGGAACGTGTTGTTGGTGGTCTGGTTGTGTCACTTTCCTTGCTCAAACATGTTTGTCATGCAACCACTCATGACTGTGTGAACCTCGTCTCTACCATTGTGTGAAACCCGTCCCAATCTACCACTGTAATCTAATGTGACTCTACAAACCTCTGGAGAATAATTGTGTGTCCGGCGAGGTTGTGGTTAAAACAAGGAAACATCCAAGTGAATGTGTTAGGACTTTGTTAAACAAGTTGTTAATTTGAGATGTGAGATGTAGGAGGGAAAAACTGGGATATATTTAGTTTAATCCGTCATCGGCTTGTTCAAGGATATTAAGTTCTCTTTCAAATATGTGATTAAATGGTACCATAGTATTCTGTGACTCTGATGATGGATGAAATGATGAAAGATAGGTCACAAGATCAGACAAGATTTGTGATAGATGTCTATAACAGACAGGTCACAAGATCAGACAAGATTTGTGATAGATGTCTGTAACAGACTAACTCAGTAACACCTTTCCAGTGCCAGCGTTGGTGATAATCATTACAATAGCCTAAAAGGCTTTAATGATCACTTACAACAAAGAGCAATTAAATGCTTCAAGGTTTTGTTTTTTTTATTGTCAGCTACACTTCTTCGAATAAACTCAGAAATGTGGACTTTTAACTGTGGTTATTGAGTGAATCAATCAGTGATAAATGTTTCTAGACTATTAGTCCTCCTGACAGCAGGATGGTATTTATTGTATTTGTTGCATCATTCCTGATGGTATAAGGAATAACAGTAGGGTTACATGGTATTTTCAGCTATACTCTAGATGGATTGCTCCATTTGGGTGAGAAAACTTACAGGCACTCACTCTGTTTGGGTCAACATTGGTTAATAACATTAGGAAGCAGTCAATTGCAACTATGAATTTTTGGGCAATTAAAGTCAACATGAAAAACGTTATCAAAGCAGACAATTTTCATGTGATTTACTCTTTTGTTATAATAGGTTAAACAGATAGATTGCAGATTTCATGAATGCCGAAAGTTCCTTTTACAGATAAAGGGATATATAAGATACACAAGGGCCTGTCACACAAAGCAAACTTACTAGAAGTGATTGCCCTTTTCATGGCAAATGAGGGGTGAATGTATTTTATGCGACTGAACAAATATTTCCTAGTTTATTTATTGTTAGGAACTAGCCACAACTCTGCAATGGAGATTGAATTTTGAAATGTTTAACATATTCGCAGAGAGTATAAACCTCTACGACTCATGCAGTATATAATGCAATGTTTGCAGTTGTTCATGGTAGATACATTTAAAGAAAATGTTTATGATCATTTTGCATATAAAGGTGGTTGTTAAGTTATTCTGCCCTTGATGGAAAACTTGTACTTGCTTTGTTTAAAGAATAAATTGAAACATATTTATGAAAGTATTTATCATTTCAAAGGCTTTCACTAAGACACTTTCCCGAATTTGTTTGATTTGAATTTATATTTACAAAAAGGAATATCAATAATTATGTTATTAAATCCATAGTAATTACCTCCCCTTAATTATCAATTTTACATTGAAATTAAAAGTACATGAACGAAAGGTGGCAAGTTAAAATTCCAATCCATTAAAAGTTCTTATGATATAAAACTTTATTTTATAACGTCATTTGTTCTGTTGAATCTTTGACTTTGTTATTCTGACTTTTCTGATTTTTCTCCATCAGGGGTGGAATAGAGAGAGAGGTCTACCTTAAGTCACACTTTGTGAGGCAGGCCCCTTGACATTAATCATTAAATTGATTATCAGCTGATTTGTGATCTGGATGCTTTTCTGTAAGAAAACAAGCAAGAAAACTGCCTATTTTAAGTAACATAATTGTAAGAACAATTTTTAATTATGAAGAGTAATCCATTACCAAATTCTAAGAAACAGATGACAATGACAACAATGGGACTAAATTTGAACAAATAAGATTTTTGATTGAAAGAAACTGATTTCATTAACAACAGAATAAAAAGACCTAATTAACAAAATGACCCTCATTGGTGTGATAGTGACACTTAATAATAGAAGAAAAATGATTTCAAATGCATTAAAACATAATTAAGAAAACTGGTGAATACCATATTAGAGAGTTACCCTTATAATAGTGAACTTGTAAATCATTGACGTTACTCCTATTTATGGAATATTGGGATATGTATACGCTAAAGGAGTACAAATGAAATATTCTGATGCCCCATATGTTTAGTCCAAACTGACATGATGCATGATAAGTGGAAGCTATGTCGAGGTAACCCTAATGGACAGTGGCTGGCCATCAGTAACTGCAGGTAAGTGGGTGGAGAATTTTGGGTAAAGGGAACAATATCATGCTGATGAAATTTGAATCCATATCTTGGAAGTTGTTGGTGATAGTGCCCTGTAACAAGCATAATTCATAAAGGAAAGCATTGGTTGTGGGTAGTTCTTTCTTCAGTTAGATACAAATATAACTGGAAAAGCCTTCGAAAAATGTAGTCAACCCATTACCAAACAATAACGGCAAACGGCATTTGACCAGTTTGTTGCAGGCAACTCTGGAAAACATTGTTTGCTCCTACTGAGCAATTACTCCTTTTCCCACAATGTTATCTGCCCTATCAGAAGATTATTTTCCAATTTCATCACATTTAGAAATTTAGAATCACATTTGTCTGCAAACTTTTTCCATTTGGGACAGTTGAAAATGGTGTTTGGTGAAGGGTTAATTTACAATTCCATGCAGAGACAGAAATATGCATTAAAGGAAAGAACATGCCAGATAATGAGGTATCGAAGACAAAAAACACAAAATACATCAATTTTATAAGGCAGCACATGATAAAGGAGAATGTTCTCTGCCGCTGAGATCTTATAACTTAACACTTTTTCACAGAAAATTAAATCAGCCCTTTCCTGTGTATGGCATTGACCAATCCCTCCTCATTGACTTTAGTGACTGTTCCAAATTGAAAATATAAGTAGGCATCAGTTATATCTGTATAAGACAAGTTACGAGACATGGACACAGAAACAATGTCTTTATTAAGGTTTGAAATATCATAGATGATGTGATGCCTAATCTGTCATAACTTGGAATATGCCATCACCATAAAGTTAACATGTACAAACTAAATGTTTGTGGAGCAACTTTCGTACATTTCCAATATATTTGCAACATTTGGAGATCTAAAGATGTTTTAGAATAAAATGTTTAACAATATGCGTTTGTATATTGGACTAGAAGTAAGTTGTAGACTGTACAAAGAAGACCTACCACCACAGCTCTCTGCATCCTTATGAAACTTTTCCCTTATATAAACATCAATAGCCAGATACATCAATGTTAAACATTTCCTTTATAAAAACATCAACAGCCATCTCAATAGATGCTGAACATTCCTTTATATGAACATCAACAGTCATCTCAATCCTTGCTAAACATTTTCTTTACATAAACATCAACAGCCATCTCAGTCAATGCTTAACATTCCTTTATATAAACATCAACAACTATCTCAATCCTTGCTAAACATTTTCTTTATATAAACATCAACAGCCATATCAGTCAATGCTAAACCTTCCTATATATAAACATCAACAGCCATCTCAATCAATGCTTAACATTCCTTTATATATATAAACATCAACAGCCAAATGCATTGTTGTCAACCTTTTTCTTCTATAAACACCAACGTCTCTCTGCATCAATTTTAACCTTTCCCTTATATAAACATCAATCGCCAAATGCATGTTTTTTTTTTTAAACATTTCCCTAATTTAAATATCAACTGCCTACTGCATTAATAATTAACCTTTTTCTTATATGAACATCAACAGACCTGTATGACTGTTTACTTTTCTCTTATCAATGTTAATTAAATTTGATTAAAAACCTTTTCCTTTTGCAAACAGTTCTATATGGCTTTTCCTTGAGATGTAAACTGAAAACAAGTTTGCAAAAGACTCAATTTGGCTCAAACATTTCTATTGTCAAGGTATTTCAGTGTCCATTTATTATTAGCACAATTTGTTTACGCCGCTTTGTTATTTGAATGTCACTTGCTGCTTGTGACAGGACTAGAAACAGTTATTTATATTGTAAAACAATTTTTTAGAAAGTCTATTTTTAACTGATTTCTCTATTATCTCCACTATCGGTACACATTTTATGAACAACCATAGTAACCAGATCTAGTCAAAGAAAAATATCTTTGACTAGCAAATGATTCTTTTGTTGAAATGCCATCGTCTAGGTGTTGAATTGAATTGAAAGAAACAGTTATTGACAAAATCTTGTATGTCGTTCAGATGATATATTCTATTTGAAGTAGCTTCTTGGTCAAAATCCTAGTGTGTTTTTTCATCAGATGACTGTAGTTAGTAAATTTTGTGAGAAAAAAGGATGTACTTGAGTGTACATGAATTGTATCCTTAATCTAAACTAACTTAATGAGAGTCAGACTCGAAAGACACTGTGTCTGACAAGTCAATACTTTTTGTATCCAAAGTGTATAAAGTTTTCAAAGTTGTGTTAAAAGAACAAAGTGTCAGTCCTTTTGATAGGATGTAACCCTACATGGAATGGAAAGCATTACGAGGAAAATATTCAGACAAAAGCAATAGCTCATAGTTAGTTCCTATCAAAAATGTCATTGTCCACCATACATTATACATTATGTCACTGTTAAAATTGTCTTTGCATTTTCTATGTAATGGTTTATTTCAAGGTGATCATTCAGCTTCAGATATTGGATGCTACAACTGAATGGATTATATAAGCCTTTGAAACAAGTTTGATATCAGCTGGATCAATAACACACTTATAAACCATATTCTTTGCAATATGATTGGTCGACTATAAAAACAATTAGAAATAATTTGCTGCACATTTTTTCTGCAAATCTTCATGAAACAAGGACAACCTAGATGCTCTGTGTTTAGTTCTGGACA
Source organism: Cerastoderma edule (assembly GCA_947846245.1). NCBI lineage: Eukaryota > Metazoa > Mollusca > Bivalvia > Cardiida > Cardiidae > Cerastoderma > Cerastoderma edule. The sequence continues at coordinate 28,351,851 of OX401419.1, read as the reverse complement.
GAAGCATGTTGATGACAGATACCCTTATGAGTAAACATGAACACAACTAAGTATAAACATCTTAAAAGCTTCAAATATTGCTCATAGCAACATTTCTCCCATTGCTGCAGTTGTGCTTGTGATGAGGCATGGTAACCTGGTCAAGTTTGTCCCATTTAATGTTACTAGAAGTAAAGAGGGAAGATTAAGTGTAAACACTGTAAGGTCTTGGTATATTTGTTGATTACTTATATAGACATAATTTCTAAGTCATTAGTGTAATGTTATAGATTAGGAAATGTTATAAAGTGTAGTGTATGTCTGAAAAGCTAGTTTTGCAAATAAGATTTGTCTGTCAGTTTCAGTTTTGTTGATATGTTCACATTCTGGAGAACGGCTCTATGTGGACCACACAAACTGCTTAATGGTAAAAATCTGATAATAATTGCACCTACCAAAGTATCCTTTGATCTCATTGAATTCGCAAATGTTTTAAAAAAAGAAACTCTTAATGAAGGAGTTGAAAAGATAGGATCTCAGTAAATAGTTGATATTTATTTTCAATGTAATTTTACAATCTAAAATTGTTGGTTCTTTGAATAATCATTCTTTGTTAAAGATCATCATAAAACATCATAAGGGAACATTTGAGTTACAATATCATACATTAGAAGGGAAAGTTCTCACATATTTAAAGACTTGATTATGATTCTGTCATAAACACTTAAAGCTATGTACAAGTAATACAATGAGAGGTACCTGTTGTTGATTGGCAATTTGTGAGTTGTAAAAGGTTGACCATATGTTACCATATTTTCACATGTTGCCATCTGATGGCCATCTGATGGCCTTGTATGATATCTTCTTGATTTGATTCTGCACCTGATATACAACACCATGTGTTCAAAGACAACACTTCATTTTGTTTTATCATGACAAACATACATGCCATTTATTGTCAATGGGATTGCTGATTTGACTGGAGTTCTGGCGATGGATTAATACATATATTAAATGGATTTATCATGTGATGGTACCTTTTCCTGGGACTTTACTGAGAGGATTTTGCCAAGTTTGCCCCATTGGAAAATTAGGAATGGAAATCCATACGGGAACTGGAGTACTATTGGAATGACAAGGTAAAACTGGATTTCAACATTCTCTCAAAACTGGCTTGATTCAACACCAATGTAGCTTATTATTAGATTATGAAGAGAATTTTCTTTTGTTTCAATACCCGATATTTCTTCTGTTGTCCTATCTGTTGCTGGGGTGTTGAAACTGAATCCAGTACTAAAAGGTTATTGTTTGTCTTAACCCTTTCACAAACAACAAATTTTCGACTGTCCCAAATTGAAAGAGTTTGCAGACGACATTTAAAAATGTGATGGAATATTCTTCAGAAAGAGCAGAAAAACTTGTGGGAAAAGGAAAAATTGCGCATTACGAGCAATTTCTCCTTTTCCGACAATGTTTTCTTAAGTCGTCTGCAACAAAGTAGTCAAATGTCGTTATTGTTTGTGAAAGGATTAAACGAAATGATGTCTAATTAATTTTCGAAAAGTCTTGGACCAATTTGGTTAATTAGTAACTTTTCAGAATGTATGCATGAAGATATGAAAGCAAGATAAATGAAAATCAATAGAAACCTCGTTATGCTGCAAATACACATTTGTATATTTTAGCATAAAAGAAATTGTTATGCTCTTTGTTTGAAACAATCTTTTTTGTTATCTCAATTTCTTCATTATATTCTAAATGAAACACTCATTGTTAGTTCATCTTTTTTTTCTTTTTAGCTATTGTCATTACCTGAGTAGTGTGGTGTTAAAATGTTTAAGTTTAGTAAACTTATGGTGTGGTTATCTCTTAAAGCTTCAAAACTTTGTTTTCAAGCCTCATACACTATCATTTCATCACTGGACATCACAGATAAAGTAACATAACTCTTGGGTGTGTTAAGAAAAAAAAATGGCATGATTCGAATGTTCAACATTTACTAAAACTCATTGCCAAACAATAACGACATTTGACCAGTTTGCATGTGGCAGACAACTCTGGAAAACATTGTTGGATAAGGAGAAATTGCTCTTGGCGAACAATTTCTCCTTTCCCCACAATGTTTTCTGCCCTATCAGAAGATATTTTTTCAATTTCATCTCATTTTGAAATGTCGTCTGCAAACTCTTTCAATTTGGGACAGTAAAAAATTTGGCGTTTGGGAAAGGGTTAAGGAAAGCTTTGAGGTTTGCTGATCTCCTACAGTTATAAAGTTATTGATGACAAAATTACTGACATTAATGAATAGAACAATTTTCACTAGAAACATTACTAAGGGTTGCATTTAGATAGAAGTTATATGTCCCTTTTTGAACATGAACAATAATTATGGCTTTTTACCTTTAGAGACGTATTTACCATGTTAAGGGGACTGTGTCAATTAATAACATATAACTGGGAACTGCATTTAAACAGAATTCTCACCATTTGCAATTTAAAGTTTTGATTAAGATCCTTTTTCCCCCCATATATTTAACCTAATGCTTTATATATTGAGTAACTGTTATAAGAAGACTGTATGCACCAAACAAAATAACTTGGTATTATAGAAAGGCAAGAATGACCGTCCCTTTGAAGAAGAGTGAAATATCTTTGATGCTGCAGCTGAGATAGCCAGAATCCCAGACAGGAGTGCATATTGTGATTCCAAACCTTGATACTATTTGATGGTTACACTCCCATGTATTATCATATCTTGATAAAACTTAGTCCAGGTATTATTTGCCATAAGGGTTAGATGACATTTGATATGGACATAGTACAATGTACTTCTACTATGTTAGATATATGTAACTCCTTAAACTTTGTCAAATCAGGAGTTCAAGGCAAGACTTCACAAATGTCCCATTAAACATAATTATTTAGTCTTGAGTTCTTCTCTAGACATTTACAACTAATGATTGGAAGGTATTTTCACTAAAATTATCAGGCTGGATGAGTATGGTGAGGTATCCAAAGTTACCTGCCTTTGACTTACAAGATATGCTAACAGTGAAGCATTAAACTTTGTTGGTCAACCACTTATTTGTGGAAGACTAGTCCAGATTTCTGATCTTGAAGGGCCTATTGCTATATTGACTGAGGCTGAAGCATGATAAATGTACATATGTTGAAAAAAGCTTTGTTCACAAATCATTATTGAGACCAGTCAAAAACATGAAATGGTTAGTTTTTTAAGGATAAGAAAGATGATCCAATTGGAGTGTGATTGATAATAGTTTCCATTTATTTACACCATGTTGTTATTAACCCCTTCATGTTGGATCTGTTACAATATTCTGAATGGGGTTATGGGTTTTATCAGATCATATTGAGGAAAAGCATGCCCCAATACACACATTAATGATAGCTAAAAGCTTTTTCGTTTGATATAAATGGTTCAGATTAAGGAAATGTTCCCAAGCAGTACTCACATATCGAGGGTTCAGCGCAAGACTGTGGTAAGTACTTCACATACATGAGTCAATTACGATAGAATTGCCCTGAAGCTTGGCTATCGTGTAATCTCTTAAACTCACCAATACAGTAAGACAATTTTTCATATATCTGTATTGTTGTATTGGTGACATTTTGTAAAGGAGACTTTATCAGTTCAAGCTGCTACAATGTTTATAAAATATAATTTTGCTTCAAGATGATGGAGATTACTTGTGTCTGTGGGGTGAATCAAAGAGTGTAGACTTCACATTGACCACAATTCGTCTTTTCTCTGTGTAGAGTACTGATTCTTTTTTAATTGATGACCTCAAATGTAATTCATCTTGATGGAATAAGTCAAACCTCTGTTATTGATGGAAGGGTGTCATTACATGAGTGTTATTTTTTGATGTCTTAAATGAGCAAAGTACAACGATGTTATGGAACATTCCGATAAATTGTTTATTGATATCATAAATTTTGTGTAGCTGGAAATTAACCTTAATGTATGTGACTGATGCAAGTTGAACTCCTCATTTATTATACTTTATTTGACTTGCTGTTTGGGGTACAGGAGTGTCTCTGGAAGACAAGCAATACAAGACTGATTTTGAAAACAGTCAGTAGAACAACCTTTGTGATAGCTCATACATTTGGCATATTGCATTACACATATTACAGTTAATTCTCATGAAACCATTTTGTTGAAAACGTGATCATTGAATAGCAAAATAAAGATAAACAAAAGAAGTACATGTATATACAAGTCATGTATCACTAAACAAAATGATGAGTTTAGCTCTATGACACAATTATACACAAATGATTTGTTGGAATACCAAAGCAAGTCCATCATTTCAGAAAAAAATAATATTTGATCTATATAGTACCACTTCATTCATTGACTTGTCCTTGTGAATCATGATTACACATTGATCTTTTGTTCATAAGCTTGATTGACTTCAGTTCTCTCCCTTGTTAATGCCATTAGAAGATCGGAAGAGTTATCTCCCATTTCTTAACTCTATCCCTTACTATCATGGCACGTGATCACTTTGTTGCATACGACTTTAGAAAACATTGTGGGAAACAAGCAATTTTTCCTTTTCCAGCAATTTTTTCTGCCTTCTCAGAAAATTATTTTCCAATTCCATCACATTTTGAAATGACGTCTGCAAACTCTTTCAATTTTGGACAGTCAAAAATTTGTTGTTTGGGAAAGGGTTAAAAGAACCCTTCAAAAGCCAAACATTGTTTGAATCAGGCTGATGGTACAAAGACCCCTCGGCAGTTTGTGATACCTCTTATACTGCTATAGGAAATGTTTATAATTTATCTTTCTTTCTGTTCTCATGAAACTTATGGAATTTCTGTAGACAAGCAAAGGATTGAAATAACTTTACATGTTGCTTAATGCAATGAATGGATGTAAAAATAGATTATCAATCCCCAAAAGATGTCATTGAAAAACATTGATAGAATGATAAAAATGTAATCAACAAGTTCATTTGTAATTATACTCATTTTAAAGCTTCTTAGTCAAATTTCAACAGCTTTTAAGGAACCAATTTGGCAAAAATAAAATTACATATTGCTCATGATGAACAATTCCTTTTTTTTCCTACAATAGTTTTGTTCAAATATTGCAATGGATATGTGGTTGTTTACACTTTATAATTTTTTGCATGCTAATATGGACCTGTCACAAATTTCAATATGAGGGAATGTATTGATCCATGTTTAGATGATAACGAGTTAATTTGTTAACAGCTATTGCCTGAATGTGTCCAGTTTTTTCCACATGTCTATAATTTGGCCACCATAGACTTTGGTTGGATTGGGGTTTAAAATCATTTACATCCTTTTTTTCAGAAATATTGTTGCATTCAGCACACATATCCATGTTCCGTGTATTCTCTCACCAGTATTGCAAAATTTATATTCTTTCCAAGCCCCTTACTGCTTTCCAACATAAAGGTGATCAGTTTTTGTTAAGGGACAAATAAATCCTTTCACCTTGACTTCATTAACCCTTAGAATGCTGGGTAAATTTCTAAGAATAGATTTTTGTGTTGTCTGCTTTCCAAAAGCTTAAAAATCTGCCTAATTTTGATGAGTAAAGATTCTTAGAGTAGCAGACCGGTTAGATCACAGGCCAGCCACCAAGTTAATTGGCGGCTTGCCTGGATCCAACCTGTTTGCATAAGCATTAAGTTGGTTCCAGCACTATAAGGGTTAAACATTGGAAAAGGTTCTAACTAAATGCATTACCAAACAATAACAACATCCAACCAGTTTGTTGTAGACGAATCTGGAAAACTTTGTGGGAAAAGGGGAAATTGCTTTTAACGAGCAATTTCTCCTTATCCCACAATGTTTTCTGCCCAACCAAAAGATTAATATTCAATTTCATCACCTTTTTAAACGTCATCTGCAAACTCTTTCAATTTGGCATTTGGTAAAAGGTTAAACTGGGCCTCAAACTCAGGACCCGTGTATTCCAAGTGGGACATGTCACTGCATGTTCTATAGCAGCCGAGCACCTGTTGAGAGCAACATGGGATCTAGTTTAACCCTTTCCCAAACAATAACGACATTTGACCACTTTGTTGCTGACGACTTTAGAAAACATTGTGGGAAAAGGAGAAATTGCTCGTAACAAGCAATGTTTCCTTTTCCCATAAGGTTTTCTGCTCTATCTGAAGAATATTTTTCACTTTCATCACATTTTGAAATGTTGTCTGCAAACTCTTTCAATTTGGGACGGTCGAAGATTTGTTGTTTGGGAAAGGGTTAACACATATAGGGAGATGGGGAGCGGATATTCATATTGATTTCTGTGACTACTCCTACAAACGCAGGAATCCTTTCTCAAATACACCCTTCTCCACATGGCTGTGGACTATCAGACTCTAGGACCATTCTCATGAACATTTCTGATCATTCCTGCAATTCGTTACAGATAAAAACACACTCTGGCAACTCTCAGCATCCCTTCACAAGATAATCTTTATAAACCACCAGCTGTTTTCATCAAACAGTAAGGAGAACATGTTGTCCAAAGTGGAAAAGAATCAAGTTAGTTTTTCAAGTAAGAAGCTTAGCTAATGAAGCTTGGCTTTCATTTTTAAAGCAAAGCACTTGGTGGGGGGGGGGGGAGCTTTGTCACACATTAACCCTTATAGTGCTGAAACCCATTTCATGCTGATGCAAACAGGCCAGCTGCAAATTTACTTGGTGGCTGACCTGTGATCTTACCTGTTTGCTACTCCGAATATCTTTCCTCAACAAAATTAAGCAGATATATAAGGTTTTGGAAATCAGACGACACAAATTCTAGTTTTAGAAATTTACACAGCATTAAAGTGTTAAGGTGTTTCCATTGATGTGAAAATGCTTGAGTAGTGAAATTCAACATACTGATTGAATCCTGATTGAAGATTGTGGCTTATTTATGTTTTCTGTTTTAGAAAGAGATTTATTATCATGACACACTCATCACAAGCTAATTTTCTAATTTCAAAGTTATGCTCCTGAAACTAAAAAGCTTGGTTAGAATAATTTTATGCAAATAGATTTTTAATGTTAACAATAGATGTATATTCAACTATGAAAATTGATGATAATCATATTATCAATTTCCATTTGAAAGCAAAGTCTGCATTGCGAGGGGATATTCAAGCTATGGAACATCCAGATAAGGTTATATATTCTTATTCATTGGGCTAATTGAAATAAAATCTTCTTTGGTGCTGATTAATCTTAGATAGTGGCATTAAAACTACCAATCAGCCATTTTCCAGTATCTGCATTAATTACTTTGAAGGACGTATGTAGACAGATTTCTTTGTCTACTGGATAACTATCTCAGTCTTCAATATTCATTCAATTTGTCTGTTTCAAGAAATATTTCCTTCCATAAAATGTATAACTATTTGTGTATGAAATATGTTACCTATAGATATAAAATGTTTTGAAATAGGAAGGATAATCTCCTGCTGTTGGTTGTTTCACTATTCATTCTGTCCCTCAATGTTTTCCCTCAAAGAAAACAAAATCAAAGGCATTATCAATGTAAACTGGAAAAGAAACATGCCCTTTTCTGTTGAAAAAACTATATTTTTATAAATGTGAAGATGTTTTGAAACCATTGAGGCAACAGCTGCCAGTATGTTGCTTATTACAGCTAATAACATGTCCAAAGTATTTGATCACAACCATTGCCGTTAGTTTGATTTCTTCACAATTTGAATAAACAATGGGTCACAGTCTACAGCCCCTCCCTCCATCTCTCCATTTCTCCATCCCTCCCTCCCTCTCCCTCCCTCCTTCCATCTTTCCATCCCTCTCCCTCCTTCCATCTTTCCATCCCTCCACTCCTCTCCCTCCCTCCCTCCTTCCATCTTTCCATCCCTCTCCCTCCCTCCTTCCATCTCTCCCCATCCTCTCCCTCTCTCTCTCCATCTTTCTATCCCTCCCTCCCTCTCCCTCCTTCCACCTTTCCCTCCCTCCCTCCTTCCATCTTTCCACCCCCCTCCCTCTTCCTCCCTCCTTCAATCTTTCCATCCCTCCATTCCTCTCCCTCCCTCCTTCCATCCTCCATTCCTCTCCCTCCCTCCTTCCATCTTTCCATCCCTCCCTCCCTTTCCTTCCCTACTTCTATCTTTCCATCCCTCCATTCCTCTCCTTCCCTCCTTCCATCTTTCCAATCCTCCATTCCTCTCCCCCCTCCCTCCTTCCATCTTTCCATCCCTCTCCCTCCTTCCATCTTTCCAACCCTCCATTCCTCTCCCTTCCTCCTTCCATCTTTCCATCCATTAATTTCTCTCCCTCCCTTCTTCCATCTTTCCATCCCTCCATTCCTCTCCCTCCCTCCTTCCATCTTTCCATCCCTCAATTCCTCTCCCTCCCTCCTTCCATCTTTCCATCCCTCCCTCCCTCTCCCTCCCTCCTTCCATCTTTCCATCCCTCCCTCCCTTTCCTTCCCTACTTCTATCTTTCCATCCCTCCATTCCTCTCCTTCCCTCCTTCCATCTTTCCAATCCTCCATTCCTCTCCCTCCCTCCCTCCTTCCATCTTTCCATCCCTCTCCCTCCTTCCATCTTTCCATCCCTCCATTCCTCTCCCTTCCTCCTTCCATCTTTCCATCCATTAATTTCTCTCCCTCCCTTCTTCCATCTTTCCATCCCTCCATTCCTCTCCCTCCCTCCTTCCATCTTTCCATCCCTCCATTCCCCTCCCTCCCTTTTCCCTCCCTTCCATCTTTCCATCCCTCCATTCCTCTCCCTCCCTCCTTCCATCTTTCCATCCCCCTCCCTCTTCCTCCCTCCTTCCATCTTTCCATCCCTCCATTCCTCTCCCTCCCTCCTTCCATCTTTCCATCCCTCCCTGCCTCTTCCTCCCTCCTTCCATCTTTCCATCCCCCCTCTCTCTTCCTCCCTCCTTCCATCTTTCCATCCCTCCATTCCTCTCCCTCCCTCCTTCCATCTTTCCATCCCTCCATTCCCACTCCCTCCCTCCTTCCATCTTTCCATCCCTCCCTCCCTCTTCCTCCCTCCTTCCATCTCCTCTTTCCCTCCTTCATCTTTCCATCCCTCCATTCCTCTCCCTCCCTCCTTCCATCTTTCCAATCCTCCATTCCTCTCCCTCCCTCCTTCCATCTTTCCATCCCTCCTTCCATCTTTCCATCCCTCCTTCCATCTTTCCATCCCTCCCTCCCTCTTCCTCCATCCTTCCATCTTTCCATCCCTCTCCCTCTTTCCATCCCTCCATCTGTCCATCCCTCCATTCCTCTCCCTTCCTCCTTCCATCTTTCCATCCATTAATTTCTCTTCCTCCCTTCTTCCATCTTTCCATCCCTCTCTCCCTCTTCCTCCATCCTTCCATCTTTCCATCCCTCTCCCTCCTTTCATCTTTCCATCCCTCCCTCCTTCTCCCTCCCTCCTTCCATTCCTCCATTCCTCTCCCTCCTTTCATCTTTCCATCCCTCCATTCCTCTTCCTCCCTCCTTCCATCTCTCCCCATCCTTTCCCTCACTCTCTCCAGCTTTCTCTATATTTCTTTTTCTTTCTTTCTTCCTTCCTCTCTCTCTTTATTTTCCTCATTCCCTCTTCATTTTTTGTTTCGGTTGATGACTTATGATATTGGTAGGTGGCCAAAGAAGCAGTAATTGATCTTCCTTTGTGTCACATGACCAAGGAATTGTTTCATGACAATGAAGTTACAGTAACATTGGATCCATCACTAAATTGGGTAATAGGTAAACACATTACCAATAAATACGACATTGGACCAGTTTGATGCAGATGACTCTGGAATCATTGTGGGAAAAGGAGAAATTGCTCTTAATGAGCAATTTCTCCTTTACCCTCAAAGTTCTTTGCCCTATCAGAGAAGATTATTTTTTCGTTTCATCACATTTTGAAATGTCGTCTGCAAACTCTTTCAATTGAGGAGGGTTGAAAGTTTGGCATTTGGTAAAGGGTTAAAGGGTGATTTCTAGGTTATTATCAATAGTCCTAGAAAGCTGTGAAGCAGGTACAATTGATTTTCCTTTGACATTTGAGTGCCAGTACAAGGAATAGTAGCCTGGTGAATAACAGTGGTTTCGTTTACCTGTGATTTAGAGGGACTTTAATACATAGGATTGCTTGTCATATAATGTGTTGTTTTCCTGTTCTTTAGCTCATTTATCCAGCAATACTAAGTAAACGTTTCCAAAACAATAACGGCATTTGACCACTTTGTTGCATACGACTTTAGAAAACATTGAGGGAAAAGGACGAGCAATTTTTCCTTTTCCCACAATGTTTTCTGCCCTATCAGAAGATTATTTTCCAATTTCATCACATTTTGAAATGTCGTCTGCAAATTTTGGGAAAAGGTTAAAGCTATTCACAGTGATGGACTTAAAACACCGTGGCAACCAATTTGCTTGTGACAACCAATTTCTTTTTATGTTGCTATAGTTTCTATTAAATTTCAATATAAGAGAGACATTTGTAACAAAAGACATATGTTTGGCAGCTGTTTATTTGTCTGAGTATGGTTACAATTCGGGCAAGACACTTCCGAATAAAGGGTTGCGGTTAAAGTGGAATTTAAGAAAACAAAACAAAACTTCTGTCTGAAACATTTTGTTGATATTTATTATAATTATCAATAAAATAGGTGACCAGATCTGAAAACTTCAGAACAATGTCAATAAAAAGTGTTAAAAACCAACAAATTCAGAGATTTTTACCTTGAAATTGTATGTGGAACATTACGATAAAGACTGAAATAAGATAATTTGTGGTCAAACTTAACCCTTATAGTGCTGGAACGGACTTCATGCTTATGCAAACAGGATAGATCAAGGCCAGCCGCCAAGTAAATTGGCAGCTGGCCTGTTGCTGGCCTGTGATCTAAACTGTTTGCTGTTCTTAGTATGTTTCCTCATCTGAATTACCGTTTGCAGATATTTAAGGTTTTGGAAAGAAGTCGACACAAAAATCTACTTTAAGAAAATTACGCAGCATTCTAAGGGTTAATGTCAAACCTCCTGTACAAATGTGGTCCATGTGTTTATAAGGGCCTAATGTTTAATCATTGTTTTGGGTGTTTTGGATTTTCAAAATGTTTTAGATGCGCTTAAATTATATTATGGATAGATATTTGTCTTTTTGGATGACATGTCAAAGTTAAGAGTTAATCCAGAAGTAGAATTATTTGTTTTTAATTCATGCTTTTGATAGACACTCATATATTGTAACAAACTGCTAGTGTGGATCTACGAAAATATTATCAAACCACTATGGGTTTGGGGGAAAACAGGGACCAGGGGACAGCTTCATTCCAAAAAAGGTAAGATTGAATGGGAAAGTGATTTGATGACTCGGAAAAACTTTGGGATTAAATGGAATGACAAATGGAGAACACTGGCAAATCTGGCAGAGAAGTGATCAATTTGTTCCATAATATATCAGATGTATAACATCACACAAAATCTGCAAAGGTGTCTTAAAGCCAATATAAGTACATGTAGCGCCAAAGAGAGATATGCAATCTTTTTGAGCTGGACAATTGCTAGTCATGTCCTTCTTAAAGATAAATATTTCTTTGAAGGATGTTAATTATTTGGAACAGACTTCAAACTTTTCTGTGGCATGTGCTTTGAAATGTATGAGTTAATGCTATAGCTTTTTGCTCTGAAATGCATGAGTTAATGGTATAGCATTTTGCTCTAAAATGTATGAGTTAATGGTATAGGTTTTTGCTCTTAAATGTATGAGTTAATGGTATAGCTTTTTGCTCTAAAATGTATGAGTTAATGGTATAGCTTTTTGCTCTAAAATGAAGCAATTTGATGCACATATGGAAAGAATATTTTAGATAACACTGACAAATGATACAAGGCTTGTGACAAGAAATGGCTTTTTGTTTAAATTGGTTCAACCAACATCGCAATAGAAATTGTGGATTGTTTTATGAAATAGTTATTGTCTGTTGTTGATTTTAATCCAAAAACTTTATAATAGGGAATACCTTGGATAAACCCAACTGAAAACAACTCACTTTTAGGCAGACATGTTAAAGCCAAATATGAGGTTATTAAAGGTAGCTTACTTCTTTTTTTATCTAATTGCCAATTACCAGTAGATCCTTAAATTGTTGATGATAAAAATTGTTTCATTTGGTGAAAAGTTCAAAACCATTTTATAAGCTGTGTCCAACTCAAATTTCTATGACTACCAGTACTTTTACAAATGCAGACTTCCGAATCTGTTGCTGTTTATGTAAAGTGAATATTAACAAATCAGGGAGCCAGGGTGATTGTAAAGTGAATATTAACAAATCAGGGAGCCAGGGTGATTGTAAAGTGAATATTAACAAATCAGGGAGCCAGGGTGATTGTAAAGTGAATATTAACAAATCAGGGAACCAGGGTGATTGTAAAGTGAATATTAACAAATCAGGGAGCCAGGGTGATTGAAAAGTGAATATGAACAAATCAGGGAGCCAGGGTGATTGTAAAGTGAATATGAACAAATCAGGGAGCCAGGGTGATTGTAAAGTGAATATTACTAAATCAGGGAACCAGGGTGATTGTAAAGTGAATATTAACAAATCAGGGAGTCAGGGTGATTGTAAAGTGAATATTAACAAATCAGGGAACCAGGGTGATCAGATTGTCTTAACCCTTTACCAAACACCAAATTTTCCACTGTTCCAAATTGAAAGAATTTTCAAACTATGTTTTATGTAGCAATGAAATTGAAACATAATTATCTGATAGGGCAGAAAACATTGTGGGAAAAGGAGAAATTGCTCGTTACAAGCATTTTCTCCTTTTCCCACAATGTTTTCCAGAGTCCTCTGCAACAAACTGGTCAAATGTCATTATTGTTTAGTAAAGGGTTAATGTTTACTTTTCTACAGACATGGCCTAATATCTAATTAACTTCTGATTTTAATACAGATTGGTGAAGTCCATAAACAATTTAAAAAAAATGAAAAAGTCTTCTTTTTACATGTTTTCATTCACAAATTGAAATGGTCAACTAACTTCAATTTTTAAGTATGACATTAATGACATTATTTTTTTTTATTTTGAAATCTTGTTGTTAATATCATGACCAACCAAAGAATTGCCCTTTGATTCATTCTTATGTTACAATGAATTCCGTATAATGTTTCATTCTATAATACATCTAAATACTGTTTTTGAGTCGAATCCAACTTACAAATAGTTTCCCTGTCAATATAGGCAGTGTGTTGCAGTTACAGGCTTTACCAGAATCGGGGTATTTCACAGAATCAACTTAAATCGGCATCAGATTACCAAAATCAACCTGTATTTTTCTTAAAAATGTTTCTTTTTGTTATAATGTTGTCAATGTTGATAAAAACAATCGTAGGTTCATTAGCCTTATATGTTTACATAGTTACATAGTAACACACCAATATTGAAGATATCTGCTTGAGATGATGAACGGAATCTAGAGTAGATTCTACGCTTGATTCCGTCAACATGCTGTTGATTCCGATTTACTCCATCTACACCAATTTTTCATTTAACTTTAACAGAGGGGTTTGTAACATCGAATGAAAAAGGCTTTTATTTCTTTATCTATTTTATATCTAGTATTATCAAATGCATCCCGGTACAAAAGTAATAATTTAATTCTGCAGAATCAACTGTCCCTTTAGACAGGAAGTTTATCAGATATTTATTTGTTCTGTTTACATGTAAAATTATTTATCTTCGCAAAACATTATCTCATGATTATTAAGATATACTTTTTTTTATCATTTAGGAGATATTTTCAACTACGTAGATGAAGAAAATAACTTGATATCAATGAAAACATCAGATAATAGAGTAATCCATGTCAATTTTGAAGGGTGTAAGTCGATTTTGGTCAATTCTGGAAAGTACCCTCGATTCCGGTAAAACATGCCACCCAGATTGTTGGATATTTGATTAGACTTGAATGAAGATGAGGTCTAAAGCATGTAGGAACTTACCGTAATTTAGAGGTCTTCCTTTCAATGCTGAAACCGTTTCCAGATTTCCAAATCATCTGTCAATGTTAAACACCGATTGAACATGTTCCAAGGTTTTCCAAGTTGAATTAACTTCCTATACCATTAAGCGGTTAATTGTTAGCCAAATTCTTTTTCAATAAATCTCTAAATATTTAGTTGCGCTCATCATTTGATGCTAAATTAGTTATTTACTAAGTTTTATGGTCATCCTTTTTGTCCACAACCATGTGGTTCAGAAAGTTCATTTCATATTTCTTTCAATTAATTAATTATTTTGAATCCATTCCACCTCTGTTTGAAAGTTTTAACACATATATAAAAACTGTAATTGAAAAGCAACATTCATCTCATTCAACCCGATTTTTTACACGGCATTATCACCACCTATGGTCCTGGGCTGGTTACCAAGTTTTGTCTGACTTTCTTGTTTGTGTACATGCTGGCAGAACAATCTTCATTATCCATCATGTCTCAATTTGGCCAGGCACTCTTAATTAATTTGTGTATCGTCACCCTTTACAAAGGTTTCCATGAAAGATCATTTTCCTTGGAATCACTATGTTATCTCTCCATCCTCTACATGGTATCCCTCTTCATTTCTTTTTTCTAAAATGAAAATAAAAGGTTGAAAGATTTTTAACAACATTGGATGTTTGATCCTTGTTGATAAGCTGTATTTGGATTTTGGGAGGGTTACTGCTAGTGTTAATGCATGTTCATACCATCGATGTTACCCTAAGCCAAGATGAACGCAATTTGCGGTACAATTTTCCAACTTTTCATGCATAATCTAATTTTTAACAAACTTGACTGATATATCTGTATTATGATTACGTCCACATTGAAAAAACTTAACGAAGGCCCTGTAAACCATTGGTCAGCTAAAATGAATGATTGGTCCGATTGATACTTAAAGCATTTTGTTCATTTGATGTTGTTCTTCCTCAGATCCCATGAAAGAACTTAAATATCAATGGAGCAATGAATTAATGACCGTTCCATTAAAATTCATTTTTATAAACCAAAAACGAAAGGCTTTACTGTTTATGGAAGAGTCATGCCTTTCATAATTAGGCAGATATTACAGTGTAAAACATCAATGTTATATCCAGATTATTTGTGTAAAAAATGCAACAAAAAAGAAATGATGTATGCTGAGTCAGGAATATGAACATTTTGAAATGGTAAAAGCAATATATTATATAGACAACATCTTCTGTAAACCTGTCCCCTGGCTATACCTTCATAATTATAATGAAATTAAATTGTTTTTTTTTTAATATATATAGATGAACTTGAATTTGCAAATGTCAACTGTGTCAATTTTTGATAATGATTTTAACCCTTTCCCAAACAACAATTTTTTCGACTGTCTCAAATTGAAAGAGTTTGCAGACAACATTTCAAAATGTGATGAAATTGGAAGATAATCTTATGATAGGCCAGAAGACATTGTTGGAAAAGGAAAAATTGCTTGTCACGAGCAATTTCTCCTTTTCCCTCAGTGTTTCCTAAAGTCGTCTGCAACAAAGTGGTCAAATGTCGTTATTGTTTGGGAAAGGGTTAAAAGACAGGTACCGTAACGTAACGAGAGTTTGTACACCTTGTATGTTTTCTGTTTTGAATGGATGTGTAGAAAGTCTCTTAATGGAGATAACTGTGAAAGGATGAATAGGCTGTTAGCTGATTAGATTGATTTGCTAATGGAAGGATTTCCCCCTCATCACAATTACTTATGACCTTCTTATCTGTCACATCAATTGCTCTTTCATTAAAAGGGCAAAGGTCAAGTTCATATTTTTTTATTTTCTTCATTTACCTTTCTTGATTTACTTGCTTTGCAAATCACCAGGGTACCATTTTGCTTAACAGCTAAAGGAAAATATTGGTGTTAGTCAAAACTGATTAACATGGATATTACCTTAACCCTTTCCCAAACAATAATGACATTTGACGACTTTGTTGCGGACGACTTTAGAAAACATTGTGGGAAAAGGAGAAATTGCTCGTAAGTCGTAAAGAGCAATTTTTCCTTTTCCCACAAGGTTATTCTGCTCTTTCTAAAGAATATTGTTCAATTTCATCACATTTTGAAATGTCATCTGCAAACTCTTTCAATTTGGGACAGTCGAAAATTTGTTGTTTGGTAAAGGGTTTAATGAAAGAACAATATTGCAATGTGACACATTATTGCAAGCGTCTCGGAGAGAGGGAATGTTGTTTTGAACTTACCAAAAGTTTTGACATAAATGGTTTTGCAAAATGCTACCCACATACTTAGAATAGAATGGAATAAGGTGGGGGGGGGGGGTCTTTTAATCAAAACTTAATACACATAGACACCCCTGAAGAAGGTGACACGAGAAATGATTTTGGAAGAGAAGAAACTGCCCATCAAATACTAGTCTTGTGACACAACAGTGTTTCCTATGGTTCAAGTTCCGTCTGTCCATTTCCATTTACTATAAGGGAGAGATGTTAATGTTATGGACCTGGGTATCTGTCTGCCTCTCTGTAAATTGTAGAAATCCTGATGATATTAAGGTTTAGTAAAAGGACAAAACATGTGATAAACTAACACAAAGAACTAGCATTTGTGTCAACATTCAAGCAGGTTTTTGCTTTTGATGAATCAAGTAGAGTTACTTTACAAAATTGGTAGCGCCTGCTGAATAAAAATTGACTTAAGGTAAGACCTGGGTAATGAAGAAAAGTCAGAATAACAAAATTAAAGATTAAACAAAGCAGATGCCATTTTCAAGTTTCATATTATAAGAATCTTTCCTGGATTAGAATTTGTATTTGCCAACTTCATTTATGAAATTTTAATTTTAATGTGAAAATTAAAATTGAAAGGGAGGTAATCATTATGAAATATATAACAAAATCGTTGATATTCATTTTGTAAATATAAATTCAAAATCGGACAAATTTTGAAAATTGGCACGGTGAATGTCTTCGAAAAGATGGATATTACATGAATTACATTTAAACTTATTCTTTAACCAAAGCAATAACCAGTTTGTTTCCATTACCCAGGTCTTACCTTAACTCACACATAAAGCAATTGCTCTTGAACAATAAGGCTTTAATGCCAAACAATACTAAGTGTTAACATTTTTATGAGTGGCTTACAATCCTCCTCCCCTGAACCCTCAATAAGGTCATTTGTTGTTAGTTAAGATGCTAACTAATAATTTACAGCCGCATGCCTACGGGGAACATAACAATATATCTGTCATGTCTGTAAAAGTTTGATAACTATAACTAACTATAACTATATTTTATTGCATAATAAACATAACATGTTATATAGCAATACAAAATTGTACATGACAAAAATAAACATGGATCAGCAGAAGAGATCATGATGTTAAAGAGCTTATTCAAATACATATTTTAAAAGATATAGGTTGATAACAACAAGGTCATATTAGTGCTACCAATGTGATTAATCCATGCTCTGTTAAGGTTCATTTTGTAGTGCTTTTATCAAAAGGTCTCTGTTTTAAACAGAAATTTAAACACCAAGTGCTTGTGGGAATCCTACTGCTGAATTACTCATTTGTTGGTCAAGTTTATATTAGGAAGATGATGCTGACAGTTCTATAATTTGTCAAATCAAGGATAATCCAAACTTCTATGGTACGGTTTTTACTCTCACTATAAAAGTGCTAACATGTGGAAACATGATGGGTCTTAGAAAGAACAGTATGCAATTATTGTGAAGAAATGCCTGGATCATTGATAGAACCACTGACTTTGGTTGTACAACTGAAATACTGTTAAAGATGGTGTTGGCTGTATGTTGCTTATCTCTAGTTCAATGTTTGGTATTACATGGTACCATATGCTGCTTATTTGTATGTCAATGGTTGACAATGCTTGGTTACAGTTTACTGATTATTTATAGTTCAATGGTTGGACAATATGCGGCACCACACACTGCAAATGCAATTTAGGAATTCAGCTCAAATGGACTTGTTCATCTGTGCAGATGCTGTTGCCATGACTACCATAGTTGTGTATAAACTTGCATGAAGGGTGAACACAGTCATGTCTTCAGAAGGTTGTCATGGTAACCCAATTAGTAATAACATTAAAACATGAAACAATTATCATTAATTCACAATTAATCCTTCCTCTGACCCAGAGAACTGTTGATTAGGAAATTAAATTTTTGATTTAGATGAGAAATTTATTGTTCCTAAACTAGGAATTGATGTTCAGAAGCAGTTCTCTTTTTTACTCCATTATTTCTTAAATTGAACACAGAATCAACTCACTATGCTCCTTAACCCTTTACCAAACAATTTCTATATCTGACCAGTTTGTTGCAGACGACTCTGGTAAACATTATTGATAAAGGAGAAATCGATCTAAACGACTATGGACTATGACAGATTTAGAATAAATTTTTCAAATTTGTTCAAGACTTTTTCTTCGTTTATTACATAGCTGTAATTCAGAAGGAATAAAAAGTTTGAAGACACCATTTCAAAGAATCAAAATGATTATGCATATCCTCTGTTTTCATAGTAGTCTTCACAGACTTTTCCCTTTTCAAATAAGACTCCAAATAAAAAATGTCCTGTTTGTCACAAGTTTTTAGACGTCTTCGGCTCCAATAAGCATTTAGCCCATCACTCCATATTAGTCTGTATGAAAGGTCTAAGTTAAACACAACAGCAGGCAGAAAGTATGATGAAAAAACAAAAAACAAAATTCTTTGAAATAATGGAAAGAAACCATTGGATTAAATTATTCATTTGTCACCATGATTTCTAGATAGTTCTGCAGATATGGGGATCAAAGTAATTTCTAAGAGTGAAATGTTGACCCACAGATAATTATTTCACTAATGTTCTAGAATTATGTCCTTTATGCCTAAGATACATTAAAACAATTTCCACTTTTGTCATCGAATTTTCCACAATCCTGTGAAATGGAACACCAATTTCAATAGTAAGAATTAAGTTTCATTGCCTGCTGATACACAAGGTTTGGCTGTGTAGCACCATTCATTATGAGGTATATGTGAACGTCATGAGTTGTCTGGACATGTAGACTCTGGAATTGTTTTCACAATTCAAGAATGGTTGCATGACCATTGTCAGTTAACCCTTTCCCAAACAATAACGACATTTGACGACATTGTTGCAGACAAGTTCAGAAAACATTGTGGAAAAAGAAAAAATTGCTCGTTACGAGCAATTTTCCTTTTTCAACAAGGTTTTCTGCTCTTTCTGAAGAATATTGATCAATTTCATCACATTTTGAAATGTCAACTGCAAACTCTTTCAATTTGGGACAGTCAAAATTTTGTTGTTTGGGAAAGGGTTTAATGGAATGGTTCCCAGTTTTTTTCTTCTTTGTATGACCTTGGTGCTGAACCAGTCAAAGAAAATCCTTCAGCTACACCAAACTTCTGTCAGTTTGTGATTCTTTGTGGTGGCTTTAAGAAGGGACATCAAAATTTTATTTGAAGTAACAAACTCGGCTTTTGTCAAGAAACATTGTTACTGAATAAAAAACATTTTGCAGAAAACTGCAGCCATCTGTAGTGTATACTTGTGGTTTAAACTGTTTATTTGTGGAAAGTGGTATTAAGTTTGGTAAATTTCTTCAATTTTTCAACAACAGACATGGTTGTCAATACCAATGTGGAAAAGGAACCACAGTAAGTCAACTTTCTATTGCAGGGCAGGAAAATATAAAGGGTCAAATTTTGTCTCGGGTGGAAACTGATAACCTAGCACAGAAGGTTCCAAGGAACTCTGTATGTGTAGGTGATTTTTAGATTGTAAGAGCTTTTTTATCTGATGTAAAAAAGACTATAATCGAAAATGGTTGGATATATAAGTTTTGATAAACACAGTGGGTGAGTTCGGAGTAAACCTATAATGCGTTAGTAAGCATGTTACTGTTACTCGATGTTATTCAGATTTATCCTGGATTTCCCATTCCTAGTCAGTAAAAGCTGAACATTCAAGCAGATTCATTACAAACGAAATGCATAAGGAACATTCCTATAAATGTTTCAAAATCATCTGCTGTAGTGGGTTAAACCATCATCGATATGAAAATATTGGTTTGAATGTGCGTATTTCATGGTATATCCTATTAACAGTTTGATAAACATCTACTTTCAGAGTGTTCAAGAAGAGCAGTCCTAATGGTAAAATAACAGTGTACCTGGGTAAACGGGACTTTATAGACCATCTTAAACATATTGATCCTATAGGTAAGTGCTGTTTATAAAGAGGAAAGTTTATTTTGTTTGTTTCAAGTTGAATGCAGTTTTCACAAAATGTTCCGTTTGACAGTTGCATATTCTTCTTTTCAAGACTAAAACCAGTACTTCCTATATTATAGATGTATAATTGTCATCCAGTTGTAATGTTATGCATATTTCCCAGAGTACCATGGAGGTAAACCATGGATTTTTGTCATGCCCAATGCTGTCTCAACATTACAGCCTCCAACATGAGGCAAACACACTACCTCTTCATCCAAACAAGTTTGCCACTAAAACAAGGCGTGCCCACATCTCTTAGCATGTCTAGAGGGATTTGTTGTACTCTCCAAGAAAACATAAGACATAGGTTTGTTTCTTAACTCACTAGTACAACAAAGATAGTTCTGTATCCAGGCACACTTTAATTCAGCCATGCTAAGGACACCTGCAAGAGCATTTATTTTTTTCACTATTCAAAGCAAGGTAAAACAAAATATCTTCAAAAAGACAATTTTATTTATTTTATGTTTTCTTAAAAATATAAAACCAATTTATTTATGGACATTAAGACTATTTAAATCACCTTAATCCCATATTTTTACCCCTAATGGTCAGTCATGTTCTCAGCCTTCTCTGGCCTCGAAGTCATGTCCAGCCCACAACATTAAATTCATGAACACAGGATAATCAATCCATAGAGATTGAAATCCTTGAGTTCAAAGAAGAATCAACTTATAATTAGACGGCTTTTTCATTTCAAAATGTATTGCTTTTTATTTAGAATTTAAGATATTGTAAATGTTTACATTGCTCACTTACCGTTGAATCCTGCATTGGTGCTGTAGTTGCACAGATTTATTTCTTATCCATTATTATCTCCTCTCTTATGATATAAGTTATAAGCAAATGACCTCATATGGGATTTTATGAAAGTTTGAAAAACAACTTCAACAAAGACTATGAAAGATTACATTCTCTTTGTGATATTAATTACACAGTGATAAATAAAGAAATTGATTGTCTCAAGATATTACATCTACTGTTACTATGGTTTCTTACATCTTCTGCTGCAGGTTTGTTGGAAAGAGAATTAGTTAGTGGTATAAAGCTCCAGGACCATTTAAAAGGTGTTCGAGACACCACATTTGTGACATAAACCCAACACCTTTATGGAACCTTGTACCTCTAAGCATGTTTTTTGGCACAAGCATGTGACATTTCAGAGTATTTGCAAATACCATTGTACTATTGCAATACAAGCAGAACTGTGTATTACTTGTATCTAATTTCGGACTTTGCTAAGTTAAGTATAGATAATAATTATTATATCCGTCCCTGTGGCCTAGTGGTTAAGGCCTCAGCCTTTGGACCGGGAGGTCAAAAGTTCAAGCCCAATGTGAGGCATATGTCAGGAAATTGTTTCTCGTGGGACTTATTCCAAAATGGCCCGTTCGTTCGTGAGCCGCGAGCTAGTTAGATAACTGATTACTGGCTTAAATCCACTTGGCACCTGGTGATAAAAGTTTGGAGGTACAGTGACATCTCGTTAATCCGAACACATCTGTTCCCAACAGAATTTCCGGATTAACGAGTGATAAACGGTCTATATGCACATGTATACTTATATACCTTTTCCAAACGCCAAATTTTCAATCGTCCCTAATTGAAAGAGCTTGCAGACAACATTTCAAAATGTGATGAAATCCAAAAATAATCTTCTGATAAAGCAGAAAACATTGTGGGAAAAGTAGAAATTGCTCGTCACGAGCAATTTCTCCTTTACCAACAATGTTTTCAAAAGTCCTCTGCAACAAACTGGTCCAATAATTCCGTTCCCTTACAATTTCGTTCGGACTGCGAGACATCCGGATAATCGGGGTCCGGATAAACGAGGCTTCACTGTACTTAGTATGATTAGTGAAAAGTGTCTCATAAGCCAAACTGGCTGGCCCTTTCAGTAGGTGTGACCCTATAAAAACCTTTTTATATACAAGAACTTGCATTTTTCCACCTTACAGATGGTGTAGTGTTGGTGGACCCGGAGTATCTAAAGGAGAGGAAGGTGTTCGCTCATGTACTCGCAGCATTTCGATATGGCCGTGAAGACCTGGATGTCCTTGGTCTCACATTTAGGAAAGATCTGTTTTTGGCGTCCCTTCAGATTTATCCCCCGGTGAAAGAACAGCAGAAACCCACAACACGGCTACAGGAGCGACTCATCAAGAAACTGGGTGTTAACGCCTACCCCTTCTTCTTTGTGGTAAAGTTTTACAATATATTGTAGCTCTCTAGAATTCTATTTTAACAGAATGACCAAGTTTAATGTAAACTTTAGGCACACTGAGCCATATCCTAGTTTGCACAGATGCATTTATCTGATTATTTAAGTCAAAGCTTATTTAAGGTTTTCTATTAGAAATAATGCAGATATGTGACATTTTGAAAAGATGTCTGTACTAATACGTCATCATGTTGTAATGCGTTATAGCCTATATCTTTAGATCAAACAGCAAATGTTTGTCTGCTAAAGCCTCTCTGAAAACATAATTACCTATGGAAACTTTTGTCAAATCTCCTACTGCAAATTTACGTAAAAGAACAAGTGAAGGATCTTATGCATTTGTTTGATATGCTTTGGTCAATCTATATGGAAAATACATTTTCTGTTTCCCAAAGGCTCTGTGTTTGAAATTGATTTGAAATGCAGACTGATCAGGGTTCTCATTTTACACAGTCACAATAAACCCAGGTTTCCTATGATGGGCTCAAATATATCTCTTCTTGAGACATTTTATTGGTACATTTTAACAACACAATGGGTTCATTGGGAATAGATATTCAGATTGCGATGTTTATCTCATCTTACCCAGCATTTATAATCTGTATTGTTATGTGTCTAATCATAGACTGTTCCCAATGATTCCATTTCAAATCCTGGATTGTTGGTACTCTGGTATAAGAATTGTTACATGGAATTACAAACCGATAAACGATCCAGTAACTCTGTTTGTTAATGAGTAAAGAAGTTATAGGTAGAATTATAAAAGTTTCTGCTTCATTAAGAGGGTATTGGCATAAGACATGCAACTTTTAATGGATACAGAAAAAACTGGTCTATTTATTCCTTTTTACAAAAAGCCAACGCAAGAAAAATCTTATCCAAAGGAAATTTGACAAAAATAATGTGTGACTTTTACAGAGATTATTTTTTAGTTCACCTGATTGTAACGGAGCCAGGAGTAGGGAATGTAATACATAGCCCCTCTCCGCATGCGTTCAAATCCTGAGAGGGATATGGATTTTAATGAGAGGCAGTCTCCAGACTGACTTACGGAATGGTTCTACCCGCCTTGACTAGCCCTTATGGGCAGTTGAGTGTGGGGTCTTCCTCCATCATTAAGAGTCCGGCATCACTACATAACTGATATAATGTTGATGTGATGTCAAACCCATAAAAAATAAAAGGGAATGTAATAACAGATGCACACCCTAGATAGTCCTTCTGTTCTGTACCCATCTATGTTACTGTACACATAGCCTTCAGCGCCTCTGTCAGATTTTTAATCAATAAGAAATCCCATAAAAGTGATTTGAAAGAGTAAAAAACTTGTTACCGTTACATCCTCAAATTCAAAATTAGGTCAGATTTTGTAAAAAACAAGGTAATTGGGAAAGGCTTGCTATTTTCATTGTTAACACTCTTGTTTTTATAACAGATTTTCCTTAATGAGTAGGATGAAATATAAAGAGTGCCTCTGAATTTTTTAAACTCAACTATGAAATGAGATATTCATCTGATGCTTTCAAATGACAGAAAGAGAGACCTGTTCAGTGTTGTAAGTAAGTCTTGTCTTCATGTTTACTGAATGAACTACAGACAGTATGGAAACCAATTGTCACATTGTGATAATGTGTATGTTTATCTGTGTCTGTTTCAGTTGCCGCCTAATGCCCCAGCATCTGTCACCCTACAGCCGGCCCCGGGGGATACTGGGAAGGTATGTTGTATTCATTATCTCACACAAACACTGATGGAACACACAAAATACTCACTCTGTTTGAATGTCTCAATGTCTTCTTCAGTGACTGACTATTTCAAAAGCTCTGACATTCATTACAAATTGTATGTTTACTATCATTTATTCAATACAGATTTTTATTCATTTTTCTTAAACCAACTACATTTTAGCCTGTAAATAGTTCAATATACGTTTATCCACATCATCATAATGTGCACTAAATGACCTCAACTGTTGATGCACCTTGAAACACCATACAGTTATTCATTCATTCATTTAAAAGCCTTGTGACTAGATTGAATTACCCTACTTATTGATTTATAAATTGTGTAATGGTCTCAAATGTTCCACCTTTTGTTAAAATCAACCAAATAGAATTGTATAAAGGCTTAGAAATATGATCTTTGAAACACTAATAAGGTCACTTAATGACTAAAGTCTAAAATCAGTGTCACAAACAGTAGATAATTGTGAAAAAGGGTTCCCCATGGTTCCTTCAGAACACATATATAGGTGTAACACCAATAAAAATCCAAACCCCAAAAAGTTTGTTCACAGATTCAAATTGATCCGTGGAGGTTTTAATTAACAATTAACTGTTTCAATGGATAACATTGTTCATCTTTTCCTAATGCACATGACTTCCAAACTCTGCATCATAATGCATTTGAAAATATAGTGACCAAGGGAAAATCGCGTAGCTACTGTTTTACTAAACAATTTAACAATTGGGTTAGTCAACACTTATAAACAGTTATAGTATCTTAAATTAAAGAACAATATAAGAATGTGACATGTCATTGGAAGCATCTCTGAGAGACGATTCCATTGATGTGTCACATTACAATATTGCTTTGCCCAATATGGAAATAAGGGGCAATGTTCAATATGGAAATAAGGGGCAATGTTGTTTTGAAATGCTAATTTTGAGCATAAAATGTTTAGTTAAATGGTACCCTGATGATGATCAAAAGTTTTTCACTGATGGTCTTTGCTTTTTATGTTTGTAAATAGGGAATCGGTTTTGACATATCAAGATGCCCTGTAAATAAAATGTTATATCAATTAAACAAACACTGGAAGAGTTTTTATAGGACTATCATAATCTAAAATGAATTTAAAAATAGGCTTTTTAGTAGGATAAAAACTTTTGTAGGGAAAGGATAAATTGCTCATCAGAACAATTGGTGTCAGTTGAACCATTAAACTTTATAGTTCTGGAACCAACTCCAGGCTTATGCAAACAGGTTAGATCCAGGCCAGCCGCCAACTAAATTGGCAACTGGCCTGTGATCTAACCTGTTTGCTACTCTTAGTATCTTTTTTCATCAAAATTAAGCAGATGTTTTAGGTTTTGGAAAGCAGACGAAAAAAAATATTATCAGAAAATTACCCAGCATTCTAAGGGTTAATGCCATTGTCTAGTGTATGACATCATACGTTGGCTGAAAGCCCTGTGTTTGAGAGATAAACAAAGATTGAAATATGTCAAATGATGGTTTTCGGGCTGATCCAAAATTCAGCCTGAGGTATCAGGATTATTTCTTTGAAACAGAAGGTACAAGAATAAGGCAGACCTGAAAGAAAATTACCCAGCATTGTAAGGCCTAAAAGTCCCGATGTTATATCTAGGGGTAGTTTTGTAAGGGTTTATGACTGATAATTGATTGAGTGCCACGACTGTTTGTTACAAATCTATAGGGGTTTTACCTCCATTTGTCTGCTAGATTGTATCTGGTTGTTGATATGTATAGACCAATCCTTTCAGTATCCATGAAAATATGCATCTGGCAGCTGCATTATTGATGAATCTATAGATGTTATCATCAATTTTACAATAGCACCATCATGATTAGCAAATTAATCTTTTGTCACAATAGTATGTATACTACATTTCTCCTGTTTGTTTCAAAGCTTTTTTGGGGTCGAATTTCGAATTAAAACTACATCTTTCCACTAAATGTTTTGTTTTTCTGATGCACTGATTTGGACAAGTCATGAAAATCATTATGGTGAAACATGTCCAAGGCTTTGTTGTTTGGCTTTCATTTGTTAATATCTGTGCAAGGCTTCAATACATGGTTAATAGTTTTACATAATGTCAAAGACCATCACTCCATTTGTTCACAATTCAATGTTCCTTTTACAATGATTCATAATCAAGCAAACAATATGACGACATATACCAAGAGTTCAATGCAATACTATAGTAAGTGCTTCCCAAGCATGAAGCACTTGCTATAGTATTTCATTGATCCCGTGATACTGTAATTTACTACTGTTGTCGGTTTGAATAAAAAAAAATAGACTAATCTAGTTTTACAAATTCCATTTTGGTCGGGTTATACTATACACCTGAATGTATACAAATATATGAAGTTCTTTAACCTGTACATTGCTGGAACCGACTTCATGCTTATGCAAACAGGTTATATCCAGGCCAGCCGCCAAGTAAATTGGCCACTGGCCTGTGATCTAACCTGTTTGCTAATCTGGGTATCTTCCCTCAACAAAATGAAACAGATATTTAAGGTTTTGGACAGCAGACAACACAAAAATCTTTTTTTAGAAAAATACCCAGCATTATAAGGGTTAATTGATACAATTTCATGATAAGAATGTAATATAAAACCAAGTGTAGACAACAAAGTTTGATATTGATGAGATTATCCGTACTTATAACTACACTATTGTTGTCCTGTTGAATGAGAAAATTTGTCACTCTATGGATTGTTGCTGTGGTTACCCAGTTTCATGATTCTCGAAGGAATTTACGTCAAAGAATTTCCTTTTACCAGGAAATTCTCTCATACTTCAAATCTTTATCTCTCAGAACAAAGGCTGTGATCTGAGCATATCAAACACTACTATAAAAAAGTAATGGTAGACTGCTGATGATTTTCAAAAGGAGAAAATACATCTAATCATGATTTCTCTGGATGTTCTTATTCATTGATGTCATTAATAGTTTATTGGTCACTAACAGACATGATTTGATACTGTCTTAAATCTATTTCAATATGAACCATTCCTGGATGTTGAAGACTCTGCTTTGTTTATGTATATATATGTTGAACAGAAAAACCAAACAACTTGCCTTATAAGAAAGTAATTCTCACTCAAGAAGTTCTTCAATCTCCAACAATGATTTCAACATTTCAAGTGACTTACTTTCAAATAATATCATTACTCAGTCTTTCTTATGAATGCCTTTTCAAGCTGGTTTGCTAATATTTCTAATTGAATTGTATGGAATATGTTTATTTTTCATATTGATGATAATGTGTTTACCTGGGGCAAATAATTGATTCATCATGAAATGACTTGTATTTTACAGCCATGTGGTGTGGACTATGAACTTAAAACCTATGTAGCTGACAGCCTGGATGAAAAGCCACACAAAAGGTAACAACAATGAGACAGGATTTAATCCTTTACTTCATACATATAGTTGTTGTAAAATGCCTGCCGATATAAGAAACAACTGTTACAGAGAGAGAAATTAATCATTAGATTGTTATGAGACAATGTAAGTTAAAAAGTTATTTTTCTACCCCAAATAAACAGTCATTAAGACACCTTTCTTGAAATATGCACTATGTAGTGTGTAAGACTGATTGTCTCGGAAAAGACTCTACAAAATCTGTAAGTTACTATAGGACACATCAGAGATATAAGATGCATTTTCTTCCCTTGCAGGCTATATAATCTCAGTCTATGTCTGTATTTCTTGATGAATTTAAGACCTAATGGTAATGTCAGACTGTGTGAAAATGTTGTTCTCAATTAGGCTTCTAGTAACCTGTATACCAATCAATGGAAATAATTCATACTTCATCACACCTCACTCCCTGCTGTATTCTACTGGATAGGAACCAAACTAACTCACAGAACAAGGGTCTATTGAGACAATTAGATAAAACCCGCATGAGGGACTTCTATACATTTGAAACAATTGCAGTGTTTGGCGGTATATCTTTTTTACTGAAAATTTCAAAGAAAGAATAATAGAACCCTTTACATCCAGAAAATTGAATAAGATGGAAGTACCAGTTATTCAGAATTCAAAGTGTCAACAATTTTCAATATCACATTTGTCTGTAAGTTGCTTCTTTACAGAAGAGAAAATATGATAGTCAAAATAAAATGCCTTTGTATTGTTAGCTAGTGAAAGCATGATTAATTCAGGAAACATCAATTTATTTTAGAACATGTATATCCAATTTATATGCGGTAGATATAAAAAGCAATGTCACACTTTTGGATTAAAATATGTGTTATTTGACGTTATACTTTTTTAAGATCTAATTTTGCTTCCAATGACTGTTCTTCTGTACAGCTGCAGTTGTTGTGCAGTTTTTAAGAAATTGATTTTTAACTTCCTAATTTCCTCACATCTGTGAACAAGCACCTTTAAGAAAAAGAAAATGAAGTTCAGATTCTACTTATTTTGTTGAATCAGCTTGTTTAAAAGTAAAGATTCTTTAAAAAGGAACTCGAATTTTTCCTTTAGCGTTATCCACCAAGCCATTTGCTCTTGGTTTCCTAGTGATTTAACCCTTTACCAAACAATAACGCCATTTAACTACTTTGTTGCAGACAACTCTGGAAAACATTGTGGGAAAAGGAGAAATTGCTCGAGACGAGCAATTCCTCCATTTCCCTCAATGTTTTCTGCACTCTTTCAATTTGTGACAGTCAAACAGTTTGGGTTAAGATTAAAGGAACTCTTTATTTTGCTGTTGTGTTTTCCACCAAGCCATTTGTTCCTAATGATGATTCAACAACACACAGACAATGTACGATTCTTCACCTTTGCTATTTCAGGAACTCCGTCCGGTTGGCTATAAGAAAGTTGACCTACGCGCCCGAGGAGCCTGCACCCCAGCCAAGTGCGGAAACATTTAAAGAGTTTATGATGAGCCCAGGCAATATCAAATTGGAAGCATCATTAGACAAAGAGGTGAGACAGAATATGGGTTTTACATCAAATCAACATTATTTCAGTTATGTAGCGATGCCTGACTCTTAATGATGGAGGAAGACCCAATACTCAACTACCCATAAGGGCTGGTCAAGGCGGGTAGAACCATCAGCATTCCAGTCGTCAGTCGGGAGAAATATAATGCATATGAATTAATTGATAATATTTATCAAATGTTGTTGATGATATTGCATCATCTGTCTGTGTACTATATCCATTGAAATTTGGTAAAGAAAGTGAAAATCTATTTCTTACTGCATTTTAACCTGTTAATAATTCAATATACATTCATCCACATAATGTGTGCTAAATGACCTTAGCTGTCGATGCGCCCTAAAACACCATTCATTCATTCTATTTCTTACTTCTCTTAAATTTTTTTTTTGTTTCTTAACCCTTTCCCAAACAACACATTTTCGACTGTCCCAAATTGAAAGAGTTTGCAGACGACATTTCAAAATGTGATGAAATTGGAAAATAATCTTCTGATAAGGCAGAAAACATTGTGGGTATAGGAGAAATTGCTCGTTACGAGCAATTTCTCCTATACCCAGAATGTTTTCTAAAGTCGTCTGCGACAAAGTTATTGTTTTGGAAAGGGTTGATATATGGAAAAAAAGATTTATTTTTTGAAGTCATAGATATAACAGTGGTATAAAGTGTAGGTTTCAAGCTGGAAGATATCAAATAAATATGCTGTAGTGTAGTGGTTAATTAGATATATTCATAGAATTATGTCGCTAGAAAAAGACCAGAATAAATCTGTTCTTAGCTTTGATTCCCTGAGAATAGATAGCACCATACATCAGTATTGGAAATGGATACACATGGTTATTGGGTGTGTGTGAGTGCAATTAGGGTAATTTTGTTCGCTTCACATTGACTGCCAATTATTGAACACCTAAAATAATCTGTCAGCAGGTCGAGGGTTCAGTGCAAGACTATAGTAAGTGCTTCATAAACATGAAGCACTTACTATAGTATTGCACTGTACCCTCAAGGTGGTATAATTATAAGTTTTGTTATTCTTTGACTTATTTGGAATCCTTTTTCTAACTGACCAATCTAACCCTTTGAAACAATATGGGCAGCAGATGTTTTTTCAACTTGTACTTAATATCAAACAGTTTGAACCTCGACTCTTTGAAGAATCAATACCTATGATCCTGCAAAAGAATTCTTAACCCATTTGAAATTTCTTTTTACAAGTGCAACCTGTCCTTCAGGTTGATTCCTCATACATTAAACTAAAACATTTGTCATATTTAATATATTTTACAATTGGTATCCATTGCTGCTTTAGATTTGGACATATACAGTTATCCACATCATCATAATGCGTGCTAAATGACCTTAGCTGTCGATGCGCCTTAAAACATCATTCATTCATTCATTCATTCATTAGATTTGGACCTTCAACAAAATTTGGAAACTTGCTGTTTACTGAATCTTTTGGCTTCATTACCAATAACCCCTGTGGTTCTCACTTGGAAGTTTTCTTTCTTGTGGTTGGCCAAATTGGTGAATTCCATACCAATCTAGGTAAAATCAGTTCACAGATGTCCAAATCAATGTTACGAGGACTACCAAAGCATTATTGGTAATTACGTCATGAGAGGTCCGTTACTCAGGCAACATGAAATCGTGTCTACTTTGCGTGATTTAATTAATCTGATGAGGGGATATGTTGATGGAGACTTAAGTCTTTCTTCGTGCCTTCTACCTAATTAAACTTTCCAAGGCTTACGAAGATCTTCTAAGCCATCCAATCAACTCCACCTTGATGGTCTTACACTGTTTACATGGGATAGGCCTGATTACAGGAATGCCCAACCCATTAACTATACAGCAAATTTCTGTTTCATTCAAAATGGAAGAAGTTGAAGTTTCTAGATAGATTATTTCTAGAGAAAGAAAGGGTTGTCACATACTATGTTATGTGTATCTTTTTAGTCATATAAAACCATATCCACTGAATTGATCCAAGATGAAAGGGTCAACCACCAATCTATTTATGACAGAAGGCAATTTTGTGTCTTATAGTGCTGGAACTGACTTCATGCCTAGGCAAACAGGTTATTCCACAGATTATATGTGGGCTGACCTGTGATCTAACCTGTTGGCTACTCTGAGTATCTTTCCACATCAAAATCAAGCAGATTTTTAAGGTTTTGGAAACCAGACGCCACAAAAATGTATTTTAAGAAAATTACCCAGCATGCCAAATACAGTATGTCCTTCTCATTGCAACTTTTTTTTACTGCATCAAGGGTTCTGCTGCTGGTATATGAATATTAGTTAAGGTGTGGTGGGCGACAAAAGGTTTTAAAAGTACTCTTGATTTTGATTGGTTTATATTTGTCACAACATTTTGTACTTGATCAGAATAGCTTATAAAATCTGTATTGATCGAATAATATGTGCCAGATTAAATGGAAATTAAGTAAACATTTATACATTATTTCACAAGTCTTAGAGGATGGTTAATAGTACTGTACAGTCTTGAGAGAGGACATGCAGCAAGGTTAATGTTTTAATGATTATAAAGATTATATGGCTAAAGTAAAGTAAAATATTTACATTTGATATGTCTGGGCAAACTCAATAACATGATTTATACATGGGACATGATAAGAGTAGAATTATTTGAATTTTACCCGCTATTGTTGACTGGCCTTATTCATAAGATGATTCCATCACAAAATTCTTTCAATAAGATGCATTCATTTTCTGGAGAAACCTTAATTCTGACTCATAAGAGTTGTTCCCTGTAATATCTGTATTTATTTTACATTAATCATTCTTTTTGTGTGGTTTTAAGGCAAGCTAGTCACAGGAACATTTCCCTGGTCCCAGAGTGTTAGATCCCCAGGAGGGTCTGACTTTATAGGGGAAACATTCCATCATGTTTGCTTTAACCCTTTCCCTCAAATATGCATGCTTTAAAACTCTCTGTAATTCATCTCAAGCTTTTCTGTATATTTCCAGAAATATTACCATGGGGAGAGTATAGCAGTAAACGTTTTAGTCGATAACAATACTAGTAAAACGGTAAAGAAAATCAAATTGTCTGGTAAGTTCTCGCTTTTGTTGGTTTTTGGAAACTACTCTTAAATGAAATGTAGGGTGTTCGAGTGAATGCACATTAACCCATTACCAAACAATAACGACATTTTAACACTTTGTTGCAGACGACTCTGGAAAACACTGTGGGAAAAGGAGAAATTGCTCATCACAAGCAATTTCTCCTTTTCCCACAATGGTTTCTACCTAATCAGAAGATTGTTTTTCAATTTCACCACATTTTGAAATGTCCTCTGCAAGCTCTTTCAATTTGGGACGGTAAAAGATTTTGTGTTTGGAAAAGGGTTAAAAGAAATGTCAAGATGGTAAAAGAGAAAAGAAGATGAAACGAGTCATTCGAAGAATCATTTTTGAACTTTTGTTAATTGAGAGCGAATTCAGCAGCAGATGGATATAGGTCTCCTTATTGTCATATTTATAAAGATATAGAATAGATGGTTGGTGTCGTGAATCGGAAATCTTATCGGGCAAGGCTTAGGAATATTATCCGGTGAGCCGAAGGCGAAACGGATAATAATTCGAAGCCGAGCCCGATAACTTTTCCAATTCAAAGACACCAACTTTCTATTCTCTATCTTATCCTGTTACCTAATGTATTCTTTCAAACAAACAAGGTGTAAATAAAACACGAGAAAAGAGGACACAATAAGTAGAGAATGATGTAAACATGACGTCATGTCGATCTTATGACATCATGATTTGTCACGTGCATGTGATATATGGTTAGTGCCGGATATCACAAATGTTATACGGCACCTAGTTATCGGTCCCAAAATGACACTAGTGACAGGATAAAGTCAGTTTTTATGCTGGTGGTTCTTCCTCATCGTTATGAGCCGGGCATGGCAACATTACAGAAATAATGTTGATAAAATTTAAAACCCATACAAATATTTACATTAGAAAAATATAAGTTATTTTTTGAGGGATATGTATTTGGAATCGGAAGGTTACTTAGTAAGGTATTGATGGTAGTAACATGAAAACTTTGCATATCAATATTATAAGCAGACTGCTCAAGGAAGATTGGTGACATGGAAAACATTACTCAAAGAGAGCAATTTCTTCTTTTGAATCTCAGTATATCAAAGAAAGTTCCGTAATTGACATCCACTGTTGCTTGCAAGTTGGACCTGTCCCAACTTCCCAATATAAGGGAAGGAGCTTAGAATACCTTTACATGAGATACCTGTGTAGAAATAAAGAGGGCATTGAAGGAAATTTCTCAAACTTACATATAGTGATGTCAACTTACATATAGTGATGTCAACTTACATATAGTGATGTCAACTTACAAATAGTGATGTCAACTTACATATAGTGATGTCAACTTACATATAGTGATGTCAACTTACAAATAGTGATGTCAACTTGCATATAGTGATGTCAACTTGCATATAGTGATGTCAACTTGCATATAGTGATGTCATATTCCTTAGAAGATAATTTGGCCCATTTAGTTACAACATGATCATTAACTTGACCCATTTGACCATTAGTGCATCAGACTCAGCTGTTGGTACTGCATGAAGTGAACACTTCAGAAATAGAGTGCGGTGAGCTGGAGACCACGTAAGTGACCGCAGGATCAAGGTGTAAATAAATATCTCACGTCTATAATAAAACAGCTGATACACAATCAAACATGCCCTTCATGTATCGGTACATAAATACCCCTGCTTGATTATCTAATTAACCCTTAGAACACTGGGTAATTTTCTAAAAATAGATTTTTGTGTTGTCTGCTTTCCAAACCATAGATATCTGCTTAATTTTGATGAGGAAAGATACTCAGAGTAACAAACAGGTTAGATCACAGGCCAGCCGCCAATTTACTTGGTGGCTGGCCTGAATCTAACCTGTTTGCATAAGCATGAAGTCGATTCCAGCACTATAAGGGTTAAATGTTTTGTGTTCTGTTATTCTATTATTCCATGGATGGTCTCGTTTTAACTACTGGATCACACAATTCAATAAAATGATCATGACAAAGGATGAAATTACTATTGTAGGCTAATTTCTCTCTATGTCTCAGTGTTTTCAAGTCAAATCTCAAAGTTGAGATCACAGGGTATTAAAGTTATCCTTGGGTCAGTCAGTACTATGTAATATAATAACATTACCTAGCTCTGACTATGGAACATTAAGATAGATATAGACCCCTGTGGTTAAGAAACCATTGCTTGTATGATAGGTAGTCTATGATTAATACTTCAATAGGGACCAGTCATACATGGGCTAGCTGATTTTAGAACGTTTTCATTCGAACAATTGACCCTCTACTTTATAGGTACATACCAAGGGTTCAGTGCAAGACTATAGCAAGTGCTTCACAAATCTTGCACTGAATCCTAGATACTCCTCTGAAGATGGCAATATTTCATGTTATAGATAGAAAAGAAGCAGTATTTTCATATTGATCATTCTTTTGCTCTATCACTTCATTTATCAATGTCTTAAAGAAAGTAATAGAAATAAGATTATGTCGTACATGTATTGGGTCATTTATAGCAATGATGTCATGTATAAAAAACATGATTTGTTCTCCTGGTTTTATTTTGTCTCTCTTGTTTTCCACCCAACCCAACCCTGAATTATGGAACTAGTCTACCAGTCAAGGTCTATAACCCTATATAAGGCATCTATTGGTGGACTAGATCTCTTCCAACACACCTTTCAGTAAGTGGGAACCCATTTAGCCCAACTACCCAGGCAACATTTATCAAAACTTAATAACAATTCACAGGTTTTCTGTACAGGGAATCTTGGGAAAATTACATATAAATTTGGAATTTTTTAAACATTCGATTGTCAGG
Source organism: Cerastoderma edule (assembly GCA_947846245.1). Taxonomy (NCBI): domain Eukaryota; kingdom Metazoa; phylum Mollusca; class Bivalvia; order Cardiida; family Cardiidae; genus Cerastoderma; species Cerastoderma edule. The sequence continues at coordinate 28,316,724 of OX401419.1, read as the reverse complement.
GATAAAACATTTGTAGGCATTTGCCTGCCCAAGTCAATGTTATCTCATACTGAGACGTGTGGTTTCTCCAAGACATATCATTAACCCTTTCCCAAATAATAACGACTTTTGACCACTTTGTTTCAGACGACTTTAAAAAACATTGTGGGAAATGAGCAATTTTTCCTTTTCCCACAATGTTTTCTGCCCTATCAGAAGATTATTTTCCAATTTCACCACATTTTGAAATGTCGTCTGCAAACTTTCAATTTGGGACAGTCAAAAATTTGTTGTTTGGGAAAGGGGTATATAGTATAAATATAGATGTTATATTTGTAAGACCTATCTATGAACATATCATGCATGTATAATGATGATGTTATAGGAGAAAAACGTGTTATATATTTTAAAATGTAATTATCAAACATATTTACACTATAACTCAGTTAATCACTTCATGTAAATTATAATGACTGTATTATTTGGCAGGCAAAATCATTAAACATATTGGTTTCCCACAAACCAAATGTCCATTGACGGAACTTTGAGTATTAAAGGCACATAAAAGGAGACGAGAACAAATAAATTACTGAAAAAATATATGGAGTTCTTTTATTTTGTCCATAAAAGTCATGAGAATTAATTTTTGAATGCATTTAGACCCTATTAAATAGACTCCTTTAACAAAAGTTATTTTGTGCTTGAAATATACTTGTCTCCAATTCAATCATGTTTATCAACAACCTGTTTGTTACATATTCAAAATAGCAAATTTTGATTGCAAAAATTTGCGTATCAACTGACAAGGTCAGAGGTGAAGAATTACACAATCTGAATTATTAAACTGGCTGATCTGGGTTATTTCTGGTTGACTTTCATGCTTAAGTTGTGCTGATGGTGTTTTTTGATGATAACTATTTGGATCTAAACAAAAGATTACCAAATAACATAGTTAGGTAAAGCATTAATCTCCTTTAATGAGCCTTTAAGGTAGTCTGCTGCAGATAGTTTATCTATCAGGTATTTTATGAAAATGTTACATGTCTTGTGTGTTTATCTTTGATGCATACTATTTGTAATCAATCAAATATTAACATTTCTTGTTTTGTAAATGCTTAAATATACTGTCAAAGCTGTAATAAGCTATCTTTTGAGAGGTCATAGATTTTTTTAACGAAGAGAGATGTTATGTTTCAACAGATTGCTTTCATAAGGTCAAAGGTTAACTATCATTCTTGGCTGAAGTGAAATGAGATTAATTATATGTCATACATAGGTAGTTCTCAAAGTCTGATCAAGGAATGAATCATCATTTAACTGATTTTTGTGTGTTTCCATGTTAGCTCTGTTCTCGCTCTGTTCTCATTTAGTGAAGTTGAGGACTGTCAGGTTCTACCAAAGTGCTTGATTAAGCTCTGATTGGCAGATCAGTAAATGAGGTCTTCCTTGTTCACTAATGAGCCAGGCCTCATAATAGAAGTAAAAAACCACTTGATGCATGTGATCATCAATGAAACTATGAAAACAACTTCATTTTCTTGTTATTCTATCAATATTAAAACATGAATTTCTGCTCATAGTTTTGCCTTAGTTCAATGTTGTCAATCAATGTTTCAGGCATTTCTTCAAAATATTTTTTTATTTCCTAGAGAAAACTAGATTGCCTTTATGTAGATAGACATGCATCCAGGTTTATGAATGCAACCAATCAAAAGCTTGTTTAACACAGCTTTGACTATAAATAAGCAAAACTATAACTTGAAAAGTGTTAGAAATTGAATCCATGGAAGAGATTGTGCTCTCTCTCTCTACATAACTCTGCTGTAATAAAGAAAAATATATTGACAGTTGATATGTTTGATTTGTCTGCTTTAACTAGAATTAAAGTTGTTTATCATGTCTTGTAGACAACAGTTGTGAAAATACAGAAATTCTATAACATAGAGTGACATCTGATGAATGTATTTTATAGATAAACAGTGATAAATGTATGATAAATGTATGTCCATACATAGCAAGTGTCATAGGTCATTGTTCAATAAACACCCATCACATTATGGTACATACTCTTTCACATTATAATAACCTGCTTTTCTTGTATTATTTATTCACAGTGAGACAATTTGCGGATATTTGTTTATTTTCTACCGCACAATATAAGTGTACCGTTGCTGAGATGGAGAGCGAGTAAGTTTTTCTAATCTTTTGTAATCTTTTCTTCACACAAAATTTTGTGTCTAGTCTATATTCAAAGCAGTAGGAGAGGACAATAATGTACAATGAAAAAAAGTTCTTCATGATTTTGGTTTGAAATTATTATGGCAACAGGAGAAAAAGGTTGGTGAATACAATTCATCCTTTTCTGCTGCAAGTGTGTTAAAGCACCTATAGATAGTATGGCAAGGGTTAACTTGCACCATGTATGGTGCAGGAGATGAAAAATCTCAGAAATTAATCAAAAACTTAATGATGCATGCAGGGAATCAGCTGAGCCATAAAATACTAATTTTCCATTGTTTCATATTTTACTGCCCAAGAAGCAGAACTACTTCATAAAACATAATGACATATGACCATTGATGAGTGGCAAGCTATTTTACTATAATTTGTACCGATCTTCTGCTTGTTACTAGAACATTTCATGGTTTGAAAATCAAGGACAACATGTGAAATTAAGTACTTTAAAATTGTAAATGGCTTAATAATTTACAATTGTTTGCCAGTTTCAAAGGACGTATTGGACTTACACCTTACATTGCATTTGTTGTTTGTTGCATGTTGACAAAGAAGATGACATAAGTTTTAACATTATTGTGAAAAATCTGTGAGTTAAAGTCATGGCCGGAACTTTAGGAGGCACAGAAGATGGTTGTACATATTAACCTCTTTGATGTTTTAGCTTTCTCAAAAAACCCCACTTAAATTGCTGCTTAGTCCTTAGGTTAGTGTTTCTTTTCAGGTAAAATGCTTATGCCTGTAATATCCTTTCTGTACTCTGTCTCCTTGTTCACATTGTTTGTCTGTATAAAGACACTTTGTCATCCCATAGGACTTCCACTGTTTAACTTTTCATCTAATAACAATGCGGCCATATTATAAGTTTGATTATCAGTATTAATCTGACAAAGCCATTTGAAAAGTCATTCACATGTTAAGGATAGATTTATAAGATAAGCAATGCATGCTGTCCATGGGTTCCTGGACGGTTCTAGTTGTTTCAACGATGAAAACTTTGCTACCAGTTCAACCAACATAAAATTGTGCCTTGTTTTGTAAAAACATGGTTATATCTTATTTAATTAATTGATATAGTTCTTGGTTGATTGCTTCCTTGGATTTGTGAAATGTTATTCCAATTAGAGTAAATATTCTGATAAACCTCTGCATCCACTACACACTGCATTTAGTGCTTTAGATATCCTTTTGTTTAAATGTTGACAAGCACTGAATGAAGGGGCCCAATGTGTTTTATCTGTCACATGACTTTGTTTTAACACTTATAGTGCTGGAACCGACTTCATGCCTACGCAAACAGGTTAGATCCAGGCCAGCCGCCAACTAAATTGGTGGCTGGCCTGTGATCTAACCTATTTGCTACTCTGAGTAGCTTTCCTCATTAAAATTAAGCAGAGATTTGTTAAGCAGACGACACAAAAATCTATTTTATAAAATTACCCAGCATTCTAAGGGTTAAGAAGAGCTCAGAATACTGAGAAGCATGCCAAAAATAGTATGTCCTTCTCGTTGCAACTATTTTCACTGCATCAATCAACTGATATTTAAGGTTTTGGAAAGCAGATGACACAAAAATCTATTTTTAGGGAATCTACCCAGCATTCTAAGGGTTAATGACCTCTTAGTCAGTAGTTTTGGAGTGCATTTATATCTTTTGCTTATCTCCTATAAACACTTTGTAAATTTTTCCTTCAAACCCAATGTTACCCTGAACAGAAAGATTTGTGCCTTACGACATGAAATGTGACAAAGACACACACATCACTGGCTGATGCTAGTAGACGAATGTTGTCCATGACTAGTTTAAAGAAATCTTAACCCTTTACCAAATGCCAAATTTTCAACGATCCCAAATTGAAAGAGTTTGCAGACGACATTTCAAAATGTGATGAAATTGAAAAATAACCTTCTAATAGGGCAGAAAACATTGTGAGAAAATGAGAAATTGCTTGTTAAGAGCAATTTCTACTTTTCCCACAATGTTTTCGAGAGTTGTCTGCAACAAACTGTTCAAATGTCATAATCGTTTGGTAATGGGTTAAAACTTGCACACTTGCCATGTATCACCATGTCATGTGTGATGTATTGGCTGCCGATCAAGGACATCACTTCACACATGCCCTAAAATACATGTCTGCCTGTTCCTGGTATTTTTGGTATGCAGGCCTTGCCAAAGGGCACACATTGCCATCTATTCAAATCTTGAAGATTGTGTTTATTTTGTTTTTCACCTGTTTCCAAACTATTTCTCCATTTTATACTTCATTTTGGAATGCTTACCCAGCTTCAGGTATCTTTTTCTGTTTGAGTGTTTTATCAAGCAGGGTACCAGATAAAGGGAACCAACCTGTCTTACAGCAATCCCTTTTTAACCCTTATAGTGCTGGAACCAACTTAATGCTTATGCAAACAGGTTAGATTCAGGCCAGCCGCCAAGTAAATTAGTGGCTGGCCTGTGATATTACCTGTTTGCCACTCTGGGTATCTTTCCTTGTTAAAATTAAGCAGATATTTAAGGTTTTGGAAAGCAGACCACACAGAAAACTATTTTTTAGGAAATTACCCAGCAATCTAAGGGTTAAATATGAATGTTAAGGGCACTCATTTAAATGATTGTATTTACATTATTTTAATGAGTATTACCAAATAAGAGATGAATGAAACTAGTTATCTGAAGACAAGGTTACAGTTATTTCCCTTTATCTAGACCTGTGTTATACAGAAATGGCTTTATCTAACAGTTTTATTAACAGGAAAAGGGAATTGCTTTTAACAACATGCTCAAAGTGAGCTTTTGGTCCATATGTGTCCATTGTCAACAATCTGTTGCTCATCGACCGTTTCTTCAAATGAATCCTCTTCAACAGTTGTCTGAATTTTACCAGAAATATTACCATTTAACCCTTTTCCCAAACAATAACGACATTTGACCACTTTGTTGCAGACGACTTAAGAAAAAAAACAGAAGGAAAAGGAGAAATTGCTTGTGACAAGCAATTTTTCCTTTTCCCACAATGTTTTCTGCCCTTTCAGAAGATTTTTTTCCAATTTCATCACATTTTGAAATGTTGTCTGCAAACTCTCTCAATTTGGGACAGTCGAAAATTTGTTGTTTGGGAAAGGGTTAATGGTGTGCCTTACTTCAGTCCTGTATGTATATATAGGTTGATCTGGAAACCTTCATTTTCCATATTTTGCGGCCTCATATATCAATCGGAACTACATGGGTATTTCCGTGAGCTGAGAAATACACCTTGGATATAAGTGTAGGGTTACAATTTTTCGGGTAAATCTGCCCTGGCATAAAACACATTTTCTAATAGTGCATGTTATGTAATTCAATATGTATGGAAGTGTTGGACATCCTTTCAAATCATTTTTTTATCGGTTACTCATACGAAATGGAGAAATTATAAGTTGTGACATAGAAAATTGTTTCCATAATCAAATTAAATTAAACGACTTTTAAGATCTATTTTTGAAAACGAAAGTAAAGTGACATCATTCTCGCATTTAACAATATGGCAACATCCCTATTATTTCAGAGGTGTTTTCATTGGATAAACCCGATGTGTTCAGATTGCTCATATATGTTAAGATCTATCTAAAAATTGAAATTGTTCACCCAAGAAAGAGGTTCCCTTTGAAGTTATTGGCTATGAACCTAGGTCAGTGACAATGGACTTCAATTGCTTTTTTGTTTAACAGTTATTATTTACATCACAAGAAATTGCTTTCATGATATCGTGTCTGAATTTTCAAAAAGAGTTAGGCTCCCAAAAGCCTTGTTAGACCAAAGATAAATGGAAATGTCTTGCAAAAAGAAAAGATTAAAACCTCATGACAAGCAACTTCTTTCTTCTTTAATTTGTTACAGTTGTTTAATGAAAGATGAACAGATATCTATCTGCCTTAAAACATTTAGTTTAATCAAGGGTAACACATATAGGGAGCTTAAAGCTGGTATACCTAATGCGGGGTGCTTAAAGCTGGTATACCTAATGCGGGGTGCTTAAAGCTGGTATACCTAATGCGGGGTGCTTAAAGCTGGTATACCTAATGCGGGTGCTTAAAGCTGGTATACCTAATGCGGGGTGCTTAAAGCTGGTATACCTAATGCGGGGTGCTTAAAGCTGGTATACCTAATGCGGGGTGCTTAAAGCTGGTATACCTAATGCGGGGTGCTTAAAGCTGGTATACCTAAAGCTGGTATACCTAATGCGGGGTGCTTAAAGCTGGTATACCTAATGCGGGGTGCTTAAAGCTGGTATACCTAATGCGGGGTGCTTAAAGCTGGTATACCTAATGCGGGGTGCTTAAAGCTGGTATACCTAATGCGGGGTGCTTAAAGCTGGTATACCTAATGCGGGGTGCTTAAAGCTGGTATACCTAAAAGCTGGTATACCTAATGCGGGTGCTTAAAGCTGGTATACCTAATGCGGGGTGCTTAAAGCTGGTATACCTAATGCGGGGTGCTTAAAGCTGGTATACCTAATGCGGGGTGCTTAAAACTGGTATACCTAATGCGGGGTGCTTAAAGCTGGTATACCTAATGCGGGGTGCTTAAAGCTGGTATACCTAATGCGGGGTGCTTAAAGCTGGTATGGGGTGCTTATGGTATACCTAATGCGGGGTGCTTAAAACTGGTATACCTAATGCGGGGTGCTTAAAACTGGTATACCTAATGCGGGGTGCTTAAAACTGGTATACCTAATGCGGGGTGCTTAAAACTGGTATACCTAATGCGGGGTGCTTAAAACTGGTATACCTAATGCGGGGTGCTTAAAACTGGTATACCTAATGCGGGGTGCTTAAAGCTGGTATACCTAATGCGGGGTGCTTAAAACTGGTATACCTAATGCGGGGTGCTTAAAACTGGTATACCTAATGCGGGGTGCTTAAAGCTGGTATACCTAATGCGGGGTGCTTAAAGCTGGTATACCTAATGCGGGGTGCTTAAAGCTGGTATACCTATGCGGGGTGCTTAAAGCTGGTATACCTAATGCGGGGTGCTTAAAGCTGGTATACCTAATGCGGGGTGCTTAAAGCTGGTATACCTAATGCGGGGTGCTTAAAGCTGGTATACCTAATGCGGGGTGCTTAAAACTGGTATACCTAATGCGGGGTGCTTAAAGCTGGTATACCTAATGCGGGGTGCTTAAAACTGGTATACCTAATGCGGGGTGCTTAAAGCTGGCATACCTAATGCGGGGAGCTTAAAACTGGCATACCTAATGCGGGGAGCTTAAAACTGGCATACCTAATGCGGGGAGCTTAAAACTGGTATACCTAATGCGGGGTGCTTAAAGCTGGCATACCTAATGCGGGGTGCTTAAAGCTGGCATACCTAATGTGGGGAGCTTAAAGCTGGTATACCTAATGCGGGTCGCGTTAAACATTTGTTAGCTGACAATATTTATTTGCAAACAGGCTTCTCACTAAATTGTGGCTTACTGGTTACATGTCATCTGCTTTGCTTGGGGGTTGTTGCCTGTGTAATGATATATGACTTTTATTGGATGATACATTTTCAATTCTGAAAGAAAATGCTGTCATTTGTTTTCAAATGTTGGCTTTACATGAAGGGAACAAAATGTTGACTACATGCTGAATTTAATGATGTTGACTACATGCTGAATTTAATGATGTTGACTATATGCTGAATTTAATGACTATTTTCAATGCTTAGGAGCAATAGGAAAGTCCGGTCAGATGAAGATAGGCATGTATCATTGATTAACTTTCACTTTTGCATTATTTGCTACCAATTATTAGATAGAATTTTCTTCATATTTTGACTTGATTTATTTTTACCATACCATACCATACAATCTGAAAGCAATTAAGTTACAAATGTAATTGTTTGGTCTTGGATTGCTAAAACATGTCTTGTAACCCTTTCCCAAACAAAAACAACATTTGACCACTTTGTTGCAGACAGCTTTAGAAAACATTGTGGGAAATGGGAGAAATTGCTCGTGACACAAGGTTTTCTGCCCTTTTAGAGGATTGTTTTCCAATTTCATCACATTTTGAAATGTCGTCTGCAAACTCTTTCAATTTGGGACAGTTGAAAATTTGTTGTTTGGGAAAGGGTTAATAAACAAGAGTTTACATCTGTGCAGCAGATTGAAGAATTCGTTTTGATGAAAGATGGCGGGCACATTGTTGAAGAAGTCACATTATCTATACCCTCAACAGGGTATTTTCCTTAAAATTTTATGCAATTATTAAGTGCATTTCTTTCTGATTTCATTCCATGGTTAATGCCTCCAGTCAATTAGGAATCTTAAACTGGTTCTTTTTAAGATTATTCAAGCAGAATGCATATGGAAATAATGACAAAAGGATTTTCTTCATTCAAAATGGTTTTTACATATTGTTCATTTTCTGAAGATATGGATAAACTTTTTACACATGTTACATATAAACAGGGAACGTGTTTGACTACATTGATTTGGTTTGAAATAAATACCCATCTATCTCGCAACGTAGATCAAACTGTTAATGATAGAATGAAACATGATGCCTACACATTCTATTGTCCAGTCCATGTATCTATATTATTTTGTCCTTTATTATAATAGTAATTTCTACATATAATCAACATGTGCAATATCTCTTTTTGAAGATAAACAGAAATATGATAGGATATATGCAAAACAAGTACTCTTTTTGTCTGAAAACACAAAATTTAACACTTAACTACAGCTGAGAAGCTATTAAAAAATAAGTGAATAGTTATGTACTAATCATTGTCTTCAAAATATTAACAATTTGCAATTTGTTAATGATGTTTGCCTTCCAGATTAACTATAATATGCATGAATTGAAGTGCTTAAATGTTTAACTCATATTTATAATCTTATATACCACCACACTGTAGATTAGTTATTTTTTCAATAGTTTGTTTTATTGTTGGGACACTTTTTAAATATTGAATCATTGCAACTCGGCAGTCCAGTTTTCTTCCAGGATATGCATGAAGCTTTGTGTTTATCTGCAATAGTTTGTATTACAACCCTTTGGTCATAATTTTCCCCTGCATTTAAATTTATTTTTAAGGCTGTTGATGTGAGCTTAACTTGTTGATGGACTGCCAAAATGGAAGGCCTAAAGGAACAACTGCAACAGTGTCAAAATAAAAGTTTGCTTTGTAGAGATCAGCCATGAATCTTAATTAGATGTTAACATGCAACATAATATGGTTGCAATGACAAATTGTTATCTGTTTCTCCTACAAGGCTGCATACAAGCCTTATTTTGTTAATGTCACTTTCATCAAGCAAAAATGTGGACCTAAAGAGTTAGAATATCGTATAATCTATCCCAATATGATTTATGAAATACTTAAGATGTTTTTAGATAGCTTTCTTGTACAGTTATTTGAAAATAATAACCTTTTCTGATAAATCCTGCAAAATAATAACCTTTTCTGATAAATCCTGCATATGCATCACTAAGAAAGGTTATCAATGATGATGAAGAGGGATTCCTTTGAAGCATACATGTTTAACCCTTTCCCAAACAATAATGACATTTGACCACTTTGTTGCAGACGACTTCAGAAAACATTGTGGGAAAAGGAGAAATTGCTCGTAATGAGCAATTTTTCCTTTTCCCACAATGGTTTCTGCCCTATCAGAAGATTATTTTCCAATTTCATCACATTTTGGTATGTCGTCTGCAAACTCTTTCAATTTGGGACAGTCGAAAATTTATTGTTTGGGAAAGGGTTAAAACACATTTTGCCATTTTTTGACACAATCAGCCATGTGTGTAATCAATACATAATCTGGGATGGTGAAGGCTTGCTATCTGGCAAATCTTAGTTTTCATAGATATATAAATGGTGATGATAATTAGCTATTTTCTGTACAATGCAGAACTTTATGTACATTCCATACTGTTATCTGCTGCAAAGTTGTTTGAACAGAAAGTACTGTAGTTTTATGAAGAATGTAATGATGTGACTGCTTCTGTAATTTGGTCTGCAGTATTATGTGCTTATGCTTCTAGTTTTCAATGGATATACCTCGGTAGCTACCAAAATTGGGTTTTTGTTATAACATTTCTGAAATCAAGCTAGTTATTCTTGAGTTTACTGCATATGATGAAAACACTTGTTTATATTCTACATATTTGCTTAATGTCATAATTTCATGGCTTATAAATTTAGCTTCAGACATGGAAGTTCAGAACATTACCACTTTCTGTTTGAACAGAAAGCTGTGTTTAAGAAGATGGTTTGAATAGAGCAATTACTATTTATATTTTTGTCTCGAAAGTTTCTGAAGTTTCCGTTCCATACAAACTGTCATCTCTTTTGCAATACAGTAGTTATGGAACCTATGTTCCATTGTTTATACTCATTTCATTACAGATTGAGAATGTTTGTGTCTTTACCATAAATAAGTACTGTTTCCTTATCTAATATAGAAATTGTGTGACGCAGTGGTGCATTGGTATAGCTATAGCGTCAGCCCCTTTATCGAGAGTCCCGGGTTCCAATCCCTGTTAGGCGAGATGAAAATTGCCTGGACTAACCCACAAATTGGCTTAAGTACTGGTTTAGTTTCCAGGAAGGAGTCATCGAGAGTGAATTTGATAAGTTTCAAGCTTCCTTCACAATTGATGTAAAATAAATCAGTTTAAACTAAATATAGAAATATTGATAATATGTTACTCTTGAATATGTAATCTTATATAACTTTACCATTGTGAAGCATTTTGCCATAGGTTGTCTTGAAGCATGATGGTCCTGATAAGAATAGTTTTTTTTTCAAAAGCTGTCTGCCCACTTTACATGTTTGATGGTTACAAGATGATATTGACTTCTAGAATGCTTATTTAGTTACAGGTGTTTTTAAAAGTAAGATTAGTGTTATACATATAGAAAAACTAAACACGTTGATGCTGAAGACTACTGTAGAAAATCTTGTGTAGAAATATAGAATCACTGTTATGGTTTCAATTAATCTAAAACAGATAGTCTGATGGTGATGAGTAGAATTTCTTCATACCCGATAAACATAATCTTAGCATTAGGAGAGCTAAAAGTGTCCTTAGAATGGTTAAAAGTTTGGAATGCCAATGCAAGATACTATCTTCACATGTTCAAAGCAATGCTTGGTGGAGTGAGTTTAAACCTTTCCCAAACGACAAATTTCCGACTGCCTCAAATTGAAAGAGTTTGCAGACGACAGTTAAAAATGTGATGAAATTGAAAAATATTCTTCAGATAGAGCAGAAAACCTTGTGGAAAAAGGAGAAATTGCTCTTAGCAAGCAATTCATCCTTTTCCCACAATGTTTTCCAGAGTCGTCTGCAACAAGGAAGTTGATGTATTTGTTTGTTTATTTCAGGGATGGATTTCCCATACAGCCTAGTCAGACAGGATTTTGTAAAGTGTTCCACTTGACTCCACTCTTGTCAAACAACCGTGACAAAAGGGGTCTTGCCTTGGATGGCAAACTTAAACATGAAGACACAAACCTTGCCTCATCCACCATGTAAGTACTAACTCTCTTCATGCTTCCTGCCAACACTTCATCTCTCCAGGTAACTTGGGTAATAAACATTCTGCTTGGGTAATAAACATTCTGCTTGGGTAATAAACATTCTGCTTGAACAATGTAGCAAGCATTCAGAGTTGTGCTGTCAATTCATGGAAATAAACAGGAGGAATTGATTGTGAAAACAACGACTTTTGTCATCTTGGAATTGATTTTGGAAAATTGGTAATGTCTGTTTGTGTCAATGACATAAAAAGCATTAAGTATATGAGGGTCAATGTGGTTTGAAATATGTTATTTGCCAGAGTACTAGTGTGGTTTTGCCGAACACCTTTTTTTAACTGTAGCTCAAACAGGAGTATTCCAACAAACAAATATAAACTGTTTTTTTATATACCAGTGAGTATTTCGGAGTAAATACAAACAATGAAATCAGACATGACAGTAAAAATTTCCATATTACACTCAAAAAACCTTATTTCACTGCAGTGTTTTCTGGCTTATTATTTTTGGATATGTCATCATTTTCAAGCCACGCCCCCTAAGAACTACTTTTATTGGCACTCAATTATTGTTTGCGGTGGCATAGTAAAGAAAGGTAGAAAACCAATAAGTCAAGGACGTATTGTACTTTAATGAAAAAAAAATGCCAATCTGAATCAATCACTTGCCTACATACATACATGTGTACACATCCGTACATACAACAATAAAACAGTTGATCAAGTCGGGAAGAACAAATAATCATCCCTACCGGAGTAAAGTTCACACTACCCTCCCACATTTATAAAGTGAGTAACGAACGATAACTCTGCAGGAGATTGAACAACAAAATACGTCATCAATGACGTATCATGATGAAGAGTTGTGGTCTTTATGCCATCCATTTTCAGTAACAAGGACAATGTCCTATATTTAGCAACGGGACCATCAATGAGTAAAATTATATGGATCAATAAAAAGATCATCCGCACATCGAAAGGTCAAATTCTCCATTTTGCCAATCTGTTTTAGTTTCAGTTGCGGGTCCTCACCCATTGACACCTATCGGTCTGTATCGCATGGGTGAAAGATGAAGAATTTCTAAAACCTGAAATCTGAAGTTCATTATCCTGAAAAGGCATGTTTGGCTATAGCATTATATTGGCACAAAAAGTCTCGAAATCCTAAAATCCAGGAATAATCCCTAAAAAACTTGCACCAATGTATATCGCTGGCAAAACATGACATTTTATCATGATTGTATCTGTTTTTAACGTACACTGGACAGATATTGCAAAATGTAAGATAAATAAACTGTCCATTCACCAAGCTGTCAACAACACTGCTTTTTCCTATGGTAGTGCTTCACCGAAACAGAAGAGACACATAACAATCCTCACAGTTATAAAATCTTACAGAGATTACTTTCATGTGAAAGATCCTGTTACAAAATCCCTTTTTATGCATTTGTCACTCTTTCATACATGTCTTATTGTAGAGTAAATCGGTACAGAAAAATCAAAGCTGGGATGAATTCAATAATGGTGGTCGATTTATTTTGAAATTGACATCGTCGTATGGGCGGACCTAAATTATGTCAAAGAGTATTCTAGTATATGCACCCGCCATTCATAAAATCAAAACATTTGAACAAGTTTATGAGAAGTTTCATTGTTTTTATTATTTTAAACGATAAATGTAGTTAAAAAAGAGATACTGATTTTGTAGTTGATAAAGTAGATGTATATGATAAAAGGAATATTACTTCGTGGAATCTTTCCCGGGATTTGTATTTACTTCTCTTTGCTTGAGAAAAATTTGCACCTTCGGTCTCGCTAGATACGCCTTTTCTCACGTGACTCGAAGTAAATACCACGCCCCCTGAGAAAGACACTATGAAGTAATATTCCGTATATGTTGAATCGTGTAAATAAGATAGTATGACCTTTGTGTTTTCTATTTCCAGAATTCAAGACAATGTGCAAAAGGAGAATTTGGGTATAGTGGTATCATACAAGGTGAAAGTACGACTGATTTTAGGATTTGGTTCAGGGTAAGCTAGAAGTGGTGGAAACAAGTCGTCCTAGCTCCTCACTTGATGATTTTATATCATTGTTGTGATAGACCTACAGCAGTAGATCTCTTAATCTACAAAATAATTGTTGTTGTTGTTGGATGGGGTTTTATGACAGTTTGAACAATATTTTAATCCTATGATGGTGCTTGTCTCACATTTTGATGCTCCTGGTATTTTCTTGCCAGAACTGCGCAATATTCTTTCTAATCTGCTGACTGCTTACTCACATGAATATAATTCATTAGTTGTGAGAGAGAATTGTTGTATTGGAAAGAATAACGGCAGAGTAGTAACAAAATAATTTGACTTTTGTTTTAAAGTACTCATGATTTCCTCATACGAGAATAAATTTACGCCATTCTTTTGGTTGTAAATGATAACCTGTTGGTATTCTTACCAAAGGCCATTTCATAAGTTGTGATTGATAATTTTTAAAGCTACTTTGTTCATTTATGAAATACATGCTCTTTCAATGATCTAATAACCTTCTAATTCAAAATGGAAATAATATTTATGCATCGTTTCACAGTGATTTATCATTAAGGATCGTTTCTTGTATGAATCAATCGATTTTATCCGCTGTTTCCAGAGACATATGTGTGGAGCTGCCCTTCACCCTGACGCACCCCAAACCTCCGGAGAGCCCCGCCCCGTCGAGGAGTATGAGTGTTAGTAAGCCGACAGACGGGGATGAAGGTGTCGACACAAACCTGATACAGCTGGATACCAGGTAACTCGACAAACTTATCTCCGTCAAATAAACAAACTTTCTCTTCAAATATACAAAATATCTCCGTCAAATAGAAAGACTTTCCTAGTCAAATAAACAAACTATCCCTGTCAAATAAACAAACTACTAATCAAATAGACAAACTTTCTCATAAAATAAACAAACTACTAGTCAAATATACAAACTTTCTCATAAAATAAACAAACTACTAGTCAAATATACAAACTTTCTCATAAAATAAACAAACTATACCAGTCAAATAAAGAAACTGTCCCTGTCAAATGTACAAACTATAGGATCAATGTGGCTTAGAATTGACCGAAAACTATTAGATGACATCTTTTATGTAACTAGCGCATGTTTCTACACTTTACATAGTCATGGCAAATCTACTTGTAAAGGTATTTTATTGAATAGGTTTGGGTTGAAACGATTAAATGTTGAAAACATGAGCCAGTTACACATGTCAGATATAAAAGGAATTCTTATCGATCTCTAGAGAACTTGATAATGTTGACCAAGAAAATACCAAAAGTTTTATTTTGACTTGTATCAAGGAAGAAATGCTTGATTAGGACACTTACAAGAGTTTGTCATTGAAGGACACATTCTGACAGTAGGATGCTTAACCAGCCCAGTTAGTTGAGATGCTATACTGTAATTCTTGGACACAAATTCTGACTCGTTCCTTACTTTTGTTTAACAAACATTTCTATGTTTAACCCATTACCAAACAATAACGACATTTGACCTGTTTGTTGCAGACGACTCTGGAAAACATTGTTTGAAAAGGAGAAATTGCTCTTATTAGCAATTTCTCCTTTCCTACAATGATTTCTGCCCTTAAAGAAGATGGGTTTTTTTCAATTCAAACACAAGCTGAAATGTCGTCTGCAAACTCTGTCAATTTGGGACAGTCGGATATTTGGCGTTTGGTAAAGGGTTAATGAAGTATAATGGATATGATGAGTTTGTATCTCACATCTATGCAACAATAAGTGGCTCTGAAAGAATGCTGTGATTTATCTGACAGTTATTTAATTACCTGAATTGTAAACTTTATTAAATGAATATGTTTTAGTTGTGATGATATTGGTTCCTTATTTGTTTGCTCAGAATTTCTGCACAGATTTAGTTTTTATGTTTTTTGTCATAAGTAAACATTAATTTAGAGTACCTTAATGTGTTAAGTTATAAGATTGTTTTTAGTTTATTTTATACACCCATTTGTTTATGAAACCCATTTGTTTTGTTTTTAGATTAGCTTATATTATATAGACATTCATTTATTTAATTAATAGGCACTTTAAGTACAAACGACACTTATTCAGGTAGAATAAGCACTTATTTTGATATTACAGCTGAATTACTTATTTACATTTCTTTTTGAAAAAAAATCATTAAGTTGGCATTATTTTTTATCTGCAGATTTTGTTGAGTTGTTTTTAGCATGGAATGTGCGCATAATTATTTGGTTTTCAATGAGAAATAAGCAAATGGTTTAAATATGATTGGACAGTTTAAATGTTTCTTGGTTGTGTCCGTAGACGACACAACAGTCATAGGATGGTTTGATTTAACAACCGTTTGTGCTTGGTCAGGTGCATTGAAAGGATATTAATCTGGTCATTATACAGGAGTACAAGATTTCAGTTTGCGTTTATATGATACTCTTTTGGAATTTATGTAGGCCACTTGGTCTGCTTATTTTTACAAGGTTAAAAATACACAAATTTGAGTTTTCTTTATAACTAGGCCCTTTGCTTCATTTCCTTTTACAAGGACGCCAAATTGATACATGGTTTCAAGGAAGCTTATTTACTTGTGTCAATGGTTTTGACTGTGATTATGAGAAGACTCATTTGGTTTTACAGGGACATTAATTTGTCTTGTCTTGGATTCATTTGTCTTAATGATAAACATAATTTGGTTTTTACAAGGAAGCTAATCCGACTTTCGTTTTCAAAAAATTATTTTGTTTGGGTATACAAGGTTGAAGGAACCATATATACATGTAATTTGTTTCACAAGGTCACATACTGGTTTGTTTACAAGGACACTTGGTTGATTTGTGTTCACAAGGTCACATACTGGTTTGTTTACAAGGACACTTGGTTAATTTGTTTCACAAGGTCACATACTGGTTTGTTTACAAGGACACTTGGTTGATTTGTGTTCACAAGGACACTTATTTGTTCCGTTTACCAAGGATCTTATGTTTTCTTTGTTCACATGGTCACTTACAGGACATTTGTTTTGCTCACAATGTCACCTAGGTTTTTTTTTGTATTTACTAGGAATCTTTTATTTGAATTCTGTTCACAAGGTCAAACATGGTTTGTGTTTTACAAGGATATTATTTGCTTATGTTTATTCTTGAAAAAAAGAACTCAAAGGAATTGTGTTTGTGCAATCAAAGTCCTTTTTCTGTGTAACTTATGGATGTTTCTTCATGCTGGTATTATTCATCCATATTTGAAGGATAAAAGATACAGCTGGCAAACTTGTGGAAGATGCAATAGATGCGGCGATGGTGGAAACAGCAGCTTAGATACAATCACCCTTAAACCCTATCCCAAACAATAACAACATTTGACCACTTTGTTGCAGACGACTTAAGAAAACATTGTGGGAAAAGGAGAAATTGCTCGTTCACGAGCAATTTTTCCTTTTCCCACAATGTTTTCTGCCCTATCAGAAGATTATTTTTCAATTTCATCACATTTTGAAATGTCGTCTGCAAACTCTTCCAATTTGGGACTGTTGAAAATTTGCTGTTTGGGAAAGGGTTAATGTCCCCCTAGTGTTAGCCTATCTATATCATGTTCCTTAGCCATCAATCATAATCTGATACAGAAAGAGAGATTTAGCCAACAATCATGATTATTGTAGACAAAGCGTTATACTCTGTAGGTAGTTTATGTCAAATGTATGTCAATAGAAAGTTGCTTTTGACCATTTTCTATATCTGTCATGTGCTTTATAAAAGGTATGACAGAATGATTGCTTGTTGGAAGCAGATGCCTCAATTTTCAAATTAGTTGGAATCACATGACAAAAATACATATACAGACACGATTTTTGATTTAGAGTTGTTTGTCTCTTTAGGTTAGCAGTTTGTCATACTTTGTTGATACTCTTTCATTATAATCTCTTTTTATTCTTAATTTGTGATTTAACTACGTAAACAATGAGGGATGGTGTTTGAGGCAGTTAATGCTAACACAGGTACAAATGTATACATGTATATACATGTGTAGGTATATCTCCCATATTGCTAACTAGATGTTGTTTTATGAAATAACCTTTGATGGCCTACAGACAAATTATGGCACAATAGATGCAATGGAAAAAGCTTGATTAGGTTTGTGACAAAGGAAGAATTTACTTGGATGTTTCTCCTTTTTGCAACAATCAAACTTTAACTTGAAGATTAACATGAAAGAGTTCACAGGACTATAGTAACACCTTCACAAACATGGACGACTTGCAATAGTCTTGCATAGAACCCTCAATATATATTTTTCAAGATTTGACCCTTAAAGTGCTGGAACCGACATCATGCTTATGCAAAATGGTTGAATCCAGGCAAGTTGCTAATTGGTGGCTGGCCTGTGATCTTATCTGTTTGCTACTCTGAGTAAATTTCCTCATCAAAATTAAGCAGATATTTCAGGTTTTGGAAAGCAGACAACACACAAATCTATTTTTAGAAAATAACCCAACATTCTCAGAGTTAATGCAATTGCTTAGTGTATGACATCAAAGGTTGGCTGAAGGCCCTGTATTTGAGAGATAAACAAAGATTGAATTATGTCAAATGATGGATATTGGGCTGGTCCAGATTCAGCCTGAGGTGTTGAAACAGAAGATATAGGAATAAGGCAGACATGAAAGTAAAAATTCCCATGCTTCATCCATTCTTTGAAGACTACAACCTCTTATTTTGAATCATGATGGTGTACCAATGGGGAAAACCCAGTTTTCTATGGATCATGATGGTGTACCAATGGGGAAAACCCAGTTTTCTATGGATCATGATGGTGTACCAATGGGGAAATCCCAGTTTTCTATGGATCATGATGGTGTACCAATGGGGAAAACCCAGTTTTCTAGTTCTTCAATTTTGTGTTGTTCCAGATTAGCCTGTGTAGCATACTTGTTCTATTCTGGAGAAACACTCACTGTGTATGATATATTTCAAACACAGAGAAATAAATGTCTTTAGAATCTTGGAAATATAAAGTCGTCTTGAAGCTATATCAAGGTTTCAATGCAAGACTATATAGTAAGTTCTTCATGTTTCTGGAGCCCTAATGATGTCTTGTATTAAAATCTCGATATGCAGTTTACACATATTGATATTGAATACTCTCTTTATTAAATGACAAAAGAATTTCTATTGGTCACTTCATGATGGATGTGCCTAGAGTATATATGCTTTAGCGTATTCGTATATTCAACTATATCGTTTATAGAAATCCTGTATTGTTCAAAATATAATCTTTGATGACATTTAGATTCCTTACAACATTTAAATGTGTTTAATTGCTCAATATGAAAAGTGTTTGATACGGAGAAAGTGTTTGCATAAGCAATAACTCCTTTTTCATAACAGTTATTAAAAAAGTGTCTGCATTATAAATATAAAACTTTGGAAATGGTTTGTTTAGGGCATTTTTGTATAGATAAAATGATTTATCCTTGATTTTGGAAACATAACATTTGAGGAAAGTTTTCTTTATCATATAGTAGCCCAATGCTATTCAAAATAAATAAACAAAGGGATCAGATACCCAATACTGCAAACTGCATTGACTAACAGGTTTTCTGTCTGTCTGTGTTTAATGGGGTCTTGAATTAAGTTTCCCCAATTGAGTGTCAGCATAATCCAGTTACCAGAGGAAAGGACTTTCTGCTGATGACCTTTAATCCATAAAACTTACTTGCAGCTGCTGTTGATGCGCCTAAAACCCTATTAATTCTTTCATTTGAAATATGCGCATCAGAAATCGTACAAGACCAGCACTGTTTCCTTTAGAAAAAGATGTTTTGATTCCTGCGTGGTCCAGTGGTTAAGTCAGCAGACTTAGAACTTTGGGGGTCAAAGTGTTTGAGCTCCACCTACACCTCTGGTTTCGTGGGATTGATCTTTGGCAAGTTATTTCAGAGCCCTAGCCTAGTACTGGTGTATCCAGGAAAGATTTTACATAACTGAAAAATTGTTGATATGGCATTAAACACCATTCAAACAGATTTAAAGGTAGCCAAACTACCAATATTTTTAAGGAAGAAAGTCTTTTTTTTGCGATATATGTATAATGTATACAATATATACATGTAAACCTCACACTATTATATCATGTAACTGCAGTAATCCTTGAGGTTTACCCATGTCCTCTACTCATGGAGGATTAGTAAACCTCACATTAGTAAACTAGTTTTAATTATTATGATGTATCAACTCTTTACCACCTGCAGACAATAATTTTTAACTTGAAGCAGACGACTTTAGAAAAGCTTTCTAAACATATGAAAAACCTTTCAGTTCTGCTGTTTTGATATGTGAAAAGATTGAAAAAGCATTGTGGCAAAAGGAGAAATTGCTTGTGACAAACAATTTTCCCTTTTGCCACAATGCTTTTTTAAAGTTGTCTGCTGCAAGACACAAAAATTTAGCCCTAGTTGGTAATGTGTTAAGACTTATGACATATTCATGTTTGAATTGAATTAGAAATATTTTGACAAAAGCTATCATATCTATAGCTGTCCATTTGTTTACATGTAATATTCAAAGGGTTTAGAATAAGCCTTTAAATGTAATAATGATATAAATAAAAGATATATGGCGCTCTTGGTATTTGGGGAAGCTCACAACTGTGAAGACAGTTCTAGACCAAATAAGGTTTGGACCGAGGTACCACAGCAATAAAACTGGGAACGTGTTTAAACAGTGTTAAACTGTTAATGGATTTAACAGGAGTAATGTTTCATTAACTCCACTCCGAGGGTTCGATGCAAGACTTAATTGAGTCCTTCATAGAAAAGAATGATTTACTATAGCCTTGTTTTAATCCATAACCAAACAATAATGACATTTGACAGCTTGTTGCAGATGCCTCTGGAAATCATCTTGGGAAAAGGAGAAATTGCTCATGAAGTGCCGATTTCTCCTGTTCCCAAATTGTTTTCTGCCCTATCAGAAGATTGTTTTTCAATTTCATCACATTTTGAAATGTCATCTGTAAACTCTTTCAATTTTGGCCAGTCAAAAATTTGGTGTTTGGTAAAGGGTTAAACTCTCAACTTGATATTCATTTATCAACTTCTTGTCTTAAGGTTAGTCTCGGTTCTCTTATGGAACTTTTGACTTATGACACATACCATATGGGCCACGTCACGCGAAAAGGGGCACTCGGACATAGCAAACAGTGTAGCCCCAGACCAGCCGCCACGTCACTGACGTGGCGGCTGGTCTGGGGCTACACTGTTTGCCATCTAAGAGGACATCTAGTTATACCTTTAAATAAATACAAATGATAACTTTCGTGACTAGATGCTGAAATAATAGCGCTAAGATAGAGCTGAGTCAGGGCTTTTTTTATATGTCCGAGTGCCCCTTTTCGCGTGACGCGGCCCATATGATAATTTTTTACCCAGTACTGGCCTGATATTGACTGCATGTTTTATAAGCACTTCACATGATAAACAACAACCACAACCATATAAATGTAATATAACTACTATAGACATGTTCACATACCACCACATCTACATTAGCTATCAAGGACAAAATTAACTTGTATTGAAAATAACCACATTCAATAACATAGAACGAAACACAGATCAATAAGCCTTTAAACTGTTTGTTATTTTTCCAATTGATTCAAACTGAAGCAAACACTACTTTGTTTAAGAAACTGAATTAAAAGGTTTAATTTACACCATCTCTCTGCCTAATATCAGGACCTATTAATCTTTAAAGGTGAATCATGTTGTGTAACATTAGTTCCTGGTGTTATCTTCCTTATGTAAGTAACCACACACATAGACACAGAGGAATGGGTTTTTATATCAAACTGCTTACATCAAACTTTAGAAATTGTTTTAAAATTGCAGGGTGCAAATTATGCAGATTATGAATATATCATTACATGTTTGCAAATCAAAATGATTTTCTTTTTTGTACATATTCTTTGTTTTTGTGTATTTTCAGTGATATAGATGCCTATAATTGCAAGGATGATGATTTCATTTTTGAAGACTTCGCACGATTACGCCTTAAAGGTCATGAAGGGGATGACACAGAAGCATAATTTTGTTGCCGTAGAAACTGTTTTTTTGATAAATTTGAAAGAGAAAGACTCTGTCAAAATGTGCATTCATTGGATAGTTAAAGTCGTGAAAAGACTGAGCTATAGATAAGCGAAGGTGTTTGTTTGGTAACTTATTGTTGTTTGAACTCATTTATATTTCTTAACCCTGATGTTGGATTATGGGAGCTCCCCAAATTGAAAACAACTGCAGACGACATTTATTTACCATGAAATATTTCCATTTTGGTACTAAAGTGAGGTTTTTGTGACAAAAGGAGGAAAGTCTCCTTTTGTCAGTATTTTTATAACCTTTTGAAGCTGATGGATTAAATGATGTATGTGTATATAAGAAGGAAGGGGTTTGTTACGAATGAGTTCAGACAACAATAGGCAAGATAGGGGATATGTTTGTATTAAGGCAAACTTGCTTTACCTTGTGTAGAAATCTCTTATGCTATGAGCTCCTTAAGACCTGCAGGCGAAAACAACGCTTTTATACCAGTGATTTTGTATAAGAAATGTAATATTAAATGAAGACATAAACAATGCAATAGTATTTCAGCTAATCACTTCAATTTGACTTAAATCACTAGTCAAGACAATGGTTATATATGAGCTAACTGTTCGTTCTAAATACTTTTTCCTATTGTTGTCTTTTAGCAAAGCATTGTTATTAGCATATAAACTTAGCAACAATTAGTCTATCATAATAAGTCAATTGCAAAAAGCAGGTTTATAAATAGCAAACTTGTTTTGTCCCCATGTTTTTTAAGAGCAACTGACTGAATTGACAAGCGTTGTGTGCATGTATTAAGGAGTTTAATTAAGTGGGTTAGTCCCTATTTGATGGTTAGAGGGAAAGGATCTCTTCATCTCATTACTATAGATTTGATATACAAGGTATTTTGTCTAATCTAATTAATCCTATCAGTACCTTTTTTACAACCTAAAATGTGGCATTTGTTTACTACATTCACTGATGTCTTCTGTCAATACTTTCTATTTGAGTTTGTTACAAAATATGTTTGATAGTTTATAGGTTTCTGTGCTTTTTGATCATGGACAAATTTTACATGATTATGATTTTGTCAGAAATTGGGTAAATCAATATGTTAATAACTGCTTTCTAAGTAAAATCAGGAAATAATGATATTTAAGAAGCAAAAAGGTGTATCCAGAAAGAAAATCGAATGGTTTGCAGAAAATGTTTACCCTATGCTAGGCTATGTATTTTGTTTGACCAATGTGGACTGACTTATTTCAGCCGTAAGAATGCCGGGGAGAAGGCATGGCAAATTGAGCGACTACAAAGTCTGACCACGGAGGAGGATATAGGAGGCGTTTTTATCGGCTAAAACTAACCAATCAAAACAGGTCCAGATAAAGGGGTGGGTGGGGAAGGTTACACGGGGTTGTTATTCGGCAGTTCAACAGACATGAGCTTGACAGTCTGCCTAAACTTTTGTGTTGCTGGTACACTCTAGACTTGTCTGGATCACAGGATCCCTTTGAGTACTAGCGGTACGGGGTTTGGGGTTAAATAAAGAATTGTTCTGCAGAGTCGTACCTGCCTTTTTATCTTGCGTCCTGGGTACTGTTTTACTAAACAACTTACGGAAAATATGTGCGTAAGTCATAATTGATAAACATGGATAGTATCTTCAATGAAAGTACAATGTTGCAATGTGGCACTTCATTGGAAGCGTCTCGGAGAGACGATTCCAATGATGTGTCACTTTGCAATATTGCTTTGTCCAATATTGAAATAAGAGGAATTGTTGTTGTAGACTTACGCAAGTCTTAAGCGTAAACTGTTTAGTAAAACGGTACCCTGGAATACAGGTATTCTGTAATTATCAACATAATCAAAGCCCTAGATGAGTGTTCTTATTTTTCATGGATGTCTTGATATCCATTAGAATCAATAAGAAATACATATTGTATCTCAAATCGTACTGATGAATACTTAAAACAAGTTTTCCTTTGGAATAAAGAGAATTCATTTCTTGAAGTATTAATTGTTTCTAGGATTTCTTCCAAGTAAGTTTCACATCCTTCCTATAGATGACTTTCATGAACACAATATTTAGTCTTTACACTATTGGCATGGTGCTGAATATATTTGATTATCAGTTGGTATGTATTTTCTGCTCACAAATGTACTTCACCATCATTTCAGTTGAAGACATTTATAAATTATGAATTCAAATAATATTGCTTCCTATGAACAGTTTCACAATGTAATCAGACACTCAATAGATAAGGATAATGATAATTTCAATGATTGTTCAGATTGTGACAGAAAAATGCATTTTAAGAATGGATATTAAGTTATATATGTCAGTCAAGTTTGTTATTTGAAAGATTTTGTTTGTTTTGTTCTATTTGAGTCTATTATTTGTGTGTTTTTGTCATGTGACTGGTGTTGTCATGGTGACTGGTGTTGTCATGGTGCTGTAATGTGGGTCAGTAGGTCGCCAGTCCAATTGTACTTTTGTAGTAACGATGTCATGAAAAATTCTTTAGAAAGAAACATGTTAAATCTAGGAATGTTGGAAAACATTTTGTTTTAACCCTTTCCCAAACAATAACGACATTTGACCACTTTGTTGCAGACGACTTTAGAAAACATTGTGGGAAAAGGAGAAATTGCTTGTAACAAGCAATTTTTCCTTTTCCTACAATGTTTTCTGCCCTATCGGAAGATTATTTCCTAATTTCATCACATTTGTAAATGTCGTCTGCAAACTCTTTCAATTTGGGACAGTCGAAAAATTGTTGTTTGGGAAAGGGTTAATATCATTTTAAAATGAGGTTTTGCTTGTTACAAGCTAAATACCACTCTATTTTTCTGATATATGGCAGTTTTCCTTTTTCCCCCATTGCTGTTTCAATTTTGGATTGAATTGGAAGACCATACACATTATTAACTACTGTGAAGTTGTTTACCTAAAGGAACATTTTGTATTGATATGCATGCTCTGATTTCTTTGAATAGAAAGACATTTTGATATTATCAAATGTTTTTGTGAACTATTTTTTGTGTGTAAGATAAGAAAGTCATTTTCTTATTATATCTGGGCTGCCAAACATGCTTTGTCCTTGTATCTAAAGAAATCGTGTATTTTATGCATCATTACAAAATTACATCAATAGAATAACTGGACTATCATAAAACTGCCTTAATCCTATACCAAACCCCAAATATTTGACTGTCCCAAGTTGAAAGAGTTTGCAGACATTATTTCAAAATGAGATGAAATTGGGCAGAAAACATTGTGCGAAAAGGAGAAATTGCTCGTAAAGAGCAAATTCTTCTATTCCCACTATGTTTTCCAGGGTCGTCTGCAACAAACTGGTCAAATGTCGTTATTGTTTGGTAATGGGTTAATCTTATATTGATTAGTAAAAATGAACTGAATAAACTGTTATAGAAAGGTCTACAAGGAAGATAATTATCTCTTTCTTGTTTAACTATTACTTCAAGACAGGTCAATCCACCAACAGAAACCAAACAATGATATATGGTCAAGTTTCACTAAATAGTGGTAATGAAGGATTTCTGAAAGTTTAAAAGTTGTTAATTTCTAAAATGTTAGAAATCAAAAGAATTGAACAAATTACCTTTGCTTTTATTGAAAAAAATAACTGTTTGTCCTTCAAGGCCTTTTCTTACTTATTATACTAAGCAATGTTCTCTATTTAACTGTTTAATTACCTTATTGAAGCTGAAAACTATTTGACCAAAGGATAAATTGCAATATATCCTTTGGAAAAAAATGTTTTCTTGATAAGTTTTCGGCACATGGGACATATGAAATGGCGAAAAGTATGTCATACATTTTCTGTGAATGTTTTCAATGAGTAAGCAAGTTTTGGATAATGTGCTTAATTCTATTTCTTTATTTTAAATATTTTAAGTCTGTATTCAAAACAAACTTTTCATGAAAATATTTTTGAAAAAGATCTGAGCTGCCAGGTTTTATCTAAAGAATTGTATCAGTTTTAAAAAAGCATGTTTCAACCAAAACTTGCTCCTCTTGGAAACTTCAATCATAAATTGTTGGTATGAGGAGACACTTTAGTACAACCTTTTGACAAGCATGTACAAGCTTGGTAAACAACTGTTTGATGTTATAATTTTTCCAATTGAACTAAAACAAAACTGTCCAGTTGTAAAAACAAAATGTTGTAAAGAAAATACTTATTTGCAAATGAATATTTTATTGCTCAAGATAATACTTTTACAATAGCCTAAACAACACAGTAATTTTTCGTCAAACTAAAACCAATGTACTACATGTATTTGTATGCGATAGCTTGTGCAATGGAAATTAAAACATTAGACACTGAATCATTTAGACATTTTGACGGTTGCTGATCAGCTTGATATAGACATTAATTGGCTGTTAAGTGGACAGTACACATCTTCAGGCGATATGATTAACAACACTTTATCCATGATTTATACTACATTGTGACTCTGTGAAAAGACATTTCTGGAATATATTTGAGCTGCCTGTTTATGTTGAATACTTTATATCTGAGCTGCCTAACTGTGTTCTAGGTAAAGATTGGCTTGATTCTTATTACAGGGTTACAATGAATTATAATTCATAGAAAACAAAGATGTGTTTTGCCTTGATTTTTGGTTTTAACCATTAATTTCATAAATCCTTGCAGTTTCCAAAATGGCATACAGGAAAGAGATTCTAAACAAAGCAATTGCTGCTCGAAATCAATAACTTTTCTTGTTACATATTCGAATCAATTTCAAATTGGTAATACAGTTTATTGTTAATTATGATTGATTATCTGTTGCTGATGGTTTCATTTCAACACATAATGATGTGTTTGTTAATGGATAGATTGAATGCGCATCAGCAGGCTCTGAGTGCATTTTATTGACATACTGCCATCGCTACACTGTCTCTACAGAATCTAGCTTTGTACCATTGATGTGGTACAAGAAAGCAATGGGAGGTTCAACTCAGGTTTCTGTCCAGGCTCCACATGTACAGTCAGTATATGTAGAGCCTGGACAACTCTACTGTTCTATAGATACATGTATATATAACTGCCACTGATGCAAACCTTGCTGATCAGCCCACATGGTCTGATCTACACATCTCTCAGGATTAGGAAGCCCTGTAACACTACGGGATAACACATGATTGTACTGTCTCCGTAAATTGCATGAGTTTAGGTGTATTTTTATATTTGGAAATGATCCCGTATGACTTGCTTGTTTTTTTTTGTAAATTTTATGCCTCATCTAACTTGTATTGCAGCACATAACATAGAATCAGTTTTGATCGAGAAAGTTTTGTAATGGTTATTAGAAATGATACAATCAATGGTTTATATTTCCTCAACAGATATTGTTCTCGACTTTCAATCAGTTTTATGCTGAAGAAACAGCAATCTTCAATAAAAGGATCCATACAGTACTATAACAGGACTTGTGTTAGTCATGCATTGATCCCCGGACATGGTCTGTGTGAGGGTTATTGATACAAACTGAGCTAGAACATACATAAACCTGGGTGATTATACTGAAAACAGGATCAGATGTTTATGCTTTAATATTTTAAATGTTTCTATGTTGTAATTATAGATAATGTAGAAATGAACTGGAAAAATAAAAACAACAAAATGTAATGAAATCAATAAATTGTCAATTATGTGGTAAATTTGGGTTGTGTTTCTTAATACTGGACCAATTTCTTTACCTCTGCATGTATGGCATATGCAGGGTCTTTCCAAGACACTGGGGGCGCCTGATACCCAGGGAGTTATGTTCCGCATAATAGTGGTTATGCCCTTTCCCTGTCAATTTCTTATGATGCATAGAAAATGTAGTTTCTAGATAAATTTTCAAATAAGAAGACAAAAATCACTGTATTTAAACCAAATTAAATGTTTTTATACAAAACAATGTCAGAACCATGAAGACTGCCTGCGGGACAAATTTTAAGCGCTCTGTACACATCTTGAAGCTCGGATGCTGGGGACCCACACCGCCAAACCCTTTCCCAAACAAATTTTCTTCACTGTCCCAAATTGAAAGAGTTTGCAGACGACATTTCAAAATATGATGAAATTGCAAAATAATATATTTATAAGGCAGAAAACATTGTGGAAAAAGGATAAATTGCTCGCAACAAAGTGGTCAAATGTCGTTATTGTTTGGGAAAGGGATAAAAAGCCTGCGGAAGACCCAGATATACCTTCAGATGTTAAGTGGCCAACAAAAAAATTGAAAAGAATATCAAAAGATGCGAGATAGAAATTAAGTTTGGAAAGCATGAAAGACAGTGATGTTGTGGACTGCAAAAATACTTCAATCTTTAGGGGAAAAACAAATAACTAATCATATATAAAAAGCACTTTAATATTTTCAAGTTTGTATTTCAATATAACAAGATATTGTTACATGTTCAAAACTTTTACATTTAGTATACTTTACAGGGAGACAAATATACATATTTAATTACATTTTTTATATTACATATCAAGTCATTCCACAGTATCATTTTTGTTATAGTGACTCTAGCAAACAACGTAAACACACAAACAACCTTATTGAAGATAACATTTACACACCATAATAGGATTTGGGGAAACCATTGATACAAAAACTGCTCATCATTATTTACTACCAATCAACCCTTTTACCCAACATTTTTCTCTGAAGTGTTTAATGCCATGTCAAAATATCTTGTCGGCAATTAGGCAATGTGACAGCTACTCTTAAAATCCCCATAACTATCCTCTGGTTCTAAGTGTCTTGCCAAAGGACACTCCTACACAACCAGGTGCTGGTGAGGCTCAAACTAAAACTGGTGTCCACCACCTTGAACACCGGGACATGCATCAATTTTCTAAATGAATCTGTTGACACCCATTTCTTCACATATTCACATAAAATGAATACATTTCACCGATATGGGTTCAGTTGTAATGTACATATCTAAACAAGAGAAATATTTCCAGTGCTTTTGAATGTTTGATACATCCTACAGTCTTAAAGGCCACCTTGTGAAAGGAAACATTTTGATTTGATAATTAATCTCTCTGATCGACAAATTCATAATTGGGGGTTTGTTAGATTTAAAAAAAAATCTCATATTTTAGGTAAAAATTAAGTATACATGATTTCACAATCATTATCATAATAAATGTATTTTTGTAATATCTGCAATTTTCCAATAATGCCCATTTATATATGGTAAACTAATTTTGTAGTTTGAGATTTGATCCAAGGATGTTTAATGCTAGCTAAAAACAAAATAAATGCATAGGTTAGGTATCTTAAATAGTTCTATAATTAATGTGCTTATGACCTACTTAAGTCGCATACAGTCAACTCAAAACACTTCTCTTGATTCCTCTATATATCTGTTGTATGGAAGTGAACACATGGTGGTGAGATAGACTTATAAGAATTACAAATGACATTGTGTAAACTACCTGAGAACAATGGAGTCCTGCCACACACTTAACATAACTGATTAACCCTTTCCCAAACAATAACGACATTTGACCAATTTGTTGCAGACGACTTTAGAAATCATTGTGGGAAAAGGAGAAATTGCTCATAACGAGCAATTTTTCCTTTTCCCACAATGTTTTCTACCATATCAGAAGATTATTTTCAATTTCATCACAATTTGAAATGTCGTCTTCAAAATCTTTCAACTTGGGACAGTAGAAAATTTGTTGTTTGGGAAAGGGTTAAGTTAGAAATGGATCAGGTTTAGTGATTTCAAAAGAACAGAAAATTTCAAGATAAATACAATAATATTCAGTAAACAAATGTTGCCATTAGTTAATAGGCAGAAGTGCATTCCAGCAATGAGAAAAGAAACCTCATTCAATCTTTCATGGTTAAACACGAAAACATGTCTAGCCGGAAAACAATATTGTGCGAGTATAAATAAATTGATCATTTCAAGGTAGACACCTTTAAAATGTAGAAAATATTCTAAGAAATATATTCTCTTCAAAATTCAGTAAATATATAAATAAATCCAATGACATTTTAGGCAAACAAGATGAAAGGTTATTACGAAAGATATCAAGAAATTTCCCACTATCATCTATTTCTTATTTCATTGCAATATTTTCCTTAGAAATGTTCATGTTACACAACTATGGCTTCTTATTAGGTCATAATTGTATTTATTCACCTCAACTCGGCAGCCAGCTCATATCTTGGTGGCTGATTGGTCTCATTACAGAGCTCTTAACCCATTACCAAACTATAACGATATTTGACCAGTTTGTTGCAGCCTACTCTGGAAAACATTGTGGTATAAGGACAAAAAGCTCTTAACAAACATTTTCTCCTTTTCCCAAATTGCTTTCTGACCTATCAGAAGATTGTTATTCAATTTCATCATATTTTGAAATGTCGTCTGCAAACTGTTTCAATTTGGGACAGTAAAAAATTTGGTGTTTGGTAAAGGGTTGAACCAGAAACATTTACACACTACTTCAGGGAAAACAATCCTTCAAACAGTTTTGTCAAGTTCACTTCGGAATAAGCATTTTTCCTCAGCCATGTGTCGGGGACACGTTTCAGAGTGACATATGCCGACTTCATCGCATGGTTGGACAGACTCTTGGTAGCTGCATCTGGAATACAAAGTGTTATCTACATTTAACCTGGATCTGATGTATCAAGCAAAATGTGTGACTGGAATTGAAATTATTGTGTGTTAAGGAGATTTTACTGATCTTCTATTTTAATAAAGTTAGGCCACAATTAAAATATTGGTTTGCCAACGATACATTTTACAGTTGGCTAGGTAGGTAGAAAAATTATTTTATTTTATTTGAGAAATTAAATTGTTTATGCCCTAATAGTCAATGAGTATTTAAAAGACGGAAAAAACAAACATAAAAAAATACTGTTGCAGAAATTGCAATAAAACTTTTTGAGTAGGGGGGTAAAAGTGGATAGGTTGGTAAAGGCCTAACAAACTCAAATTTATTTTAGGCCTTATTGAATGTCCTTTTCATTAAAGAAAGCATTTTAAACTTGAAAAAAAATTCCCCCAGAGCATATGTGCTATTCCCCTTTAATGTATTTAATCAGGAAATAACGTTACCTTTCTCTTTCCCTGTGAGGTGATTGGCTGCTTTTTCTACATCAAAGAGGTACTGGTAAAAACACAGTTGGGTATACAACATGCTGTCTGTATACTGAAATAAAAAAAAAACATTCCATTATAGATATTTTACTAATAAATAATATAAACCTAACAACATTGCCTTGTGTGACTACTCCACATTGATATTATTCACAGATGATTATCAATATCTCACAGATTATGTTATGTGAGTAGCAAGCCGAATTGTAAAAATCCTCATCACTAAATAGATAACCATTTCCATTTTCTTTATATTGAAATTTGCTATAAACTTGTGCTTTCATTTGATATTAATCGAGGGCTTGGTGCAAAACTATGGTAAGTCCTTCACAAAAGTGAAGGACTTACCATAGTATTGCACCAAGCCCTCGAAATGTGCAACTAGCATTAGCTCATTACAGTACTACGATGGACAAGCCTGCCACAGCTTGTCTGTGTCATGTGATACTATTGTCATCCTATTTAATAGTCTGGGTCACAAACGCTCTTACTTATTTCAATGGTTTGGCAGAGGCAATAATGGATTATTGTTTACAAAAGCTATATAGATCTGTGTTGCAGTTTAACAGCAAAAGATTTTTTTTTAAATGTTCAAAAATCTCAATCTGTGAGATAGCCAAATTTAAACCTTTTTTTTCCTATTAAACAAAGATATCATAGTGATTAAAAAGAAAATTGCTTGCTTGGATGAAGTTGTCTTAAAATTAACTGCTGATGCTTTCATGAGGATATATATAGAATGATTTGTGTTTTTAGGCCCATCGGCAACTAAGATAATTTAGAGCGTAGGATATTTATAGTATATCAAATAACACCTTTATCAACACAACAAAGTTAGAACAATCATAGTGACAAAAAGAATATTGCAAAAATTAAAGCCCTAAACCATAGAGCTTTTAAATTGGTTTATTTAAAGGGAACAAAAAGCCTATTTGTAGGCCCTTTTGACCTTATATGTCTCAAACTGAAAAGTCTGAACAAATCCTTACGAGGATCACCAACAGATCATTCCTGGATAGGAACTCAACATGTCAATGTTAGTTTATATGGCATAAACTTACCTCTGGATGTAAGAAGGTGCATGAGCATGCAGGACATATAGGACAACCACGTTGTAACATGAGTGGGAGTTTCTGAACACGAGTACTACACGCCATGTATATGTTAGTTTATATGGCATAAACTTACCTCTGGATGTAAGAAGGCTCAAGAGCATGCAGGACATATGGGACGACCTCGTTGTAACATGAGTGGGAGTTTTAGTACACGAGTACTACATGCCATGTATATGTTATTTTATATGGCATAAACTTACCTCTGGATGTAAGAAGGCTCGAGAGCATGCAGGACATATGGGACAACCTCATTGTAACATGAGTGGGAGTTTCTGAACACGAGTACTACACGCCATGTATATGTTAGTTTATATGGCATAAACTTACCTCTGGATGTAAGAAGGCGCGGGAGCATGCAGGACATATGGGACGACCTGGTTGTAACATGAGTGGGAGTTTTTGTACACGAGTACTACACGCCTTATATGTTAGTTTATATGGCATAAACTGACCTCTGGATGTAAGAAGGCGCGGGAGCATGCAGGACATATGGGACGACCACGTTGTAACATGAGTGGGAGTTTCTGTACACGAGTACTACACGCCTTATATGTTAGTTTATATGGCATAAACTTACCTCTGGATGTAAGAAGGCGCGGGAGCATGCAGGACATATGGGACGACCTCATTGTAACATGAGTGGGAGTTTCTGAACATGAGTACTACACGCCATGTATATGTTAGTTTATATGGCATAAACTTACCTCTGGATGTAAGAAGGCTCAAGAGCATGCAGGACATATGGGACGACCTCGTTGTAACATGAGTGGGAGTTTTAGTACACGAGTACTACATGCCATGTATATGTTATTTTATATGGCATAAACTTACCTCTGGATGTAAGAAGGCGCGAGAGCATGCAGGACATATGGGACGACCTCATTGTAACATGAGTGGGAGTTTCTGAACAAGAGTACTACACGCCATGTATATGTTAGTTTATATGGCATAAACTTACCTCTGGATGTAAGAAGGCGCGGGAGCATGCAGGACATATGGGACGACCTCGTTGTAACATGAGTGGGAGTTTTTGTACACGAGTACTACACGCCTTATATGTTAGTTTATATGGCATAAACTTACCTCTGGATGTAAGAAGGCGCGGGAGCATGCAGGACATATGGGACGACCACGTTGTAACATGAGTGGGAGTTTCTGTACACGAGTACTACACGCCTTATATGTTAGTTTATATGGCATAAACTTACCTCTGGATGTAAGAAGGCGCGGGAGCATGCAGGACATATGGGACGACCTCATTGTAACATGAGTGGGAGTTTCTGAACATGAGTACTACACGCCATGTATATGTTAGTTTATATGGCATAAACTTACCTCTGGATGTAAGAAGGCGCGGAGCATGCAGGACATATGGGACGACCTCGTTGTAACATGAGTGGGAGTTTTAGTACAC
The DNA here is from genome assembly GCA_947846245.1 of Cerastoderma edule. NCBI lineage: Eukaryota > Metazoa > Mollusca > Bivalvia > Cardiida > Cardiidae > Cerastoderma > Cerastoderma edule. The sequence goes on along the minus strand of OX401419.1, from coordinate 28,283,203 downwards.
GAGTACTACTGCATGTATGTTGTTATTTTATATGGCATAAACTTACCTCTGGATGTAAGAAGGCTCGAGGCATGCAGGACATATGGGACGACCTCATTGTAACATGAGTGGGAACACGAACAAAAGTACTACGCCTTATATGTTAGTTTATATGGCATAAACTTACCTCTGGATGTAAGAAGAGAAGCGTGGGAGCATGGGACATATGGGACGAAACCTGCGTTTAGCAACATGAGTGGGAGTTTTTGTACCACGGTACTACCGCATATATATGTTGTTAGTTTATGGCATAAACTTACCTCTGGATGTAAGAAGTGGCGGGAGCATGGGACATATGGTTGACCTGGATTTGCTTAACATGAGTGGGAGTTTTTGTACACGAGCACTACACGCAGTGTATATGTTAGTTTATATGGCATAAACTTACCTCTGGATGTAAGAAGGCGCGGGAGCATGCAGGACATATGGGACGACCACGTTGTAACATGAGTGGGAGTTTCTGAACACGAGTACTACACGCCGTGTATATGTTAGTTTATATGGCATAAACCTACCTCTGGATGTAAGAAGGCGCGTGAGCATGCAGGACATACGGGACGACCACGTTGTAACATGAGTGGGAGTTTCTGAACACGAGTACTACACGCTGTGTATATGTTAGATTATATGGCATAAACTTACCTCTGGATGTAAGAAGGCGCGTGAGCATGCAGGACATATGGGACGACCACGTTGTAACATGGTGGGAGTTTCTGTACCACAGTACTACCGCGCCTTATATGTTGGATTTTATATGGCATAAACACCTCTGGATGTAAGAAGGCGCGGGAGCATGCAGGACATAATAAGGACTGACCTCATTGTAACATGTGGTGGGAGTTTCACAGACATGAGTACTACGCCATGTATGTTAGTTTATATGGCATAAACTTACCTCTGGATGTAAGAAGGCTCAAGAGCATGCAGGACATATGGGACGACCTCGTTGTAACATGAGTGGGAGTTTTAGTACACGAGTACTACATGCCATGTATATGTTATTTTATATGGCATAAACTTACCTCTGGATGTAAGAAGGCTCGAGAGCATGCAGGACATATGGGACGACCTCATTGTAACATGAGTGGGAGTTTCTGAACATGAGTACTACACGCCATGTATATGTTAGTTTATATGGCATAAACTTACCTCTGGATGTAAGGCGCGGGAGCATGCAGGACATATGGGACGACATGCAGGACATATGGGACGACCTCGTTGTAACATGAGTGGGAGTTTTGTACACGAGTACTACACGCCTTATATGTTAGTTTATATGGCATAAACTTACCTCTGGATGTAAGAAGGCGCGGGAGCATGCAGGACATATGGGACGACCTCATTGTAACATGAGTGGGAGTTTCTGAACATGAGTACTACACGCCATGTATATGTTAGTTTATATGGCATAAACTTACCTCTGGATGTAAGAAGGCGCGGGAGCATGCAGGACATATGGGACGACCTGGTTGTAACATGAGTGGGAGTTTTTGTACACGAGTACTACACGCCTTATATGTTAGTTTATATGGCATAAACTGACCTCTGGATGTAAGAAGGCGCGGGAGCATGCAGGACATATGGGACGACCACGTTGTAACATGAGTGGGAGTTTCTGTACACGAGTACTACACGCCTTATATGTTAGTTTATATGGCATAAACTTACCTCTGGATGTAAGAAGGCGCGGGAGCATGCAGGACATATGGGACGACCTCATTGTAACATGAGTGGGAGTTTCTGAACATGAGTACTACACGCCATGTATATGTTAGTTTATATGGCATAAACTTACCTCTGGATGTAAGAAGGCTCAAGAGCATGCAGGACATATGGGACGACCTCGTTGTAACATGAGTGGGAGTTTTAGTACACGAGTACTACATGCCATGTATATGTTATTTTATATGGCATAAACTTACCTCTGGATGTAAGAAGGCTCGAGAGCATGCAGGACATGTGGGACGACCTCATTGTAACATGAGTGGGAGTTTCTGAACACGAGTACTACACGCCATGTTTATGTTAGTTTATATGGCATAAACTTACCTCTGGATGTAAGAAGGCGCGGGAGCATGCAGGACATATGGGACGACCACGTTGTAACATGAGTGGGAGTTTCTGTACACGAGTACTACACGCCGTGTCCTCACACTTCAACCAACCCTGAAATATAACTCTTATACTAAATCTTTCCCTTATAATTCTTTTGTAGCCGATGAAATTGAAAGATGGCAACTGTCCAGTATGAATTTTTCTTTTAAATTGTTTTGAGCCGAAACCATTTTGACAAAAGATAAAATATGTTTACTGTGAAGAATTTCTCCTTTTTAAGAAATGCCATTGTAAGATTACCAACACCAGCTTATAAGGCGTGTTTGGTCATCCCTTATATATTTTATTTGTAACTAGTAACGAAGTTTTCAACAAATGATATTTTCTATTTACACCACAAAAAACAAACAAACTGTCCCCGTTGACATTACCTACCTGATAATACAGCTTTATATGTTGTCTAATGGCCGCTGTCAGTTGGTTTGATATTGTGACAGTATTGTCATACAAGCTTCCATTACATGCTGTGTTAGGGCAGCGCTCTAGAGAACATAACAGAAACTCCTCCTGCAAAATAATAACGATAAATTTAGATTATGTTTTCTTCATTTTATTTAAAGCTTACTGTCACTTTGTGCTCCAACTCTAAATGCTTAGCTTAATGATGAGTTTAACTGCCTCAGTGTCCCAACACCTATAGTGTAAAGCCAGAATGTTGCCAAAAAGAAAAATGCAAAATTGGGTAAAATTATTCATTAATCATGAAAAAATATGTTAAAACATAGCAAAACACAACATTATCATGACAATAATACGCCTGCACTATTTAAAAGCAATGTTTCAAAGTGCTATTTTCACATATTGTGTAGCACTCAACTTGACTTCATTGTTTGCAATCGAGTGATGTCCAAAAATAACAATGAGTGCTTGGATAGTGGTGGGCACCTGGTCAGGAAAGTCATGTGATACAAATAAAAAATCTGGCATTACTAGGGAACTTCTCGAATTACATTGATCCCCGCCGTTTTAAGAAATTCACCCAGCAATTCTAGGCTGACCTTGTTTCAATGCTAATTGTAAACAAACATTATCGTCTTAACTCTTTTAAAAGCATCATTTGAACATGATACCGTCTGAGTTACTCTTTAAAAGGGTATTCAAAGTATTTTCATGTTAATTGTCAATTATTCTAGAACTTTGGTCCAGTCACACATTTTCCACGAGGGAATAAGTTAAGCTTACCGCTCCAGTGAAGGGACCATCCAGAACAACTTCCCGTCCACAGTTTTCTGACGGACATTTTATTTTCAGTCGCTCACAATCTTTATACTTTTCTTCTTCGCTCATCTTCACGTTTCCCAGCAAAGCCTCATCATCTTCATCGTTACCTTGCTGCACGGCATGACGGTATCCAGACGCATCCAAACCTGGGGAAATAAAATCTTTTTACTCATGTGTGTTACACTTTATACTATGCATATATAGAAGTTATACATGACTACACTTAAAAAAAAACTTTCAAAGCACACCTATATATAACACTTCTTCCAAATGAAACTTTTTTAAGACAATGTCATTTCCCGATATGCCTAACATAAGATAGAAATACTTGATATGAAACATTTAAATATAATCCACCTTTTTTCCCTGAATTCTAAATTATTAAAGATGTCCAAAGAAAAGCGTCATAAACCAAAACAGAGATTTTTTTATAACAAACTGTTGACATTGATATTAGTATAGGACCAATAACAGATTATAAGCTATCCAAGGGAAAATCGACTCTCTGCTTACCAAGACACTCGGCTATATGTGCAGCATCAGTCCCTTCTATAGGATCACAGAGTCGGGACACTACAGGATGTACCTGATGGGCGAGGTAATATTTCACATCTGTGGAAAACAAAAATGTTAAAATGTTAACAAGTGAATACACTTTAAATACATTACCTGAACACAAGCGAGCACTGCACCTGCCTTCAAATGATGGTGTTAAAACAAAAACAAAAATCTTTGGGCACGAAAAATATTGCTGGTGATTACAAATTTCTCATATTCTCATTTCCCTACCCCAGCTGCTGGGACAGCCGCAGCAGTTGACGAATATACAGGATCAAGTCAAGCCTCACATTTCATTCTTAAGCCATTGGCAATTATTTGTTTGTTGCAGACAACTCTGGAAAATATTCTAGGAAATAGGAGAAATTGCTCTTAATGAGCAATTTCTCCATTTCCCATGTTTCCTGCCCTATCAGAAGATAATTCTCCAATTCCATCACATTTTAAAATTTCATCTGCAAACTCTATCAATTTGGGACAGTTGAAAATTTGGCATTTGGTAAAGGATTAATAGACAAAATTTTCTGAAAATACAATTTTGATTCCTAAAGCATTATTTGGTTCCAACAATACCTCCTTTTGTTAAAATGCTTTCTTTCGACTTTTGCAGCAGGTAAGCAAAATTGACTAGTGCAAACAATTCAATTGTTTATGTTAAAATAAGACATGAAAAAGCTCTCCTTCATATCAATCAAGGACACCAGTTAGCTAAAGACATCAATCAACTTCAACAAAATTAGCTTCTATGATTCATTATCTAAGTCCAGTAGTAAGTTCTTATAGAGCGCATCTCTTTGATGAGATAACTTCAGAAAATACTCAAATCCATAATTAGTTCTTCATGACATTAAAACAGAAGTGGTTGAATCATTTCATTACAATTAAGACAAGCCCTCTTCACATACTCGTACCTATTTTCAATGTCTCACTTTTAGCCAGTTCGTCTGGGTGATAGGCCCTCTGTGATGCAGCAAGGTTAGATCCATCCTGAGGAACAATTCATTTAGAACATTAACTATCAGGCCTTAGTCTAACAGTAAAGGTATTTGATGATTGTAAATTACAAACATTTTTGTATACTGATATCAATTGAAACCTTCGAAAGCTTCCGACTTATTGAATGGTGCAATTGACTCAGAAGATCTGGTACCCTGCTATTCATTTTTTTTTTTTTTTTGAAAATACAAAGTTACAACAGGACACCAAAAAAAGATTGAAAAAAAAATGATTTTTAAATTTTTTAGTAAATTTGTGTCTCCACCCAATATTCAAAAGGAATTCATCAGAAGATAACAGTTGTAAATAATCACATGTTATAATGAAAGAATATCTTCAACTTGTTTTGTTTGAAGAGGTATGAAAGCAACAAGTTCAATATTATTCTTTTTATATCTGTAAACTTGTTATTTATATGGGTTTTACATTGTGTCAACATTACCTATAAACTTGTTATTTATATGGGTTTTACATTGTGTCAACATTACCTATAAACTTGTTATTTATATGGGTTTCACATTGTGTCAACATTACTTCAGTTATGTAGCAATACCCAACTCAAAAAGATGAAGGAAGACCCCAAACTTGACTGCTCATAATGGCTGATCATAACCGGCAGGATTCCGTAAGTCACTCAGGAAACTGCCTCTCGTGAAAAGTCAAATGCTGTCAATAGAATTTAAAACCATGCAGAGGGGCAATGTGATTTCAAGTTCTGTACTTCTAACCAATAAGCCAATGGAGGCCTCCCTTTAACGTTATATTCTTTCAATATGGACAAATCTTAAAGTTCCTTTACCATAAAAATATTTATGACCATGGGATTCTAAAGCTATCACAATTTTAAAACTAACCTCGCAGATCACATATGAGACTGTATCACCGCCCTTGTGTCTACGACCGCCCTTACTGTTGAGTCGTAAAGCCACTTGTACATGCGGTAAACTCTTCTTGTCAGGGTAATCCTCCGGGTTCTTCGTCAGTTGCTGAAACATATTTATGGATACATGAAACATTAACCTTTATAGTGCTGGAAACGACTTCATGCTGATGCAAACAGGTTAGATCCAGGCCAGGCGCCAAGTAATTTGGCGGCTGACCTGTGGTCTAACCTGTTTGCTACTCTGAATTGTCTTTCCTCATCAAAATTAAGCATATATTTAAGGTTTTGGAAAGCAGAGGACAAGAAAATCTATTATTAGAATTTTTTTTTAATATGGGTTTTACATCACATCAACATTATTTCAGTTATGTAGCGATGCCCAACTCTTAATGATGGAGGAATACCCCTTTCTCAACTACCCATAGGGGCTGGTCAAGGCAGGTAGAACCATCGGCATTCCGTAAGTCAGTCAGGAGACTGCCTCTCATGAAAATCCATATCCCTCTCAGGATTTGAACCAACGCGGAGAGGGGCCATGTGATTTCAAGTTCAGGGTACCGTTTTACTAAACAGTTTACGCTTAAGATTTGCGTAAGTCTAAAACAACAATTCCTCTTATTTCAATATTGGACGAAGCAATATTGCAAAGTGACACATCATTGGAATCGTCTCTCCGAGACGCTTCCAATGACGTGCCACATTGCAATATTGTACTTTCATTGAAGATACTATCCATGTTTATCAATTATGACTTACGCAAACATTTTCCGTAAGTTGTTTAGTAAAACGGGCCCCTGTACTCTAACCACTAGGCCACAGAGGCCTAATTAGAAAATTACCCAGCATTCTACGGGTAAACAAGGTATGATGGCCCTCTGTAGTATCATCAAATGGACATCATACAAGCTTACATGTACTTAACATATTAAGAGTTTGTATAACGCAATACTTCATATTTATATTTATACAGATTAGTGTGACAAAATGAGAAATTTCTTCACAAAGAATGCAAAGCCATTCGTCATATCATACTTTCTAATTGTTGGAAGAATTAAATTTCATGTTCTAAGCCACATATTACATAAAGAAGTGCCCAATTCTAACTTTCATAAGTGCTTTATGTATTGAAATCAGAAATGGCAAGTCATAACCAGCCAAAACAATAAAAATAAGTAAATAAGTGTTATCAAGACCAACTTTTCTAAACCAATAAATTGACAGTTCATACTATACAGGAATAGGTGATCAATATTAACAGGGTCTTCCCCAGCCCCGTAAAGCGCCGCGGCTCCGCTGCGCTTGACTTTCAAAATAAGCACTCCCGCGGCGCCTTAGCTGACTCCCGCGGCGCTCTAAATGTGTCCGCAGCGCTTTAAATTTACCCCAAATGGAGTCAACGTCAATGGCAGTATATTCTAGATAAACCGCCAGTCTATAAAGTAGTAACTAACAGCTGATAAAAAAGTCGATAGGCGTTTACACACTCGGTTTATGCGACGTCGTCATAGGTACAGACATGAGCGTGTGTATTGGCGTTATGGCACATGCTTTGTCCTAAAAGGAAAGATCTATGATAGCTATGATGCGTGTTAAAAGATCGCACTTGGAGTGAGAAATAGACTTTACTTAATTGACATTGCTTCTGTCACTTTCTATGATACTATAGACGGGAGTTTTATGTAAAAACACCTGATTCAGACATCCATCTCCACATCGCCGATTTCCTTGGTTTGTCACGGTAAGTTATTAGACAAACTAATATGACGTGATCGGGAAATATTGAGAAAGTTTTGCATCCGGCAATATCTTTCTTCACATCGAATTATTTTGACCGGGTAAGTTATAAAATTCAGTTCCTCGGCAACTTAGTTTCACTATAAATATGCCCAAAACCGGTTTTGTAGTATCTGTATACATAAACTGCTGAGATGAAATGATCATCTGGTGGGCTCAGGCATAACGTAATTTTTCAAGCGTCAAAATACTTGTTGAGCTCAATGTGACAAATACACCAAGTGAACCTGAGCAAGCTCCTCATTTCTGGAATTTCTTACGAACAATTTTATAATATGAGGACATTGTGTTAAGTGCCTCTTGTATGCAAAAATGTCTACAGGTATTGACACTGCAGCTATAGTCATGTTCACTTTGTTAAACAATGAACAAACCTCCAAGTGGTTAAGGTGAAGGAATTGTAACTTGGAGGTTTGGTTTGATCCTTCAGGCAAGACATGACAGAGCCCTAGTCTCGTACTGTGAACCCCAGGAAACCCGTATACAATACATAAAATACTGTTGACAGAGAGTCAAATGTTGCATACAAAATAATAATTTGTGACACCATGATTATCTATGAACTTGTCTTTTTTTAATGAATAGACTAGTGAGAAATAATTTAACAAATTCCTAGTGATGCCCCATTGTAAAAGGCATTTCGGGTAGACATGCAGATTGCTATGTATTTGGCTAGTCATGACTATGTTACCTGACATGAAAAGACGCAAGCACAAAGAAGCAAAAAGACTTTGACCAGCCTCCAGACATAGGAATCCTGTATCAAAGTTCAAATAAGCTTGATCCTCCAAGCTGTATGGCTGCCTTCAGGAATCTTCACTGGTTGATGAAGAAAACTCACTCAAACCATTAGTTGCATGCCACTTATGGATTTGTGGGAGTTGTTTAGAAAGAACATTTCTGTTTAAGTAAGGCTGTAATAATAGTACTGACGGAGAATTTTCACTTGCAAGCCATCAGATGATATTCGATAAAGGATAAAAACTGGCTGCAATACTCAATACTTAAATAATATACATGTAGTATGGTGTTATGGTTCTTTAGAATTAACAACTGACATGAAGTAACACAGGATGTCAGAAAAAAGTTTGTTATAAACTTTAACGAAGGAAAACATCTAGCTTGTCATGGAAACATTCTTAATTTTGTAAAATAGTTGGATGCTTCTATGATTGATCTAGTTTTTCATAATTTTGTTTTGCTTTGCACCTATGAAAACACTATTCATTTTGATGTAGTCTTCTTGCAACCTTCACAGTACTCTGACATGAAGAATACGATAAATAATAAATCATGTTTGTGATTTAATTTATATGTCAACAAAGATCTATGCTGAATGGGGACAATGGTTCTCGAGAGCCCATACGCTCTTTGCTATGAGAATCACATTGGTACTCCATATTGACCAGATGGATACATGTCCTTGAATAAATCTATTAAATGTGAGGGGGAGGCTGTGACACCAATTGGACATATTTTGTTTAAATGGGATGTTGCTCAACACTTCTATATACTTCTGATTCAAGATGTGTCTGAAAGATAATAATAATAGAGGTTCACATTTTCATTTCAGACTGTTAAAGGGATTCAGCATGCATGTCCTCTAGACTTACAGAATTTCCAATTTAAAAAAGCTCAGGATGAATGGTTCAAAGCAAAACCAATGAGAAGTAGAGTATTCAAAATAGAAATGCACATTGAAGTACTGTATATGGAGTTTTGAAAATTTAATTTTGTAGACTATCACTCATTTTTTTTGTCTAGCAAATGTGTTGATTTAAATATATTATGGGACACTTTCTTTTGTCTTTTATTTTCACAACATACCTTAAAACTCACCATTTTGGTACACATATATAAAAAAATCGAAAAGGGAGGGGGTCCTTGACCCTCCCCCATCCTCCCCAGCGCCTGAAAAAAATCCTGGGGAAGACCCTGATTAAGTGAAGGATGTTCACAAGTATATCCATGAACAATCCAATAAGTTACCTTTGTTATAAGATAATCCTCAATGGGTATTTGGTTGTCTCTGACCTGATCTCCGACCTCTATCAGTTTGGTGTGGATCATCTCAACCACCGTCTCCCTTACCTCCCCCGACAGGATGGACGTCACAACATAACTGTGAGAAAAAATACACAGAAAACATTACCAACTAGAGAGGTTCAGCAACAAGAAAAAGGGTTGCTTAGGTAATTCAATGATATCATATTCAAATCTAATGTAACCTACACAAAAAAAGTCCAGCAAAATCTCAGAGGCTAAATTCATGGTGTTTTAAGGCACATTGACAATCGCCTCACTTAATTTTACTTTTTCTATGATCAAATATTTGTACAAAATGTTCAGAGTGAAATTTTAAAGATGAATATAAACATGGTATAAAATAATCATTATGAAAGGCTGCTTACTCTCCCACTTTCTTCGCGAGTCCGGACCAATCTCTGCGAACAATGTCTAACCCTTTCTTCTCCTCTATGTACGAGTATTTCCCATCAGAACCTTTTTGAACGCTCAGGGCAGCATACTTCTTCTTCTTCAATAGCAGCATACTCTTATAAACTCCATCAATGTCTATCTCGAGTAGCTTGTACAGTTTGTTAACCTCCGACTTAACCTATAAAAACACAATAAAACATTCTAAACCATGAATTATTCAACACTTTACCCAATATAAGAATTTTAGACTGGTCTAAATTGACAGCAACTTATGTGGCCAAACGCAGAGATAAGTAACATTTTCTTTGAGATATGGGATAGTAACCAATGTGACAATAAGAGAAATTGCTATTCATTTTGTGAAATTTGATATTTTGTAACAATGGATTTCATTTTCTTCAACTGCAGGCATGTTAAAAATAGTGTATAAGAGGGAAGGGGTTAATTCAAAACTGAAAGAACTAGCAGACAAATATCACAAGGGCCTATTGACTAGGTACCTTACATTTAAGGAAACATTACTCCTTATCTCTATCATATTAATCATTTAGGGAACTATTGATCTACAGAAATTATTTCATCTTTGATCTCATTTGATACGTTTTTACATAACATGAACACTTTTTCAGTTGACAGGATGTGATGCTCTGCTAATTACTAAAAGAGGACAAATGACCAATTAATTGAGTTGCCAATAAGAGTCAACATAAAGACTTTTTAACACGAAAGCCTCAAACTGTCCAGTCATGAATCAATCTAGTACAGGCATATTTAAGCATGGTAGCCATATATGTATATAATGAGAAGTGAAGATAAATTAAGCTGCATAACTATGCCATTTGAATTGATAGATTCAAAATGCTTTAGAAGCTTGTTTTAAACAAAAGGGACAATAAGCTCTCTTCTCAATATTCCTTTGTAAATGGATATTGTCTATGGTAAAATCCAAATTACCTTATTTCCAAGTTTCATCACTTGTTCAATGTCTGTACAGTTAGAATTCACCATGATAGAGTCTGTATCTCCATAAATTACATCTAAATTCATCTGCAAGAAGAGTAACTATTCTTTATCATCTATACTATAAAAAAAGTTCAAGATTTGCAGCATTAGTCTTGAATTTTAAAAAATAAATCTGCATGTACTTTGTTTGTTTCATTCTTCCTAATAAGAGTTTGGTTTGTTTGTTTATTTCAATATCGGAAACTTGCACACAACAGTGTAATTATGAAGAAAAAATATTAGAAAAGCGGGTATTTCTCACAATTGCCCAACTTTGTCTTAAGTAACATACCACCAAGAAAACTTTTTCTTATGTGAAACATTAATTGAAACACAATCTCCTTTATTGCCTTGTATAATGTATTCTACTTTAAAATCATCATCTGCTGCTGCTTTTGATCTACAATAATGAATCAAGCCAAACTGCAATAATTGACTTGAATAGCTCCAGGTCTGACCTTAAGTATAAGAAAATAATGACATGTGTATTTAATAAAACGCTATACATGTATATGCCACAAGTAGACAGCCAAAAATACTTTTCTGGCATTTTAACCGTGAAAAAAGTGGGGAAAAACCCTAAATACATACCGTTTGAACCAAATCTTTTGTCTTCATCAAAATCTAAAACAGAAATAAAAGATGAATTAAAAGATATTATGCAACCATTAAAATGACGGGCTTCGTTTTATCTCAGAAAAATCAAAATTCAAAATCATCCACAAAACAACAACAGTCAAAAAAAATAAACAACATAAATCTGTAATATCTGCTCGCGTTGATACTAAACAAGAAAGCCTATGTACAACATACAGCTAGGTTTAAGATAATGATAGTGTAGAGCATGCATATCCTTTTGCATTAATTCTTCCATTTTTACTTCATATTGCCTACAAAATATAAGTTGCATTGTGATCCCTCTGAAAACATTAAAGCTCTTCAAACCTTGTGGATTAATATATTGACTGTCATGAGATCCAGTATAGCCCCTCTCACACTTTGTTTTCTGGGGCATAAACATTTACTCACAAAAATCTTCTTTTGTAAACAAAGTTCATCATACACACCTCTCTGCCTTTCATGGTGATAAGGGCTGCCAGTTTTTTAGCATAAAATCTTGAAAAGGTGAATCCCAGACATCCATACATACTGTTGGCAGTAAGCTTCAGGGCTTTTTGTCGGATGTCATACTGAAAAATAAAATTATTCTTTATAGACAATAATCCAAAATAATCTCTTAAACTTGTCAAGAATATTTTAATGAAACGTTCGTAAGTGACATGGAAAAAGTGTGTTAAGTGTTAAAGAATGAGTGTGTAAAGTATAAAGAGCATAAAGTTATTATCATCAAGTTACTTCATCGGTTATGAGAAACTAGTTTACTCCCAAAAACTTAACACAAGGATGCAAAGAACTGGGAAAAACTATAAAATGAGAAATGTAAAATTTGCTAAATATCACAACAAACCTTCCTGGTCTAATGAATTTCTCGAGAGACATTAAAGATGATCATATGACAAGAACTAGGTTTGTAAATAACTATATGAAAGCTATCTTTCTTACCTGCATGAGTTGTTCATGGGGAAGATTATCTTGTTTCATGAGCGCCTTGACTTGTTTCCTACTCTCCACAAGTTTACGGATCTCTGTGGGCAATATACCAGGTTCTAGGCTCGAGTCAGGTAACTCAACATTAATACAGTCTTCATCAACCTATAAAACACGTCACTAAATAGTGAATCCTTCTCCTCGGGAACAATTACTTCATGGATACTCATTCTTATACTACTGCTTATGAACATTATGATCAAGTATTTCCTCATGTCATTATTCTAATTTATTTGAGCAAATTCCAGTTTTGGTGGTACTTCAACATTGCTGTTGTTATTTTGAAAATAAAATTGTATCTTTTTATGTTTTGTATAAGTTTGGCAGTAACTGCATCCTGCTTCAACTAAATTCGAGTTGTCAAGGTACTAATGGCAAAGTTTTAGGTTCAAGTCAATAATTTCAAAAGATTTAGTAACATTTCTTTCAAAAACCATTTCTTAATTACTTAATGGGTAAAATGAATTGATGCTAAAAACCAGATATAGAAGCCATATAACCTGTATTAAGGGAAAGTCCTTAAAATGTTTTGGCATAAAGCATATGTTTAGCTCCTGTCACCTGAATTTACAAAGTACTGAAATCACCTGTATGATTATACATGATGCTTATCCAAGAAATATTCTTACATGATTCACAAATTTGTCTTGCAGTCAAGGCAGATATGTCGTTTAACCCTTTACCAAGCGCCAAATTTTTGACTGTCCCAAATTCACAGTTTGCAGACCACATTCCAAAATGTGATGAAATTTGAAAATAATCTTCTGAAAGGACAGAAAACATTGTGGGAAAAGGAAAAATTGCTCGTCATGAGCAATTTCTCCTTATCCCACAATGTTTTCCAGAGTCTTCTGCAACAAAGTGGTTAAATGTTGTATTTGTTTGTTAATGGGTTAAAAAAGTTGCTCACAACAAGACACTGAAGACAGACTTCCTTCACTCACAGTAATAACCTAATGAGTGTTGATAACAATGTCTTATGCCCATCAAGTACTCACATTGATGTCTGTTTCTTTTCTATCAATTGTAGTAAAGCAGATGTTGTATTCTTGTATGATCGAAGGGTACAAACTGTTGAAGTCAAGAAGTAAGATGTATTTGTCGTAAAAACCTGCAAGAAAATATGAACAATTTTGATGAAACAGTTATCATAATTCTTATTCTGAATGCTCTTGGCATGTGAAGATTGAAAAAAAAAGGAACTTAGACATAAACATTATGAATAATCCTAAGGGATCATTTGCTTTTCAAATGAAGGAATTGCTGAAAGCCATTCTTTCTTATATGGGCTAAACATCGCATCAACATTATTCCTGACTCCTAATACTGGAGGAGAAGGGGGGCCTCCGTGGCCTAGTGGTTAGAGTACAGAACTTGAAATAACATGGCCCCTCTCCGCGTGGGTTCAAATCCTATGAGGGGTTTGGAGTTTCATGAGAGGCAGTCCCCCGACTGACTTACCGAATGCCGATGGTTCTACCCGCCTTGACCAGCCCTTGTGGGCAGTTGAGTATGGGGTCTTCCTCCATCTTTAAGAGTCGGGCATCGCTACATAACTGAAATAATGTTGATGTGATGTAAAACCCATATAAAAAAAATATATATACTGGAGGAAGACCCCATACTTAACTGCCAATATGGGCTGGTGATGCCAGTTAGAAATGCATAACTCAGAATTACGCAAGGCAGTCTACCTCTCAGGAAAATCCAAATGCCATGACCAGGATTTGAGCCCACATCTATGTGATTTCAAGTTTTGTACTCTAACCACTAGGCAGAGGAGGCAACCTTCAAATCCGTTTTAGATTCGCTCTCATGATACAAGCGTATTAAGGAAGAAAAGAAGAAAGCATTTCTCTAAACCCACCTTTCTTTGGTTCTAAGACCAAACCTCCTGCATATGCAGGCTTACGTCGTCCCTGGGCCGTTTTTACTTTAGTAGAATCTAATTCTTCATCGGGGTCTTCTACCTGCAAAATAATGTATACCAAAGTTACCTAAGAGGGTTATACCTGATCAAATAGTTATCAAATTTGCTGATAAGCTTATGTGTGACAACTAAACTGCAAGGTGCACTATCAATTCCACTTGAGAAACTGTCAGAAACCTGTTTTGTTCATTAAATGTCATAAAATGCATTAAATGTCATAAAATGTGACAAACAACATAGATTGGTTTGAACTCCCCATCAACCCATGTTAAATAGTCAACCAATAATCATGTTTATAATTGGTCTTGCTTCTATTTACTTTTGGAATTTACTATTTGTTTTCAGAACAAAAGGTGCTATGTTTTATTTGATCTATTTGGTGACCAATATCTATCAAAATCATCAAGCACAGTTCATTGCCACAAGCTGTCTAATACTCATATGAGCTGGAAAAGGCAAATTTATTTCACATTCAACCAAAAATTATGGTAGTTTTTACTCCTTTTATCAATCTCTCGTTTCATTCACCAAGTACAGTAAAATCTCTATACCTCAAAGTTCCAGGTACCTGGTGAAAATGTTTGACATAGAGAGAGTTTGACATATAGATGTCTGAAATATAAGGACATAGAGAAATAGAACAAATGATTCAAGAACCTGTTAAATACAGGTTCTTGAATCACTTGTTCTATATCTGTATGTCCTTATATTTCAGACATCTATAGGTTGAACTTTGACATATAGAGGAATTCGAAAATCAGAAGTTCGAGGTACAGATATTCTACTGTAACTTTTATAAACTGAACAAACATAGACATACCACAATCTCTTTCTTTTTCGGAAGTTCTTTATCTGGTACAATAAAATCTTTCTCTGTGAAGGCATGCAGTAATAAATACTCATTCCTTTCTGCACGTCCTCCCATCAATGTTCTGCTCTGTAATACAGAAAATTTCAAGCTACATGCATTGTTAACTGGTGATATGACCAATCTTAGTTGATTTGGGCAAAAAAACTTGCAAAAGAAGAAATAGAAAAGCAAGTCTTCGCAACATATAAGTTAATTGCTTTTATTAATGGTTGAATTGGAAAATGTTGTGAAATAAGGAAGTATAGCCTACTCCACTATGATAATCAGCATTTGCATTTTCTTTGCATGCATATTAATAAAATAACCAAGTGGTTCACGGAAATTGGTAAGATGTGTCTCTGGTTCATATCTACAATTATCAGAAATTTTGTTTTTCTTATTTGACAGGGGCACTCATTTAAGAAAAATTAAATTTTGGAAGGTTATCAGTTTGACATTGTGCCAGGTAAAGCTGAGAAATAGGGGTCTTTACAAACTACTTACCACAACATTTATACCTAATCTTTGTTACAGTAAAAAATGGGCATGATACCACTTTAACCCATTAACCAACCATAACGTCATTCGACCAGTTTGTTGCAGACGACTGAGGAAAACATTGTGAGAAAGGAGAAATTACTCTTAAGGAGCAATTTCTCCTTTTTCCACAATGTTTTCTGCCCTTTCAGAAGATTATTTTCAATTTCATCACATTTTGAAATGTTGTCTACTAAAAAGAAAATTTGGGGTTTGGTAAATTGTTAACTAAAGATGCTCAAAAATGAGAGTACACATATCATTTCATTGAGACAAAAACAAATGCACCTGTTCATTTATTTATCTATTTGGAGCGCATACATTGTTCCCTACATAGATAGATATCTTACCATGACATTTCCACAAATATTGGTAATCTGTAGAGCTAGTGGGATCACATTCAGTTCATACATAATCCTCAAGATGTACGTCGAGTCCACCAGCGTCATTTCTACCATCTTCAGCAGCTGATCCGTAGAACTGAAGGAAACAATGTAAAATATAAATCATAAATCTACTCTTCCTTAATACATTTTGAGCTAGTTATCATGTTTAAGAATAAGCAGATTTAATAAGTAAATTCTTTCAATTGATGATTTCTGCTTTCCTGTATTGGTCATGAAACATGCACACTGAACAATCAATTTATATATTTTGGGTAAGTAAAAAATTACTATCTCAGGACTAAAGAAAGATTGAGTTGTACTTAAACAAGAAGAACAGAGCGCTTATAAAGAATATGAACAACATGAATAACCTGACATGCCATAATTTGTCTTTGAAAATCTATGAAAAATAAATTCTGGCAATTAGCCATTCCTTCATATAAACATAGTTTAACCTACAGTAGAAAAGTAAAAGCAAATTCTCTTTTTGTCACAATTGTTTTTCCTTACATCCAGAAGACTATTTGATATTTTACATGGTCCTTGCTATTACTTTTGATTTCGACCAGTACAAAAATCAAATATGGGGAAATGGGTCCAATCCAATAATTGTATAGAGGGAAAAGGGTTTGCCAGTTTGTTGCAGACGACTCTGCAAAACATTGTGGGAAAAGGAGAAATTGCTCTTAACAAGCAATTTCTCCTTTTCCCACAATGATTTCTGCCCTATCAGAATATTATTTTTCAATTTCATCATATTCTGAAATGTAATCTGCAAACTCTTTCAATTTGGGACAGTCAAAAATTTGACGTCTGGTAACAGGTTAAACCAGCATTACCTGTACATGTTCCTAATCTGTTCAATGTCCAGCTCAATCCGTTTCTGTTTTAACAGCTGCAGCGTTAACTCCGTCAGATCAAAACTTTTATATCGGACAAGTTCCTTGGCAGACATTTTAATATCACAGATCATACGTCCACAGGTGGCAGACTTTTCAGAAAATGTTGAACCCCGACCAGGGTGACTCTATATAATAAGCAAAAATACTCATTAAATAAATCTGGCCAAACAATCTCTTGGGCTCATTGTTGCTTTTAAAACCAATAAAGATGAAAGGAGAAACTAGTCTGTGCTCTATTTCTCCTTCTTAAAGTAATATTCTCTTTTGCTGTAATTTTACAATCTGTTTGGTTGTTTGTATGGTGTTTAAAGCCGTATCAACAAATGGCTTTCCTGGATCCACCAGTACTTTGCTAGGGCTCTTGTGATTTGCAAAAAAGGCCACTCCGACGAAACCGCCACCTTAACCACAGCCACAAAGAATACTGGAATTTTACAAATTGTACAGTCTACATTCAAGGACGATCATGTCAAATACAATCATGACACTTAACATCACAGCAATCATAAAATGTTGAGAGTATGGTAGCTCAAGTAAGCGGGTATCCATACACAAACCAAACATGAGTTTTGTCTTATTCTAAGCTTATAAGGAGCAGTAAACAAGCTAATCATGGGGACTTTCAATCCTCACAGTCTATGTTTTGCTATAAATGGTGTTATCTAAATGTAGAACACTTACAGAGAGTTTAGGCATCACAGTCCTCCTCAGTCGTCCTATTTTTGACCAATGTGGAATCTTGTTGGCATTAATACGGTGAAGTAACACATCCAGGTCAAACCCAAATATATCATGGCCCTGAAATTAGGAATGTTTTATTTACAGAAAAATGTCCAGATTCAAATTTATATAACAAGAAGGAATATTCTTTATCATACCTTCTAAGATCAAGCAAACCTTACATTGTAAACGTATTTAACAAATATCAATAAACACCACTATTAAGATCTTAGAATAAATACATTACAACAGAGACTCGTTCCATTTGTAATAGTCAATCCCATCACAACAACCTTATATCTATAATTATAAACCAATATAAGCTAGTGATGCAGTCAGTTTACATCAGCAAGAGTCTCGGTCTTTCTGCTATATGAACAAAACAGGGCAGGTAGTCTTGAAATTATTGTCGGTCCAAAACCAAAAGTGCTTGTCTGAATTTTGAATTTGTTGTGTTTATATAAATGAAAGGGAAAGACAGCACTTATTATTATTATTGTGAGTATAACTAATACAGCAAATCAAATCGATGATAACATGCATTGCAAGGGAGACAACTCTACTTATCAAATAACTAAATATCAAAAGATACTCTTGATCACTGACAGTAATGATGTCTTTTGGTGGGTTTTCGCATTTTTGTAATGGTTTTCATATTCAAGTACTAACAAAAAATGACAGACGCATGGACTATCAAACCGAGATTTTACAGCGGTCAAAAACGGAATTTGCCAGTCGAGACCAGCAGACCTTCACTTTTGGAAAAGACTGGAATCTAAGACCAAAACTTAGAGTCATATCATTTATGGTTGTTTTTAATTTTACAGAAATCATCAATATCAAACCCATTAATTGCATACATTGTGTACATTTCACTCATTAGGTAGACTCGTGAATGTGAGATCAAGCTTACTTACTTTATTGAGTATTTGTTGAGTGTTTATTAATAGAAATCATCAATATCAAATGTATTAATTGCATATATTGTGTACATTTCACTCATTAGGTATACTTGTGAATGAGAGATCATATTTACTTACCACAATCAGGTCAGGGTCTGTTTTGTGTATTTTTGCCAATAAATAACCCAAGAGAGCTCTTTCATTTGGTAAAACTTCAACACGCATCTTCTTACTCTATAAACAAAATGTAAATTTCAAACATGACTAATTTCATTACAAAAAAGTGCTCAATCTGACAGAAAAGCTTCAAAGCTTGTGAAAAACACCCAACGAAAAGGGGAAATGAAGTATTTGTTTAAGCCAACTTTTCAAAAATAATCTCAGATGCCTCGAACAAATTTCCTCTTTATATATTTTCTTTTATGCTATATTTAAAAAATTCTCTTATAAAAATTGTATTAGAGGAATATCTGTCAGTGACCAATAATATTTTTATGAAATATAAAAATGCATACAAAACTAAAACCAAGACGTTCTGAGTACAGAAACTGGTATAATTTACATGAAATCAATATCAGAGTCCAATAATTGGTCAGTAATCTTACACTATGACATATAGTCTGTGTGTAAAATTTTAATTCATTCCCTTCTGTATTTTTTTTAAAGATCAATTTGAAGGCAAAACTTAAACCAAGATTTTCACAAAAAGCGTTATTTGCTTATTCGTCTCTACAATAGTTAATGAGATACAAACTTGCAGGTAAAACTTAAACCAAGATTTTCTTAGTTCAAAAAAGGCTACATCTACAAATCTTCAACATCTTAAGATGACAAATACAACATTGGAGAACATGTTATCAACAAGAAACCGTTGTGACAAAAGGAATAACTGCTCACCTTGGAAAATGTTGCCTTATCTTACCATGGATTCTTGAGGTCTCTGTTGAAAGTGCTTTACTACATGTTTGTATGAGGAAAAGAGAAAAGTAGTTTTTCGAGACAGAATAATCAATTGTTACTTACTTCTTTCATTACCTTGTCTTTGAAGTCAAAAGGAAATATACAATCATTGGGTTTGCTGATCGCTAGAAACACAATAGAAAATTAAAGTAGAAATATATTATTACGTTATTTATAATACATAACAAATATCAAATTGTCAAAAAGGGATATAAAATAATTTGATCTTGGCAATGGCAATGAACACATTCAAATGTATCAAAATTCGTTGACACTTTGTTCTTTTGGTGCAACTATTTCTTCTAATAATACAGAAAAAGTCACAATAACCATCATTATGATACTTAACACTTCATATTTCAAATTAACAAATTCATTTTAAATCCTCCAAACCTTGATATTTTTGAAATCTCGAGGTGCAATCATGCTGTGATGAAAGCTAATCGATTTTTAAACTTCATGGAAATTTTGGTCTTACCACAGATATGCTGCTCGAAAGGTTGTTGTGGTGCTGGCCGATCCATATGAAAGGAGGTGTGGATGAGACTGGATGCAGCAATTACCTGTGAAGAAGTAAGGCATAGACAGTTATATATCCAAAACTAATACCAAATACAATATACCAAGATCTAAAGCAGTATCAAAAATAAACAAGATGATATAAATCATTTCCACATATCAAGAAAACTCTATATCCTCCTTTTCTCTCCCTTTTAAAAATTGTACAGGTTAAGAATTTTACTCTGTATTTTTCCTGAGTAACCTTTCCCTTGTAAAATGTAATTTACAGATGGCAGCATTAATACCTCCTATCTCAATTACTTACAGAATCCATCTTAAGGTAAATATTGTATCAATATCTAAATAACTGTGGATAAAGTTGTTCATAGGTCACTGTTCAAAGCTGACAATATTAGGAAAAAGGTTTTACAAATAAAACATTATTATTATATTCCTATCAGTGAAATACTAGGATTTCTCAGTGTATTAATTTTCAATTTTGTCACAGTGATTATCACCACTAGTGATGATATCAAAAAGTCATATCATCACTAGTGGTGATATCAAAAAGTCATATCATCACTAGTGGTGATATCAAAAAGTCATATCATCACTAGTGGTGATATCAAAAAGTCATATCATCACTAGTGATATCAGTTTTGACGGGACTACTTTTTTTTTACCATTCCTTAGCCTTAAAGTCATGGCTGCACTTTTGCACACGGCACTAAAATGTTTGTATTCTAAAATGTATCCATATGCGTGAGTGACGTCATAGGACGCAAAAATGACGTCATAGGCATTGTTTACTGCTTTGCTCTTCACATTTTTTATTCCATTTGGCTTTTATGGAGGTATTATGGAAAATATATTTACTATAGTGGAATTAAATAGATAGAATAATCAACTCCATTCGATTGATATAAAAAAATGAATGTGTTGTTATCAAATAGAAAAAACTTGTTCTTCAAACTTGTTTTTTTTTTTTTTTCAACCTGATAACAACCCATTTCTGTGACATATTTTTGATATCAATCGAAAGGAGTTGATTATCCTCTATAGAATCAATCAAAGTGAGAAAGTATTGATGATACCTCATTTTGGTGAGTGCTGCTGTTGGGTAGAGTCCTCAAATTTAACGTCATCACAACCAGTGGTGGGGGGCTCAAATCTTGATTGGTACAAACATTGACAGTATCTGGAGAGTTCAGGGTCACCTGGGAAAATACAACAGGATCATTATAACCAGCCAGCAATGTGTGGCCTTGATGATCCAATTACTTGGAAAAAGAAATGTTGGTTAAATTGTCTTCTTTTATCAAGACGATTTTCTTCTAAAAAATAATCTATGAAGGGCTGTTTATATATATCTTAATAAAAACATAACATTACATAAATTTTGTTTTCGAATTTTATATATCTATTAAAAATTTTGATTATTATGCTGTCTTATGGAGATGTATAACTATGAACTTAATAAAAAGAAAAACGCACACACAATAAATAATAAGTAAAATCAATAGATGCTCCTCACAATAGGTACTGCATGTCAAGAGATCTTTCAATCTGAAGTTTCAAGCTTGATTCAGATCAAAGTAAAGTATATATATGAAAATATAAACAAGACAACTAACTCCTGAATCAAACAACTGCCAAAATAATTTTTATACATTGCCATTCTGCTCGCAGTGATTTGTCTACCTACAGTTTCAAGTTGATACAAATAATAGTTTAATGTTAAGATCCAGACAAAATCTGGACAGGATAATGGACAAGAAAAAAATATGTACTGTCATTTCCTTAACCCATCCCAAAGCAAAACAAGCATGGGAAAAAAGAGCAATGGGAGGAAACAACTTATCATTTGAATTTTATTTCATTTTTCTGCGACAAAAGTTTATCAGGTTTTTCCCTTTTCAGAGAAACTAACTAGTAAACCTAGTTCATAATAAAGTTACATTTGCATGCTAAATTGATTAACAAATATCCTCATAAAAAGTCACCATACCTCTAGCTTACACCAACTTGATGGAGGACTTGATAGTTCTGAAATGAAAAGGTAGTGTTAACGTGTTATCCTGTTAACCCATGAAAATGTTTGACCTTTTCTCTCCTATATCTATATGTTATGGAACATGTAGCAGCCTACTCAAGCAAGGATCATGACAAAAGAAGACATTGCTAAATATTTTATCACAGTGATTTCTACCCAATATATTAAAGAAAATGCTATTTTTCATACTTAATGATTGGTGTCTGCTGTTGTTTTCAAGTTGGACAAGCAATTTAAACTTATGTGAAACTATTAATCTAGAATACTCAACAAAATTGTGGCTAGTCTGTTCTGATGACAGTTCCAATGGAATGTGTTCCAATGGAAAGTGATAAACAAAATGATGAATTTAAAAGTGATGTGAGAAGAAGAAAACATTTTATATTATTTCAACCAGTCCTAGTCTTGGCTGTTAATAAATCTAAAAAAAATAGTATGTCTAGTGTGAATGAAAACTGTGCCTTGCACATTGTTAATTCAATGACAATGACATACATTCAAGCTTCAATGCGATCTTATTAAAGAAATAGAGTTCCATCAACAAACAACCTTATGAGCATGATTGCATATGAGTTGATCTTCAAGAACTTGACAATTTCCAAATATAATTGAAAGCTCTTGATAACTAAGTATGAAGTCTTAACCTCAAACTTTTGTGAACAAACACCAATATACCCATCTCATGCTGCTTTTGCAAATTGGCAAATTACAATAGATTATCACTCATCAACTGTCTATCGTAGGTTAATTTGTAAAATTTAAAATGACAATGAGCATACATTTCTACTAAATAGTACCCAAAATAACGAAATAAGGCGCACATATCAAAGTAAAGCTTTTAATTTTTACAATTACCCCACTAACTGAAGATAGAGATAGAGTTACTCATGATACTTACGTTTACAATTACCCCACTAACTGAAGATAGAGATAGAGTTACTCATGATACTTACGTTTACAATTACCCCACTAACTGAAGATAGAGATAGGGTTACTCATGATACTTACGTTTACAATTACCCCACTAACTGTAGATAGAGATAGAGTTACTCATGATACTTACGTTTACAATTACCCCACTAACTGAAGATAGAGATAGAGTTACTCGTGGTACTTACGTTTACAATTACCCCACTAACTGTAGATAGAGATAGAAGTACTCGTGATACTTACGTTTACAATTACCCCACTAACTGAAGATAGAGATAGAGTTACTCATGATACTTACGTTTACAATTACCCCACTAACTGAAGATAGAGATAGAGTTACTCATGATACTTACGTATACAATTACCCCACTAACTGAAGATAGAGATAGAGTTACTCATGATACTTACGTTTACAATTACCCCACTAACTGAAGATAGAGATAGAGTTACTCATGATACTTACGTTTACAATTACCCTACTAACTGTAGATAGAGATAGAGTTACTCGTGATACTTACATTTACAATTACCCCACTAACTGAAGATAGAGATAGTTACTCGTGATACTTACGTTTACAATTACCCCACTAACTGTAGATAGAGATAGAGTTACTCGTGATACTTACGTTTACAATTACCCCACTAACTGTAGATAGAGATAGAGTTACTCATGATACTTACGTTTACAATTACCCCACTAACTGTAGATAGAGATAGATTAACTCGTGATACTTACGTTTACAATTACCCCACTAACTGAAGATAGAGATAGAGTTACTCGTGATACTTACGTTTACAATTACCCCACTAACTGTAGATAGAGATAGAGTTACTCATGATACTTACGTTTACAATTACCCCACTAACTGTAGATAGAGATAGATTTACTCATGATACTTACGTTTACAATTACCCCACTAACTGTAGATAGAGATAGATTTACTCATGATACTTACGTTTACAATTACCCCACTAACTGTAGATAGAGATAGAGTTACTCATGATACTTACATTTACAATTACCCCACTAACTGAAGGTAGAGATAGAGTTACTCATGATACTTACGTTTACAATTACTCCACTAACTGTAGATAGAGATAGAGTTACTCATGATACTTACGTTTACAATTACCCTACTAACTGTAGATAGAGATAGAGTTACTCATGATACTTACGTTTACAATTACTCCACTAACTGAAGATAGAGATAGAGTTACTCATGATACTTACATTTACAATTACTCCACTAACTGAAGATAGAGATAGAGTTACTCATGATACTTACGTTTACAATTACCCCACTAACTGTAGATAGAGATAGAGTTACTCATGATACTTACATTTACAATTACCCCACTAACTGTAGATAGAGATAGAGTTACTCATGATACTTACGTTTACAATTACCCACTAACTGAGATAGAGATAGAGTTACTCATGATACTTACGTTTACAATTACCCCACTAACTGTAGATAGAGATAGAGTTACTCATGATACTTACGTTTACAATTACCCCACTAACTGTAGATAGAGATAGAGTTACTCATGATACTTACGTTTACAATTACCCACTAACTGAAGATAGAGATAGAGTTACTCATGATACTTACGTTTACAATTACCCACTAACTGAAGATAGAGATAGGGTTACTCATGATACTTACGTTTACAATTACCCCACTAACTGTAGATAGAGTAGAGTTACTCATGAGTTTACAATTACATGAGATACTTATACTTACGTTTACAATTACCCACTAATTAGACTCATGATACTTACGTTTACAATTACCCCACTAACTGTAGATAGAGATAAGTTACTCATGATACTTACGTTTACAATTACCCCACTAACTGAAGATAGAGATAGAGTTACTCATGATACTTACGTTTACAATTACCCCACTAACTGTAGATAGAGATAGAGTTACTCATGATACTTACGTTACAATTACCCCACTAACTGTAGATAGAGAGATAGAGTTACTCATGATACTTACGTTTACAATTACCCCACTAACTGAAGATAGAGATAGAGTTACTCATGATACTTACGTTTACAATTACCCCACTAACTGAAGATAGAGATAGAGTTACTCGTGATACTTACGTTTACAATTACCCCACTAACTGTAGATAGAGATAGAGTTACTCATGATACTTACGTTTACAATTACCCTACTAACTGAAGATAGAGATAGAGTTACTCATGGTACTTACGTTTACAATTACCCCACTAACTGTAGATAGAGATAGATTTACTCATGATACTTACGTTTACAATTACCCCACTAACTGTAGATAGAGATAGAGTTACTCATGATACTTACGTTTACAATTACCCCACTAACTGAAGATAGAGATAGAGTTACTCGTGGTACTTACGTTTACAATTACCCCACTAACTGTAGATAGAGATAGAAGTACTCGTGATACTTACGTTTACAATTACCCCACTAACTGAAGATAGAGATAGAGTTACTCATGATACTTACGTTTACAATTACCCCACTAACTGAAGATAGAGATAGAGTTACTCATGATACTTACGTTTACAATTACCCTACTAACTGTAGATAGAGATAGAGTTACTCGTGATACTTACATTTACAATTACCCCACTAACTGAAGATAGAGATAGTTACTCGTGATACTTACGTTTACAATTACCCCACTAACTGTAGATAGAGATAGAGTTACTCGTGATACTTACGTTTACAATTACCCCACTAACTGTAGATAGAGATAGAGTTACTCATGATACTTACGTTTACAATTACCCCACTAACTGTAGATAGAGATAGAGTTACTCATGATACTTACGTATACAATTACCCCACTAACTGTAGATAGAGATAGAGTTACTCATGATACTTACGTTTACAATTACCCCACTAACTGAAGATAGAGATAGAGTTACTCATGATACTTACGTTTACAATTACCCCACTAACTAAAGATGAGATAGAGTTACTCATGATACTTACGTTTACAATTACCCACTAACTGAAGATAGAGATAGAGTTACTCATGATACTTACGTTTACAATTACCCCACTAACTGAAGATAGAGATAGAGTTACTCCAGTACTTACGTTTACAATTGCCACTAACTGAAGATAGAGATAGAGTTACTCATATTACTTACGTTTACAATTACCCACTAGCGAAGATAGAGATAGAGTTACTCATGATGATACTTACGTTTACAATTACCCACTAACTGAAGATAGAGATAGGGATTACTCATGATACTTGCATTATGCAATTGCCACTAACTGAAGATAGAGATAGAGTTACTCATGATACTTCACGTTTACAATTGCCCCACTAACTTTGTAGATAGAGATAGAGTTACTCATGATACTTCACGTTTACTGATACTTACGTTTACAATTACCCCACTAACTGAAGATAGAGATAGAGTTACTCGTGATACTTACGTTTACAATTACCCCACTAACTGAGATAGAGATAGAGTTACTCATGATACTTACGTTTACAATTACCACTAACTGAAGATAGAGATAGAGTTACTCATGATACTTACGTTTACAATTACCCCACTAACTGTAGATAGAGATAGAGTTACTCATGATACTTACGTTTACAATTACCCCACTAACTGTAGATAGAGATAGAGTTACTCATGATACTTACGTTTACAATTACCCTACTAACTGAAGATAGAGATAGAGTTACTCGTGGTACTTACGTTTACAATTACCCCACTAACTGTAGATAGAGATAGAGTTACTCGTGATACTTACGTTTACAATTACCCCACTAACTGAAGATAGAGATAGAGTTACTCATGATACTTACGTTTACAATTACCCCACTAACTGAAGATAGAGATAGAGTTACTCATGATACTTACGTTTACAATTACCCCACTAACTGAAGATAGAGATAGAGTTACTCATGATACTTACGTTTACAATTACCCACTAACTGAAGATAGAGATAGAGTTACTCATGATACTACGTTTACAATTACCCCACTAACTGAAGATAGAGATAGAGTTACTCGTGGTACTTACGTTTACAATTACCCTACTAACTGTAGATAGAGATAGAGTTACTCGTGATACTTACGTTTACAATTACCCCACTAACTGAAGATAGAGATAGAGTTACTCGTGGTACTTACGTTTACAATTACCCTACTAACTGAAGATAGAGATAGAGTTACTCATGATACTTACGTTTACAATTACCCCACTAACTGAAGATAGATAGAGTTACTCATGATACTTACGTTTACAATTACCCCACTAACTGAAGATAGAGATAGAGTTACTCGTGGTACTTACGTTTACAATTACCCCACTAACTGTAGATAGAGATAGAAGTACTCGTGATACTTACGTTTACAATTACCCCACTAACTGAAGATAGAGATAGAGTTACTCATGATACTTACGTTTACAATTACCCCACTAACTGAAGATAGAGATAGAGTTACTCGTGGTACTTACGTTTACAATTACCCTACTAACTGTAGATAGAGATAGAGTTACTCATGATACTTACGTTTACAATTACCCCACTAACTGTAGATAGAGATAGAGTTACTCATGATACTTACGTTTACAATTACCCCACTAACTGAAGATAGAGATAGAGTTACTCATGATACTTACGTTTACAATTACCCCACTAACTGTAGATAGAGATAGAGTTACTCATGATACTTACGTTTACAATTACCCCACTAACTGAAGATAGAGATAGAGTTACTCATGATACTTACGTTTACAATTACCCCACTAACTGTAGATAGAGATAGAGTTACTCATGATACTTACGTTTACAATTACCCCACTAACTGAAGATAGAGATAGAGTTACTCATGATACTTACGTTTACAATTACCCCACTAACTGTAGATAGAGATAGAGTTACTCATGATACTTACGTTTACAATTACCCCACTAACTGTAGATAGAGATAGAGTTACTCATGATACTTACGTTTACAATTACCCCACTAACTGTAGATAGAGATAGAGTTACTCATGATACTTACGTTTACAATTACCCCACTAACTGTAGATAGAGATAGAGTTACTCATGACACTTACGTTTACAATTACCCCACTAACTGTAGATAGAGATAGAGTTACTCATGATACTTACGTGGACATTGGATGTCTAACCAACAAGGTCCTTTAATCTTTCTGTCCAATAAAAATCTCTCCAAACTGCAAAGTAAAGCAAACGTAAACAGAATTGAAATAATAACATTAATTCCCTGAAGAATACTTTATCTAGTTCACATTGAAGTTTACCTGACATGTCCCTTATTCTGTTCAGAAAACAATATACCAATTTCAAAGCCCTTTAAAACTAGAACCAGTAGATAGATAAACCGATGAGATAGGTAACTGTGAAAAAGTGGCCATTGGCTTGATGTATAGATTTCTAAAATAGAAATATTGTTTGATCTTTCATTTAAGCAGATAACCTTTACCTGTAAGAAATGGTATCTAGGTTTATGGGAGCAACAAATGCTTAATCCAGTGTTCAATAAGCCCCTTACCTTGATGTTTTTGTCCCAAACACATGACTAAATGTTTCCCCCTTCACATCTGGTGACAGAACAGGACCCTCAGCCTGGAAATGATAACATCAAAATATGTATAAAGAAGTGAAAGAAATAATTTATCTTCAAACTTTTACAAATTCCATCAATCATCTTGTGTTTAACTTTTTGTCTGTCAGTACCTTAGTCTTGGGTGTATAGTTGTTATGGCATCTTTGTAAATCTTTATATATAGAATCTATTAACCTTAAAGTAATCAAAACCACCAACTAGTTTTTATATCACACAGAATGCTCAAACAGTAGACCTTGCCTTACTAAGTAAAAGATCAATCCTCAAACCCTGGGTACATGATAGCAAAGCTATAGCCTGAGATACAGAAAGTCAGATATTCCTTCTGTATACGGTAACACATGCACTGTAGACATTAGTAATCATCCTTGTACAGGTCATTATCAACCCATTCCCTTCAATTTTCAAGCAGTTTTCAATTTGCATTTTTATCTAGTTTCTTTGAAAATCATCTTTTTCCCCCTCCCCTAACCTTTGATTAAGCATGCCATGTAACTTACACTATATCTGACTTCTAGGTAGCTGGACTCTGCTGGAATGTCTGAGATCTCAAACGCATATCGCAGTTTTTCCACAGGCTGCAATTTAAAATAGACTTTTTCAAGACAATTTCAACTTCCTTGTTACCAACAGGCCTATGATTTAATATAACATGATTTTGTGAAAAGTATAGGTTGAAAACAATTATTAAGGTAGAATATCCTTAATCCGCAATTTTGAAACATTATTTCGTCTGGTTACTTCTATCATTCACAGCATACACCTATTGGGGCCAGAACTATTCTATTTAATAAGAATAGTTCTGTCTAAGGCTGATGTATACCAAGACGACCGAAGTAATCCAATGAAAGAGGATATTTCAAAATGAAGGACTATGGGTATTCTTAAGTGTGAAAAATAACATTTTTATTGTGAAAAAACGTAGAACTTCTTTTAAGGAGCAATTTTACATGTTATTAAAAAGAAATCAAATCACTGGCTGTGGGTGCGATAAAACAAATGATTATACAGTAAAATGTTGAAAGAGAACATATCAATATAGAAGAAATGTATTGGTTTAGCAGCCTTATAACCCTAATTTGTATTTACCCTGCTCAAGTAACCATGTTCATAAGAGCTATGTTGCTAGTATTATCACCACCTAAAATCTGTCTAATTCGATTGTGTGCAGTACATCGTTTTATTATTCCTGATTTATGATTAATTCACACACTGTCTTATGAATTTCTGTACTCAATATCATCAAAATATTCTTTAATGCATGATTAGGTTATAAAATTATGTCACACGAATTTGTGAGCTCAATATTCTTGAAACAACTCCCTATACATGATTGAGGTATTCATAAATATCATTAGTTAGGAGCTCAATTTTGTTGCTCCTTTTTTTCTGATATTTGAAAGCCAATCTTTTTTATGAGATCATGAAAAAATGAGAATTGTCTTTCAAGGAGGTTTCATATTCCTTGAGACTTATATTTCTCTATCATATTTCTATCGAAAGAGGAAACTGAAATATTATAATCACCCTTGCTCTAAATTTGGTAATTCTGTGTTTTTCTGCCGTCTTCTCATTAAACTCATTGTAGACATCCATCATCTTGACATCAAACCCTGTGTCGGTGTTAGTCTTCAGACACATCTTCTGTTAACAGACACATCCATCACTCAGAATTAGTGTATCATGTAATCAAAGTTAAATATGTTTCAAAGTAAATTCCTACGCTCAGTTAGCTGGAGAAAGAGAAATCAATCTAAAGCTGATAAAGAATGTTTTCCCTTGTATGTATAAGATAAAATATTACGGCTAAAAGATTGCATTTCGTACAAAGATGTATTTCGACACACACCAAAGTGGTAAACCACCATAATAAATGCAAATTCTTATTTTCAAAAATGTCATGATTTAGATCTTGCAAATTAAATGTATCACTTACAATTCTTGCTATGAAATTGCCTTTATATTTATTATGCAACGGGCATTAAAAACAACCATGCTGTTAGAGTGAAATAGAAAATGAACACCAGCAGATTTTCAGTGTGACAGGTTTTGTACGACCTTAACTCTATTGTTTAATCTACACACTTGGTTTGGTACAGTAACATATCTAGAAAATATATTACTCTGGTTGTCTAAAACCTGTCAATAAATGGTTCAAATTGAATAACATGAAAACAAAACTTACAGTAGGTCGGGGCAGTAGATAAATCCTTCGCTCGATGTTCTTTACAGTGATACAGCAACTCACATAGGCCTTGGCTGTCTCTATCCAAACTTTACCAAACAAATACACACTGCCTGTTAAATTAACAAGTGAATAAGTTATTCCTGTATGTCAAGGAATCACATTTATGTACAAGTTAAGAGTAAATAGAAGGAAAACAATGGTTCATAAAGTAATCTTGTGCTGTCCACGCAATCATTCAATGTCTATCTTTATCACTATTTGTGAGAGGTTCTTTTGTAACAATATGATAGATTTAATCCTGTCCCAAATACAGACAACTTTCAGAATCTTGTTGCAAATGCAAGTAATTGATCAGTAATTGGATTCTATAAACAACAAAATGTATATTAGCCAAGCTGGAATTGATTCTATAAACAACAGAATGTATATTAGCCAAGCTGGAATTGATTCTATAAACAACAGAATGTATATTAGCCAAGCTGGAATTGATTCTATAAAACATAATGTATATTAGCCAAGCTGGAATTAATTCTATAAACAACAGAATGTATATTAGCCAAGCTGGAATTGATTCTATAAACAACATAAAGTATATTAGCCAAGCTGGAATTAATTCTATAAACAACAGAATGTATATTAGCCAAGCTGGAATTGATTCTATAAACAACAGAATGTATATTAGCCAAGCTGGAATTAATTCTATAAACAACAGAATGTATATTAGCCAAGCTGGAATTGATTCTATAAACAACAGAATGTATATTAGCCAAGCTGGAATTAATTCTATAAACAACAGAATGTATATTAGCCAAGCTGGAATTAATTCTATAAACAACAGAATGTATATTAGCCAAGCTGGAATTGATTCTATAAAACATAATGTATATTAGCCAAGCTGGAATTGATTCTATAAACAACAGAATGTATATTAGCCAAGCTGGAATTAATTCTATAAACAACAGAATGTATATTAGCCAAGCTGGAATTGATTCTATAAAACATAATGTATATTAGCCAAGCTGGAATTAATTCTATAAACAACAGAATGTATATTAGCCAAGCTGGAATTGATTCTATAAACAACAGAATGTATATTAGCCAAGCTGGAATTAATTCTATAAACAACAGAATGTATATTAGCCAAGCTGGAATTAATTCTATAAACAACAGAATGTATATTAGCCAATCTGGAATTGATTCTATAAACAACAGAATGTAAATTAGCCAAGCTGGAATTGATTCTATAAACAACAGAATGTATATTAGCCAAGCTGAAATTATGAGTTTTGGACCCCTATTTTATGTGACTCACTACCAAATCAAGCTATATAGGCTCAGCAACAAATACTTTTGGACACAGAATAGGTAAAGCTTGTCTTATCAAGCATACACTACCCCCTGTCAATTACTGTTGAACACAGAAAAGATAGCATTGTCCAATAAAGCATACATTATCACCTTGTCCAACCCACCTACCTTGGTGTTTATACTGCTCCTCAAAGGCATCTAGCCAATAGAAACGAAGAACTTGTTCACCATCTTCTCGTGTTGTCATGGGAATATTGGTTGTGTCCACCTGTACATCCATAGCAGGGGCAGTATCTGTGGACGATGATGAGCCATTAAAACTGTTCCATCCTGTGTTGAATGACTTGAAGTCTACCGAGCTGAAACACAGTAAAAGTGATCATCCAAAACGTAACCCATTAGCACATGATTTGCAACCGACAATATCTAAAATGTTTGGTTTAAATAAACTGTTTATCATTTCAATAACAATCGTATGGCAAAAACTGATTTTGATTGACTTGTCTGTTAATGCCATGTCATTTTCTGCACTTGTATGTATGATTATATAGTTTTTCAGAAAAAAGTCATTTATTTTTAAATAATTTTGGACAAGTTGAGCAAGAAAGACAATTGATTTTGCCCCCCCTAAAGTATGCACATTTAATTATAGTGTGATAATCACCTTTTGGTCCAATTCAACAAAGTGCAGCACCTCAACTACTTACATTCAACAAAAGAGTTAAAGCAATGTTTGGCTAGTTTCTTGTAAAATGAAAGTGGTACAAGGTGGGCTATGCATATTATTATTTGATGCTAGTTAGAGCTTTCCATCATCATCTTTTTTCATTTCTTATACAGGTCTGTAAAGATGAGGCTTACCTCTGTGTTTTAGGTTTGATACTAGTCAAAGGCTCTTGTTTGACCTCTTGTTTGACCTCTTGTTTTATTTCTTGTTTGATTTCTTGTTTGATGTCTGGTTTGATATCCTCAACATCATCATCAAAATCTATGTCCTGGAGGTCCATGTCGAACTCCTCTGTAAATCATAAACCTTTATCAATAACATCGCTTTAAAGTAGTTTAATGTGCTTGTGTAAAACAAATGCATTTTTCAGAATGTGGATTTCAAGAACTCTTAAAAAATCCTTTACTCCTTTAAAAATAACTTCAAAAAACCCTTATAAGATTGATATAATCCTAATGAAAGGGGGATTTTCTCGTTATCAGCAATTAGTATTTTGTTACAATCATCTTCAGTGTCTCCTTATCAAGTACACAAATTTCTTTTCACAGATACAATTCAATTTTTATTTACAAACAAATAACAGGGAACATTCATTACATTATGTGACTTAACCCTTGGAAAGCCTTGTAATTTTTTTAAAATAGATTTTTGAGTCATCTGCTTTCCAAAACCTTAAATATCGCTTGATTTTGATGAGGAAAGATACTCAGAGTAGCAGAAAGGTTAGATCATAGACTGGCCGGCTGGCCTGGATCCAACCTGATGCATTAGTATGAAGTCGGTTCCAGCACTATAAAGGCTAAACCTCTTCAAAGACAGTATCTTAAGGAACAAGTTATAATATGGTGGAAACACTAGCATCTGTTCATTTCTCTTGTTAACTAAATGAAACAGATTATTTTCTTTAGTTTAATAATGTAATATTTGAAACTCATGTGTGGGCGTTCTTTTTGTAAAGCCACCTTTATACAAGCTGATCATTTAACTCTTTAGCTTAAGTTCAGAGTGAATGTTTTTATCACATTAATCAACCTGCAAGTTGAAATGGGTTACAGAATAAGATAGGGTTGGACAGCAAAAAAAAACAGAAGCCAAACCATGATATGAACAGTATGATGAGAGGATGAAATCCTTTATGTTTGAACTTAACCAGCCATTTCAAGGGTTCTTAAAGTCTGTTATGGGCAAGTTTTAAAATAATTGAAAGAAAAGGAGAAAATGTTCATATAAGCAATTTCTTGTCAAACTATAAATCCTGGTTCAATATTAAATCCTTTCCAGATGATCATAACAATCTTGTTGTTAATGAACAATGTTAATCAGTTTCACTACAATGAACTTGTACATGCTTTGCCAGGTACATTTTCTGCTTCTCTCAAAAAGCACAGGCTTGTATATGAAGTCAGGGTCTTTTCTGTAATTGGGAAGAGGCCATCCTATCAGCTGGTATGTGATGATTAAAGGATGACATGAGATCGGAAAAGGCCACTCAAACCATTTTTACTACACAATCACTTACCTTACAATTATCCTTTGAGGGCAAGAGAAATAGAGTAGTCATATAAACTTATAAACATTAATAACAGTATAGTGTATTTACCTCTTTAACCAATTATCTCAGAAAAACATGGAAATTGTAAACATTCTCAATAAATTATGTGATGAAAACAATTTAAGAAAATCAAATAAGGGTATATACTGTTCAAAACATGAAAACTTTTTCTTTCCCTTATCTCACTTTTAACTTAATGTATACATCACAGAAAGGGTGGTTAGACACTCTTGCACTTTCATATCTCCATACATGTCCCAAATATCCTGGTGGCAACATTAATGTCACATACCGTTATAAACTTAAGGTTATTTTGTTAATTATCACATGTTCAGAAATTATAGTGAAAAGATTGTGATAAATGTCAATTATTTGAAAATTTTAAGTATATCTTTGAACTATCCTTGCAAACCTTTTCATCACTTTCAAAAGTATCAGTCATCTATTACAGATTCAAGGAATGTAAGAAAGTACCAATGAATACATGTGAATGACAAACCTTTAATTTTGATGTTTTCCTTCTCATCGTCCGCCCCAGCAGGGCTATCCAGACTCTCGTACTGTTGTATATCAGGACTGTCATCTAGAGGCTCCTGCTTTATCTGAGGTTTGGGTAAACCCTGAGGATAGAAAAAAAACATGTATATTGTTTTTTTTTTTTCATTTATTTTCCTAAAAAGCAACATTGCAATAATCAATCCGATAAATAAAAAATTCTGTTGCTATCTTTATTTTCCTTATTTATCATGGATTTTTTATCACATCAACAGTATTTCAGTTATGTTGCGATATAGGTACATAATTAATGATGGGGGAAGAGCCCAATCTTAATTGCTTATAAGTGCTGTTCAAGGCGGATAGAACCATAAATCAACCAGGGGACTACCTCTCATAAATCAAAATGCAACCACTGGAATTTGAAGCCACGCAGCAAAAAGGGGCAGTGTTAATTCAAGTTTCGTACTCTAACCACTTGACTATGGATGACCCCTCTTCTTCCAATATTCATATTCATTGACATCACATCATTCTATTAATCAGTAATATATAATGGTAAAAATGATTTTTTTTTCTTCTCTTCCTGTCTGACAAAAATCCCGATATCGTGTATAATGGACATACCTTAATTCTAGCTGGTCCAGGCTTATTTATGGCCGGTGACTTGGCTGTGGCAAATGGCATGTGTGGGGCTCTGTAAATAGATTTTGAATTGATTTCAATAATTGCTATTAGTATTATGTATGATAGAATGTTTTAGGCCACAGTCGTGAAGCGAGTAATCACAAATGTTTACATGAACAATTGTTTACAGTCTTGTCACATCTTTGAAAGATAATGTCAATGGGCTGAAATGGTTACAAAGGATTAAATTAAAAACAACCATGAAAAAAATTACATGTTATTCATGTCTTGGATTCAACTACATTTAAATTTAAATCAAAATAAAAAAGAACACAGTCAAAAAGGTCAAAAGGCTTAGTTAGAAGCCATGATTCTTCAACAAAATCAAATTTTTTTAACTGAAAAATCTTTAACTGAACACAAGATTAATCACCTATAAAATCTAAACTTTTTTATTGGTTTGGCTTTTCCAAGAACATCCTCTTATGAGATATTTATGATTTAACAACATTTTCAAGTTCTCTACATTAGACAATTTATCTAACTCCTTTACACTTTCAATGGTCTTGAGATTAACCCTTTGACTTATGGGTAGTTTTCTAAAAATAGATTTTTACTTTGTCTTCTTTTCAAAACCTTAAATATCTGCTTAATTTTGATGAGGAAAGAAACTAAGAGTAGCAACCAGGTTTGATTACAGGCCAGCCACCAATTTAATTGGGGGTTGGCCTCGATCTAACCTGTTTGCATAAGCATGACGTTGGTTTCAGCACCATAAGGATTAACATAGATGGCCGAGACCATAAATAGTAGTTTCTCCATCCCTATAGGGAGTTTCTGTTTCTCACACAACTAAACTACCTTGTGGGTGGTGCCACTCTCTTCTTGGTCAGTTTGACAGGCGGTGGACGGGCAATGTCCGAGGGACCACTCTGTAACTCGTTCATTATGTCACCCAAAAGGTCATCCTCTTTCAAACTGATATCTTTCTGAAATACCAAGATTAACAAACAATTACTGAATTGATGACAATCCTACATTAATTTCATTAACTAATAAGCATTAAGCAGATATATGCCATGTCAATAACAGTTTGTATCGCACTTGGCACAATGTAGTACAGTCAAACTTGTCTACAGCAGCCACTCTTAAACATAGAATACATATGACTGCATAGCAACATTGAAGCTCAATACAGCAGGCAAGACATGAAGAAAGCTCCTGCAGGAGCTTTCTTCATGTTTTGCCTGCTGTATTCAGCTGTCGACGGTCTCAAAAAACAGATCTGATGGCATTTTTGTTGGCTGCTTAAGACAGGTTTTACTGTATTGTGAAACATTGTGCATATAACTAGGGATTTATGGCCTGTACACAACAAAGCTCTTTTTGGGTTAATCAACATTGAAAAATGTACATCAAAAATAACAGTGATGATGCTGTTTGCTCAATCTAGGCAGTCTGGCTGGATGAAATGTCTTTAAATGGGGAGTCATGAAAGAAATCAATTCAAATAATGAACAATTAGCTTATACTGTAAAAAAAAATTCTAAAGTGAGTTGAACAAGGCCCATTTAAACTGTGTTAGTTGAGTACCAAGGAATCATGGCAAGGTGGTCAGTGACCAGAAAACAATATACCTGTAGTTACTCTCAAAATCACAATCAACTTATGATTTAATACCAGGACTACAAGTATTTTATAAATGTTTTATTGATTAATGAAGGAGTCATTCAGATAAAAATAAAAATTGTCGTAAATGAAGTTTCCTTTTTTCCCACTAGCTCAGTCTGATAATCTATCATTTCATAGTTGATATATGGTTCAGATACAGATGAGACTTGTATCAAAACAAAGGCCTGGAAAATCAACCAATCATTGTATAATGACAAGTTACAGCTTTCCATGCTTACATGCAGACAGCTAAGGTTGCAGCGTTCTGTATGGTTTGCCTCCAGTAACAAGATTTGAGATGGATTTAAAAACCATGGTTTACACAAGCAACAAACAGCTTTCGAAACTGTTGTTGAATAGAAGAAATTGTTTGTAATAAGCTATTTTTCTTGTCATTATGAATCAACCCAACTTTGTAGTGACACTTGGTTGTACTATAATTTACAATTGTTGTCTGTCTGTTTCCAACCCTCATAACTCTAGTAGTACAAGTACAACTTATTGTTCGACCTGTGCCACACTCACCTCCACTTTGCGTTTTCCACTTGTTGCTGCCTGCGCCATGAACATGGACTTTATATTTGCTTTGGGCTTTGTGCCCGGGCGCATGATGTTGGGATTCTTCTTTTTCTCAGCTTTCTCTGAAATTCCAAAAAACAGTTATAGTTACGACTTCCAAC
Source organism: Cerastoderma edule (assembly GCA_947846245.1). Taxonomy (NCBI): domain Eukaryota; kingdom Metazoa; phylum Mollusca; class Bivalvia; order Cardiida; family Cardiidae; genus Cerastoderma; species Cerastoderma edule. Next base: position 28,245,007 of record OX401419.1, on the reverse strand, counting down.
AAATAGCAGCATAAAAATGTCCAACACAATAAGAGGAGAGATTGAGAAAATTGTCGAAAAATGGCGAAGCAAACGATGCTTTTCAAGGTTTAAAAAAAGTTAAGATTAGTAAGATACTTAAACTTGCCTTCATGACTCCTAGCAGCATGGACCCTGACCATTCATACTTCCTATGATAGTTCCAAATGATATTTGTTCATTTCAACATTACAACAAAAAGATTGCCTAAATCAAAAGAACAGAATTTCTAAAATAAGACAATCCGTGACGGACACACTGTATTAAATAAAAAACAAATGTTACTCTGATTCATGCATCTTAACCAAACATCAGTATAACTCATTACCAAACAATAACAACATTTGACCAGTTGGTTGCAGACAACTCAGGAAAACGAGCAATTTTTCCTTTTCCCACAATGTTTTCTGCCGTATCAGAAGGTTATTTTTCAATTTTATCACATTTTGAAATTTCAATATGACAGTCTAAACTTCGGTGTAAGGTAATGGTATAATAAAAATAAAGTACATTATTAGCTTACTTTCAGGTTTGGCACTGTGAGGATCATCGTTAAGTTCTTCATCAAAAATCTCTCTACCGTCCTCAACATACCCCCCTCCATCTGATGAACAAAAAAATGAATCAATCTTTACATCATAGAGGTCTATGTTAACTCATTACAAAATGATACTTCAGACATCTATACTAAAAGCATTACCAGGTCAACAGACGCTTTTGTAATGTTTTTTCTTAAAAACCAGCTATAGACTAAAATACAACCAATTCTTAAACATTTAAATATTGCAATAAATCACTTATTCAATCAATTGATGACAGGATGATGTGCTCTGAGACACACCCCATTGATTGACAAGGACAGGAATCAAACCTGCTAGAAACTAGATAATATCTTTAAGTATGTAATTCCTCTTTTTGTCACAACCTTCCCTGTTTAGTCTCAAGTAAAACCTGCATCTGTTTTCAATTTAAAACACTCAAAACACAACATGACTGATAATAGACTTTACCATCATCTACGATCCAATCATCTTCTTGTCGTTGTCGAACAATATCTGAATATTCATCTTCGTCGACAAGGTCGTAGACATCTGCTTCTTCTTCTCTCTGGAAAAATCAACCATTAAGTGTTACTCAATGTTGTCACCTTATTGTTCCAATGGCTAAAAAACACTGAGACCAAAGTAAATTAGAACTAACAGTCCAATAGTAACAATGAAAAAACTGGAAACAATTGTCTGCTTATACGGGTGTCACATATTCATCTCAATCAAGCGTGCCTGTTTGTTTACAATTAAACTCCTACTTAAACTGTGCCTAGGGCATCGTTTGACACGGGGATAACAATTAACGGATTAATTATGTGATTCTGGAGGTATTGTTAGGTGTGTAGAGTGTCATATCCGTCTATTATCCGGACCAATTTTTACATTAAATCTCAACTTGTAACCGGTCCAGTACAACAGAAATCGGTCCAAAAACTGACAAAAACGGCATTTTCCTGATCCCTGCTCACTTCCTACCTTTGCTCAACATCCTAAAAGGAGATAGAATTCTGAATAATAGCATGCCAGAGTTATTCAATGTCCTAAGAGAAATAATCATAATTCTAAAATGAGCTGAAGAATAATAATTTAATAAGATAATCTCCAACATACCTCATACTTGTTCTTTCCTCCCTTTGCTTTCACCTCCTTCAGTCTAGCCAAGGCCGCAAGTTTTCCACCTTTATCCTTCTTTGTTCTTCTGGACCTTGATGTAGCCAATGACTCTGTAATGTATCAAAAAGTGTTGATAACAATAAACAGTAAGTTACTTGAAAACAAAAATAAGAAGTAGACCATTCTGGTAGGACATACAGGGAGCATAGATAGATGCACTTACTGCTGTGACAAAACTGAAATGGTGACAGACATTTAGTTTAAACTTATTATTTTTTACATTGATTGTGACGGAAGCTTGAAGCTTATCAAATTCACTCTCCATGACTGCTTCCTTGATTCTGCACTAGTACTCACGCCGATTTGTGGGTTAGCCCCGGCAATTCTCACCTCCCCTGACAGAGATTCGACCCAGGACCCTCGGAACAAGAGGCGGATGCTCTACCACTGCACCACTGTCACCCACATTTCTATGGAACTTCCCACAAGCTTTGTGCTAAAAGTACTGTCAAACGAATTTGATGCGATTGGAAAATATTGAGAAATTTTTGCATCGGGCAATATCTCCCGTCCAACTTTCGTACGATTCATTTAATGGAGGACAGTGCAACGGAATTTTTGTCGCAACGTTAATGAACTGACAGACTGTTACATGAATTCTAAACCACCATTAATAAGATGGAGAGAACCGAGATTGGTTTGTCTAAGTTGTAAGAACTTGTTCACAATCTATGTAAAATAAAGAAGTAAATAAACTAAAAATTAAACGAAGCAGTAAGATCAATAACACCATCATTTGACTGGTCTTTCATGGTTATGAAGACGTTTCATCTTGTGGTTGGACGTATAGATTATTAAGCAGCTAATATAACGATTGAATATTGTTAGTGATACGAAAACCATTCAATATTACGAGAGTAATCGCCTACCAAAGGTGGAATTATCCGTTTTGCTGTCATCGTCGCTCGTATTGTCTGGGGTCGGCGCCATTTTTATCAAATTTGGCGCGAAATCTAAGGGAGTTAACTCGATTATACTACAAAAAGCCTTGCTACGGGGACTCTTGCGAACCATAAAAAGAGAATTATAATAGACACGTGCAAAAACGCTCACCATTTTTATTCAATTGTTGTTTGTGTTCCTATAAGTAGCACGCTTATGATCAATGCTAGGTATCTTTTTTTTTACACGAAAACATTTCGGAAAAAACGCGCTGTTACAAGACACTTTCTACTTTTGTCTTCTAGGTCCGAAAACTTTTTAGGTCTTTGCATTTGCCATTACCGCCTATCTCTGCAGTTTGTCTTGCCTTTCAATTTCCTCTAACATCGTGGCCTTGTTTATCATATTTAGATACTGTTCACCGGCAGCACCTCTTATTTTAGTAAATTACTAGATCTACTTATTTCCGCCTCCGGTTTTAGAGGACGGTGGTCCAGGGTAGAGCGTTTGCACGAAGGTCGTGTGTTCGGATCCTGTGAGAAGCCGGTGCACTTTGGGACCTTTCAAGAATCTGCATTCCGACCGGTTTCGTATGCAGAATGCAAAATTTAAAAGAAAATGGTTAACCTTATCGAGGAAACTTAATTCTCGACCGATGTAAAGCAAATAAATTTCGAAGAAAAAAAACAGGGTCAATTTAATCAATGCTAATTTTTCTTCCAAACAGAATCATTACCATTTCTAAATATTTACACATCATTACACTGGTGCCGTGGTAGGGTAGGGAATAGGCTACTGTTGGTGCATGAAGGGTTGATGGTACAATCTCGGAAAAGGTAACCCAACTTTAATAGGCCCTACACTAGCAATGAAATACCACGTGTAACAATAAAAGTTGGGTTGGCACAGCTTTCAACGATTCGTTCAGTTTCATACAGGCGTTTCCATGTTTCACTTGTTTGAAGTAGACATTGCTTTCAAATCGCATGATAACCCACAGCGTACCAATATTGAAAGTCATTACCAATCACATTTGATATAAAAAACAAATCGCGATTATTCACAATCAAAACAAAAAAAAATACCAAGAACCCGAGAATTGATGTGGAAAATATGTATATAGAATCACCAAGAATATGAAATCGGGAAAAAAACAAAGCTCAGTGATGGCAAAATCAATTTTCGGCCACCTTGTCCAAAAGCCTAAACGGACAAGTGGATTTTTACAGCAATTTACTATAAGACCACTTTACTGACAAATAAAGAAAAAAAGATTTGGCATATACGGACGGAGGGGAAACAACAATCAAATCTCTCCATTTCAAGAGTCGCAGAGAATATGAAATCGAAAAAAACAGATTCACAAAGAAACTGAAATCGAACAAACGAATATGAAGGGTAAAAATCAAGAGTAACGGTGAAACCCCTAATGACAACGAAATCGGCCAGCGAGAAACCCGTTTCATAAATACAAAGCGTCCATTTCAAATTGCGTTGGAATGTATAAAGAGTCATCAAAATATGCAATGAAAAACACACAGAGACACTGATGATGAGAAAAAAAAAGAAAGAAAAAAGAAACAGAATGTATAATATTATATAAAGGTAGCCTAAACGCAGCGCCCAGTAAATATTCTTTGGATTGACAAATGACATAGAGTTTATTTTGTGAGAATAGATTCTCTACCTTTACCTGTATTTATAGTAGGCCGACCATTGAGCATGTGGAATTGACCAGTTTAAATAATAGCCAATCGCACGCCAGAATATCCGAGTTTGTGTGTGTGTCGTGAGCTTATTCTCAAGTCATGAGACCAGGTCACTTTCTGCCCGAGTAAACTCGCACAATGACAATATAGACATGTCCGATTGCTGATAATGATAAAGCCTGTGTGAATAGTCTACGATAGAACATGCGACGCGGCATTGAAATGTGGCGTGATACATGAGGTACGACTTATACCAATATAAACGTGTACTTATCTATATACTATGTTAGTATGATAAAAATTGTGTCGCTCGATAGGGTTTTCTCAACAATAACACAACGTTTTGTCTTGAGTTCTGACCATTTCGACCGGGATCGAATTGCACGAAACATGAATGTCGACATGTTATTATTTGACATGTTTCCAATCAATTTAAACATTTGAAATTGTTAGTGACGTTCTTTCAACAACCGCGGATTGTAAGGAATTAAATAATTCTAAGTGCTTTAAATGGTTGTAGTTTCACAACGTTGATGACTTACACCCCCTCGATAAGTCTCTCATAGATAGTACTTTTGTGCGAACTCATCATCAAGGAACCGCTTTTGTGATCCAAGTCATGCTCATAAACTTCTAACAATATCGACCATTGCCGAGTTATCTGTTACAAATGTTCTTCATAAGTAGATGGTCACCAAGTATCTAAAATTGCCCTATGATAGTAAATCTGTCTTTATTGTTATTCTATGACATGCTTTCCGTTGAAGGCTTGCAAGAAACTTGGATTTTGTACTATTCGGTAAATTTAGCTCAGAGTGCACGGATGCCAGATTTAATAAGTCACAAATTGGTGTTAAGGAATCCGGTCTGAAACCACCATCTTCATGCAATTCTTTAGTCGACACCAGGTCTTTATATATGACACAACATACATATAATAAACTTAAATGCGTTTTGAAACGAGGCGTTATCTATATAATAGGCTAGCATGTTGAAATAGATACATGGGCACAATTACTCAACTGAAATCGCTTGAATGTATCTTTAACATTGTAACTCGTGAAGAAATGGTTAGTTCATGTATGAAACAATTCCCCCGGTTGATGCAGTTGCTATCGGACTGAATGCAATATTTCGTTATTTTTGTAATGAAGTTTCGGTACTTACATATATATGTCCTAATTTTGTTAACGGTAATTAAAAAAAAATACGCCGAACGGAGTAACGGGTGAGGTGACAATGCATAACTCGTCAAAAATAACAAAGAAACACGTACTCTATGCTATCAATATGGCATTTAGTGTAGGATCTGTAATGGACTGTTGTATATTGTGGTATGGTTTGTTAGCCATTCTTGTGTTTGGACTATACGGACAGTATCTCTATAGGCCACTTTAGACTGATCTACAATAGGGTTGTATGGCGTCCACCCCAGTGGACGGGAAATATCCGATATGGCGACCAGGTATTGTTGTTTCCATCAGTATACATGTATATAGTCCAGATAACTGGTCTCGAAGGCTATTGCTACATTGACTGACGCCTTCGTGTATGTATTTCAAGTTTCCGTTTGTTTTTAGTCCCTTTGAACACAAAAAAATCGCAAGTTAAAATCACTCAGTCGGTCGTTCGAAATTTTTGTAACATAAAAATCACGTTGGACTTGAGACGTAGCGAATCACGATACATGTCCAAATGATGAAAAAAAGCTTCGTTCACGGATCATTATTGACACTAACATGTATATAGGTTTCCTTATAGAGAGCACTTACAACACGGCTGTGGTATTGGCAGTGTTGTTTAACCCTTTTAGTGCTGGATCCGACTTCATGCTTTTGCAAACAAGTTAGATCCAGACCAGCCACCAAGATAATTGGCGACTGGCCTGTGATCTAACCTGTTTGCTACTCTGGGCACATTTTCTCATCAAAATTAAGGAGATATTTGAGGTTTTGGAAAGCAGACGACACAAAAATCTATTTCAAGAAAATTACCCAGCATTCTAAGGGTTGACGTCCTTACAGTACGCTGAGGACATGTCAAACTTCAGTGAACATATACACCCATCCCTCTATATGGAGTTCTGCGATTTGTAGAGCGTTAAAGCGCCTTCCGACTATGTATGGAAATAATCGATTGTAACAAACTCATCATGAAAGTACATTGTATGTCAATTAACGATGGAAAAGGGAAAAGATCACTTGCAACGAGCAATTTCAAATGAGTCAATATGAATTCATGTGTAAATACTTATTGTTCCATAGTCTTTCTAAACAAAAACATTATCAACCCTTTACCAAAACGCTAAATTTTCGACCGTCCCAAATGGAACTTTTTGCAGACGACATTTCAAAATGTGATGAAATTGAAAAATAATCTTCTAAAAGGGCAGAAAACAAGAAAAAATTCTCCTTCTCCCACAATGTTTACCAAAGTCGTCTGCAACAAATTTGTCAAATGTCGTTATTGTTTGGCAATGGGTTAAAGTTACACATTCTATTTTTCGCATCTGTTTTCTCGATAGGGTTTCATGTTTCCCATACATATCACTGTATTTGTTTAACCGAGTGCGAATGTTTTGCAGTTTTACAATAGGCCTACCTAGAATTGTGTCTGTCGGAGACACGTTAAGACCGATCCTTATATTGGGGCCTCTGTGTCCGTGTATTTAGGGTTTTTAACCCTTTACCAAACGCAAAATTTTCGACTGTCCTGTTTTTTCCGGTTGAATTACAGAATATCAGTGGTTTTGTCACCCTTTGCCCACCCCTATGGGCAGATAAGCGAGGGGTATTCCTCCATCTATAATGAACTGGAATTCCCAATATAACTGAAATTCTGTTGACGCGATGTAAAACACACACCGACAGACAAACACACTGAAATACGATTAAACATCACATGAGTTCTACTCTATGATCGTGATAAAAGATTTCTTTCCTAAGCAACACTTTCCCTAACCATAACAGCAGAGATTATGACTTTTGGTGATATAAACACTTGCTGACCGTGGGCATAGTTTCCTTCTGACACTTCGATATAATCTATCATGTACACCCTGTCATATTGATTATTGATTTGATGAACGTGTGAATTAAACTTTTCTCTAAACCAGCAAAGACATGATTAATATTATAAGGTCTTTTTGAAACCAGGAAAGGTTTACGATTCTACGTCAGATTCTACAATGAAATTGTTTCCATTTTTTATCGTGTATTTCATATTTGAGTTTCAACCAAAGTAAGTTAGTAAAGAATTGCTATTTTTGTATTGTCTCCCACGCGTTCATGTATTACGATGATGATTTTATGAGCCATAATTCCACGAACAGTACCCCCATTACGCGCCATAATTCCACGAACAGTACCCCCATTACGCGCCATAATTCCACGAACAGTACCCCCATTACGCGCCATAATTCCACGAACAGTACCCCCATTACGCGCCCCCATTACGCGCCATAATTCCACGAACAGTACCCCCATTACGCGCCATAATTCCACGAACAGTACCCCCATTACGCGCCATAATTCCACGAACAGTACCCCCATTACGCGCCATAATTCCACGAACAGTACCCCCATTACGCGCCATAATTCCACGAACAGTTCCCCCATTACGCGCCATAATTCCACGAACAGTACCCCCATTACGCGTCATAATTCCACGAACAGTACCCCCATTACGCGCCATAATTCCACGAACAGTACCCCATTACGCGCCATAATTCCACGAACAGTACCCCCATTATGCGCCATAATTCCACGAACAGTACCCCATTACGCGCCATAATCTAATGAACAGTACCCCCATTACGCCATAATTCCACGAACAGTACCCCTTACTACGCCACATAATTACACGCGTACCCCCATACGCGCCATAATTACACGAACAGTACCCCCATTACGCGCCATAATTCCACGAACAGTACCCCCATTACGCGCCATAATTCCACGAACAGTACCCCCATTACGCGCCATAATTCCACGAACAGTTCCCCCATTACGCGCCATAATTCCACGAACAGTACCCCCATTACGCGTCATAATTCCACGAACAGTACCCCCATTACGCGCCATAATTCCACGAACAGTACCCCCATTACGCGCCATAATTCCACGAACAGTACCCCCATTACGCGCCATAATTCCACGAACAGTACCCCCATTACGCGCCATAATTCCACGAACAGTACCCCATTACGCGCCATAATTCCACGAACAGTACCCCCATTACGCGCCATAATTCCACGAACAGTACCCCCATCACGCGCCATAATTCCACGAACAGTACCCCATTACGCGCCATAATTCCACGAACAGTACCCCATTACGCACGTTAGTATTCAAATACAGTAATTTGTCGACAGGGAAGTTGGGTAACGGAAGTTTGGGTTGTTCACACATACGAGTATAACACACACTTTGTACTTGTATTTTTCACAGATTGGGGTGTTTATAGGGTGAATCAACAAGCTTGAAATGCTAGAGAAGTGTTCGCGTCTATTTTTGTCAAATAAAGAAACTATTTTTTATTAACATTTCCCCGTTTCTGGTCCCATTCCCAAAGGAGGAGAAATCATAGTTTAAACGGATAAGGAAGCAAAATGTCGTGCGAAATCTACAGTAGAAACTTCTCCGTTTGCAGCCAGAGTTATCTTCTCTACTTAAAGAAAAAAAAAGAAAAGTCCCGACACGTAGAATCATCTATCATCACCATATTGATAGATGTCATTTCCCTTTCCTGTTGATACTTTCTACATACCCAGCAGAAGCATAACACATGTGTTGTGGATTGTTTCATTGTAATGCTTAACATGGATCGTCACGTTTCGAATAGCATAAGGAAATATGAATCCCTTTCTCCGTTACAGACCTGATTTCCCATTCGTGTATGTCTTTACATAGAGATCTGTGGTCGTTCACTTGTATACTCGCAGGTTCGAACCTCTCTCTGTGTTCAAACATACAGGAGTTAATACAGTTCGCACCATACCCAGTATGTAAATGGAGTGGGTAGTTTATATTTGGTCAATAAAACATAAAACTATTTTAGTAAGCCCTAATCTCTACATGTGTTCCCCTTCCCTCAACTAGGCGATGTGTGATGTCACATCAGCGTTTTGGTGTTTTAAATCATTTAATACCTATTAAATGATGAACTTCTGTATCGCAGGTTCTCTTTTCATCATAATGCTTTTGATCAACAAATATTTATATTTGATTCTCTTATAGGTTTATACGATTGTTACAGTAACTGTTGTAAATGGCTTGTGTTTTGTAAAGGGTAAAGTCAAATATGACATCCAAATATTTGCACTTGGTAGTACATCCCTTATTGTCCCTGATGTACTAACCTACACCCTGGAATGTTTTCCCCTATTCGTATACATTTCTGGTATATATTCCAGTACCCTAACCCATTGCCAATAATAATAAGCAAATTTTACATATTTGTTGCAGACGACTCTTGGAAACATTGTGGGAAAAGGAGAAATTGCTCGTGACGAGCAGTTTCTCCTTTTCCCACAATGTTTTCTACTTTACCAGAAGATTAATTCCCAATTTCGTCACATTTTGATATGTCGTCTGCAAACACTTTGAATTTGGGACAGTCGAAAATTCGGCGTTTGGTAAAGGGTTAAAGTCATTTCGCTAGTATCTCCGGGTACGGTAGACTTATGCAACGATGGGTCCTTGAAATCGCATGTTTCTAGTCTTGTATCTGATCAACAACAGAGTGAACACAAATAGGTGAACGGTGATCGTGATTTTAGCTGCCGTTGACCCATCATGACGTTATGAAGATAGAGCACGTATTTGACATGATGTTAACCTGGACCCCTAGCTTGTATGTCGTGACTATGTGAGACGGACACCCGGTTAACATAGTGGCCGAACTATGTTTTCCGATGTTTATAGTTTGGGATCCACGTCAGTGCAGTTTAACCCTTTCCCAAACAATAACGACATTTGACCACTTTGTTACAGATGTTAGAAAACATTGTGGGAAAAGGAGAAATTGCTCGTAACGAGCAATTTTTCCTTTTCCCACAGTGTTTTCTGCCCTATCAGAAGATTATTGTCCAATTTCATCACATTTTGATATGTCGTCTGCAAACTCTTTCAATTTGGGACAGTCGAAAATTTGTTGTTTGGGAAAAGGATTAAAGCGTTGTGGTTTGAGCCTTGACTTCTCAAAAGGTGTCTTTAGTTATCCTGGGATCAATACTATGTTATATACCAGTATTGACCCCAGGATAGCTATACAATGTAGACCCCTTTGGACTGCTCGGCGGTAGATTCCTGCTAGCGGCTAATCTTTCCACTGTATTCTATCCTTGGACTAAACGCTATTTCTTTGCTAAGTACTGATGAATTACTCAGGAAACATTAATATAGTACCTGAACAGTTGATTGAAGACGGTGTTTAACTAATTAAAGATATTTGGGCAAAGGTGTAGGTAAAAGCGGGGTTCTATCAACGGGGTTCACAAACACAACTAGTCAGCAAAGTCAATAAACAGCGCTTAAATACGATAAGTTAGTTGTTCTCTTGGTCAATCTATAGACCGTACTTTAAGATTAAATAATCAATTACGGAACGACTTCAGGAAACGTTTAGTTGGTGGTTATAGCCTTATTGGCCATTCTCGTCAGCCGGGTTAACCGAAAACACCCAGAACATTAGCCTAAAAACGAAAACAATAGCCATCGACAGCAATGCCAGAGTATGCCTGTTATTTCCTTAGTTTGTTGAGGCAGTCCCTCGCAAACAATGTCGATGGTTATGTTTAACATTGGTGGATCACGTTTCGAGAGAGATAATGTGAATAGAAGATGTTGATTCGTTAACCATTTTGAAAATTGAATACATAACTTTGTTTTTAATTGACAATCGGAGTCGCGGCAATGTATAAAGGGAATTGTCTAAAAATGAGCATTTTTAATTGCTGTTAAGAAATACTTTATGGCGTCTGTATGTAACATGTATGGAGCCAGATACGCCTTTATGGTCTGAATAGACTGATCTTGGGCAATAAAACCGACCGACCGGGTACAATGTAGGTAAATAAATCTCGGATACCTAGAACATATCGGGCTTCGTCAACTTATGTAAGTAATGCGATAAAGATTGGTATTTTTTCTTCGCTTATTGTTGATGATAATTTTAACAATAAACAATAAAAAAAGTTTTAGTGCATATGCATATATAGTCCTAGTAAAATGTAATGTTGGTTGACGACTTTAGAAGCGATCGCAACAAAGAAAGATATCCATGTTATGATGTTTTGTGGAAGAGTATAATTACACAATGCGTCGCAATGTTTTCAATTCAATAAAACAAGGAGATAATTATGTAACTTCCTAGTGCAAAATCAAAAGGTCACAACCTTGTTTGATATCAAGAAAAGAGTTTCAATTGAAACTGTTTATTAAGTCATTTCTAATTGAGATATTTAAGATAAACGTGAGGTTGATAATATACACCGCACTTGTAAAATACGCTGAGTCAATATACAGACCTAATCATTTGAGACTTTTAGTTTAAGTTCGTTTTATTGTGAAGGTTCACGTGTTAAAGTAATAGGAATAAAATCATTCCAATGGATCGTATCGGTGAATTGAAAATGCGTAAATTTGTACGAGATTAGAGGATATGAGATTTTATACCATATTCATCAGTAACGTGTTCTATGATACCAACCAGTACACCTGTTCATGCGTCTGATATTATTTATATCAACACTTCCTACACAACAGTTCCCTTTTTTGTAAGCCGACAGCTACTTTCCCCCCATTTAATCAATGATCTCCTATCAGCCTTAAACCTTTACCAAACGCCAAATATTCGACTGTTCCAAATCAAAAGAGTTTGCGGACGACATTACAAAATATGATGTTATTGAAGAGTAATCTTCGGAAAGAGTAGAACACATGGTGGGAAAAGGAGAAATTGCTCGTTAAGAGCAATTTCTCCTTTTCCCACGGTGTTTTCCAGAGTCGTCTGCAACAGAGTTGTAAAATGTCGTCATTGTTTGGTAATGGGTAAACCAAATTGTAGTTTCGAGGCCGGGGCTCTACTATGTGTATGTCAAATCGCACACGGTCCCTGATCAGCCTGGCAGAATCATATTGCGGATCGGTACTAGACTCGTACAGGAGACATTACCCGGTACGCTATACCGCATTAGACACTAACTTACGTGTCTTTTCCATATAACATTTTCTATAATATAATAATATATATATATTGAATTTCATATTATATATTATATATTTATATGATAATATTTTCTGTTCTATAATGATACGAATATCATAAAACTAAATCTTCGTTATCCCTCAGTGTCTGAAATAAGGGAGAACTGTTAACTTTACAATAGATATAAACAATTTCAATAAACGATGAAATACCCATTGACAGCTCAATCTATCGAACTATTTAAACCATGTACACGATCGTATTATCATTTAATCTTTTGTTAATGTGTCAATAGATTTAGTCAATTCTCAAGTCTGTTCGAAACGAGCAGTTAATAAGGATATGATCATATAAAATGGCAAACAAATATTTATCATGAATATATTTACGATAGAGACATATTTGCCAATGCACTTTTCAGCCAACAAACATATGTTGAAAGAAGGGAATTTCCTTTTTCATTAACCCATTCCCAAGCAATGACGACATTTAACCAGTTTGTTTCATATTTCAAGTAGGTTGACCGTAATCGGTTCGTTTTTTATTTGCTGTGAGAAGCAGACTCCATTTGTTTCAGACGACTCTGGGAAACATCGTGGGAAAAGGAGAAATTGCTCTTAACGAGCAATTTCCCCTTTTCCCACAATGTTTTCTCCCCTGTTTGGAGATTACTTTTCAATTTCATAACATTTTGAAATGTCGTCTGCAAACTCTTTCAATTTAGGTTAGTCGAAAATTTAGCGTTTGGTAAAGGGTTAACCCACCTCCCCTGTGGTGTTTAACATGGTGCTCGGCGCAATAAAGAGAAATTTAATTTACACTAACATATAATTCCTGATCGATGTCATGACACAACAGTTTCTCATCAAGATCGTGTTTTCGCCTCAGTCTTATTTTTGTTTACCGTTTTGACACTGTTTACTAAAACTCCAAGATCTATGTCATTATAAACTGCAATTTTCAACAAGAGACGAAAAGATAAACCGATAACAAACATTGTCTCATTATTTCACAGTGAGTTAAAGGAATTAACCCATTGCGCGATATGAAATGTGTGACAAACTGTCATTGTAAAATAAATATCGGTCGTCAACAAAACACGGACTAGAATATATTTTCTGTGAGGGAGCAAGTGGTAAATATTGTGACAGCAGAGATCGCTCATCAGGAATGATTAATTCTCATCGGCAATTTTATTTCTCTGGAACTGATAAAGCTGTTGTATATTGGATAAGCATGGGGTATGTGGTTTCTGAAAGGAATTTAACACAGTGCCCCCTGATAAATTCAGTGTTAACATTGTAAACAGAGTCAAGTCGGGAACTACCTTGTTGTTATCAGAAATGTTAAGAGAAAATCCTAAAAGTGTACATGCTTGTAAAGGTGTTTGTCTTTGGTAAAACGATTTGGAATCCATGTACAGGGGTTATCAAATCGGTATTTATGATATTGTTCTGGATTATTATTGACACATCTTATCGAGCAAGCATTGAAGCTTCATCCGTAAAGTTTAATCAGCCAAATTGTTGACGTACAAGAGTGTTAATTGGCACTGTTGGAATAAATGTTGATGGACCTTACAATTGTGCATAAGAAAAATCGAGCATCGCTGAATACATTGTTCGTGGACGTGTTGTTATTTGACAAAATGGTGCATTGATTATTAACAATTTAATTAGATAAGGAGTGAAGTATAACTTTAGAAAAGTTTTTGTTACATCACTATACATGTATATCTGTACCAACCCAATCGACAGTTCATAAATTGATTGACTTGACACTTCTGTTCTTTATACAAGTGACAAAGTATGTGTTAAGTGACTGTCGTTTAACGTGGATATAAGTCAGACTGTAGGACAGTATAGGAAACAAGAGGCGTATACCCTGATTCTTTAGGATGGTAAGACCATAAGGTCTGTCTGCGAACATGGATGGGGACCTGAGCGATATGATGATTGTTTCTTCCCCACGATTACAGAAACAGGAGCAATCACGGCGACCTGGAGGTAAACATAATCTAGCGCAAGATAACACGTATTCATACAGACCGATGGAATCGTTCAAGGCAGTTTTATTGGAGTAGGGCTATATATATACATGTATATATTTGTTTCTTTTTATATACTTAGTTTAAACTTATCCATTCTACATGGATTGTAAGAGAAGCTTGAAGGTTACTGAATTCACTCTCGCTGATTAGATACTATTCGCGCCGTCTTGGAGGCTGATCTCGGCAATTTTCACCTCGCCAAACGGGGATCGAACCGGAGACACTCAATGCAAGTGGCCGCCGCTCACTGATACGTGCGTTAGCAACAAACTTTTCTCTTCATAATGTTATACATTATCACAGGTCTGAGGTCTGAGACCCTACCTCGTACTATCGTTAAGGTAGTATACTTATAACTAGGGGATCCTAGGTTCGATGCCCGCTGGCTTCGTGGAAGTGTTTTTTGCAAAATTTTCAGAGCCCTAGCACTGTAAAAGTGTATGCAATGATAGCCGTATGATAAATGAAACATTATTGACACTACGTTTAACCCCATTAAAAAGATATTTGAGCACGAAACGTTTAAATTCATTGGAATACCTAATCAGATGTTAGACTCGGTGCAAAGGACATAGCTTGTGCACATGTTACTAAAATAAGCAATTAATTTGCCTGCGCAAATGTTCTTATAATTAACATTATCCTGTCACGAGTGTCATTTTGGGACCGATAACTAGGTGCCGTATAACATTTGTGATATCCGGCACTTACCATATAACACATGCACGTGACGAATCATGACGTCATAAGAACGCCATGACGTCATGTTTACATCATTCTCTACATTTTTCCCCCTTTTCTCTTGTTTTATTTACATATTTTTTGTTTGAAAGAATACATGAAGGTAACCGGATAAATAGAATAGATGGTTGGTGTTTTTGAATGGGAAAAGTTATCGGGCTCGGCCTCGGATTATCATCCGTTTCGCCTTCGGCTCACCGGATAATATTCCTAAGCCTTGCCCGATAACATTTCCGATTTACGACACCAACCATCTATTCTCTATATCACTTACAATACTTGCGCATTATACTCTAATAAACGAATAATTTACCTGTTCTCATGTTAGAAATGGACGAATTACTGATAATTACTGAATTATTCGTCGGATTACTTCGGTCGTTCTCGGTATACATCGGTCGGGGTCGGAACTATTCGCATTTAACCAAATAGTTCCGGCCCAGACCGATATATACCGAGAACGACCGAAGTAAACCGACGACAGAATGAGTTTCAAAATGGTGGACTATTGGTAATCTACCTTAACCCTTTACCAAGCACCACATTTTCGACTTTCCCAAACTGAAAGAGTCTGCAGACGTCATCTAAAAATGTGATGAAATTGAAAAATAATCTTTAGATAGGGCAGAAAACATTGTGTGAAAAGGAGAAATTGCTTGTTAATAGCAATTTTCCCTTTTTCCAACAATGTTTTCCAGAGTCGACTGCAATAAAGTGGTCAAATGTCGTTATTGTTTGGTAAATGGTTGAACAAAAAAGGTCCTTTCTCATACGTTGACCAATATATTCGATCTGACTTCAGAGAGAAGGAGTTGCTGACATCACAGCTTTGTCGCATATCAAAATGAGTATGACATTTGCTTTGACCTTGGATCGGTCATGCCAGCTGATCTGTGACATCAGTACAACCTTTTTACTTGAGACCCGCATTTCAATAAGATATACCCAATGTACGAATATACTGGAAACTGACAGTTACTTTCTATAGTGTAGATGTACCAGCCTGTCATTGACTGAATATGGAACTAAACTGTGAATAACTTGGACAGTGAACGTGAATACGACTTAGGGGTACTTTAGACCACTAACTAAAGCAACGCTTCTCGGATCAGAAAATGGATTCGGTACAACCGTGTATAAGTGTGGTAATATTTGCCTGAGCGATAGCTGGTGTGTTCGGGAACCTCTTTGGGAAACATTTATAATCACTCTATAGAAACACCGTAGAAAAAAGAGGGAATGTTACTGGGATTTTCTGATATACAGTGAACCCTCGTTTATCCGGACCCCGATTATCCGGATGTCTCGCAATCCGAACAAAATTGTAAGGGAACGGAATTATTGGACCAGTTTATTGCAGACGACTTTTGAAAACATTGTGGGTAAAGGAGAAATTGCTCGTGACGAGCAATTTCTCCCTTTCCCACAATGTTTTCTGCTATATCAGAAGATTATCTTTGAATTTCATCACGTTTTGATATGTCTTCTGCAAACTCTTTCAATTTGGGACGGTCGACAATTTGGCGTTTGCTAAAGGGTTGTAACTATACACCGCTCATACAGACCGTTTATGTCTTAATGTGAATAAGAACATGCTCTGGTTCATTAGTGCGGATTATTCGGTAAAACGGACATTTTGTTTGGAACGGACGTGTTCGGATAAACGAGGGTTCATTGTACTAACTTTTACAAGTCCGTTTTACATGTGACCCAGCTACTTCAAAGCGCGTTAATTAGCAGTCTTATCGAGCGCATGTTTGTTATATAATTCAGATGGTTGACAGTTCTGCTTGTACAAATAAAGAAAATCACATTTTGTTAATCTTTCCAAACTGACTGTGAGGGAGGTCGCCGGTATTGTAATTAGCAAGCCTTCTTAAAGACTAAACCACCCTCTTGAAAGATTGAAACGCGTCGGGTCGATTTAATTCCAATAATTAAAACACTGCCATACGTCTGATTACTTTTATTATATACGCATGCTGAGCTACATTATAAGAATGTTAAAAGAGAGAATATAGTCTTGATCCAACATTAACTGGAATAAAATAACAGGGATTTGCAAATGAATGTTGTTTAGTTACTTTACTCCATGAAACAGTTAGACTCGCACACCTACAGTCGACGACTTGAAAAACCACACAGCAGTGGAAGCATGGTAATGCCAATATCTTTCTTTTTTGTCACAAAGTGTTTTCGACTTTATTCCAGGATTGAAGTTCGCATTGTTCTCTGAACATATGGTTTCCAATCTGAATCCATTCCTAAATTACCCATTGTCATAACGTTATACAGTATATAGAATGTTCGCAGATAGCAACTTAAACACTGAAAGAAATTTTTTTTTCTGAAGACATGTCATTAAACTGCTATACCGCTATGGTTGGACATTTGGTTGGTAAAACTAACTAATTTAATGGTGATCAAATATTTGATGTATTTTATGGATGTGTTGTGCCAAGTTTGAAGTGTTCATTAAGTTTAATTGTTTAACTGTTCACACGGGTGTTCGTCCTTGTTATCCGACTTTTTACTGTCCTGGTCCCCTTATTTTAGTTCTGGTCGTGTATGGGTAACATAGCAGTCTGTGTTGACATTTATTTTCTCCATAAGCATTATTTTCCAAAATAGAGATCAATTATATTTTAATTATGTTAACCCTTTCCCAAACAATAGTGACATTTGTCCACTTTATCGCAGACGACTTTAGAAAACATTGAGGGAAACGGAGAAATTGCTCGTGACGAGCAATTTTTCCTTTTCCCACAATGTTTTCTGGCTTACAGAAGATTATTTTCAAATTTCATCACATTTTCAAATGTCGTCTGCAAACTCTTTCAATTTGGGACAGTCATAAATTTGTTGTTTGGGAAAGGGTTAAGGGGATAAGTCAAACAATTATATTCCGCTTTTGTCATGATATATTTACAAGAGCTCAAGTTTAGTTTAAACATCGATCATGACGGGAGCTTAAGGCTTATTAAATTCACTCTGCTTGTTGAATACCTAACCAGTACTGGTGCCTATTTGTGGATTAATTCCGGCAATTAACGGGGACCGAACCCGTAACTCTCGGTACAAGAGGCCGACGTTCTACCACTGCATCAATATCGTCCACAGAATATTATTGCATTGTTTCGAAGTAACGAGGTGCCTTTTCAAATCATTGATTGTCTGTTGGCGTGAATGAATACTGCTTTTGGTCTATGATCAGACTTCGGATGAAAGAATACTGAGCTGGGTATCATATTATTCACGAGACGATTTTATATTTAGCCCTTAGATATCTAGGTTATTTTCTAGAAATAGATTTTGGTGTCGTCTGCTTTCGAAAAACCTTAAATATCTGCTTAATTTTGACGAAGAAAGCTATCCAGACTTGCAAACAGATTAGATCACAGGCCAGCCGCCAATTTACTTGGCGGCTGCCCTGTAATCTAACCTGTTTGCATAAATATGAAATCGGTTGCAGCACTGAGCGGGTTAGACCAAAGGCGGCAGTTGCCGCTTTAGAAGTTCCTATCCCGTTGTTGGTTCCGTTTATTGCGTGCCAGCTAAAACAAAGCATATCCAATCCTTAGTGTGAAGGGATGAAGTTTTACATTACAGTTTGTATATTATCTATATTACACATCAAAACCAGAGACCATAGCTTTAACACTATAAGAGTCTATGTGCCAGCGTAATACTCCGGTTCCCTCTTGTGCTGTTTAACGATATTCTTGAATAAACGAAATGCTAACTTTTCATTTTCGAAGAAGAAACGATGGAATAGACATCTTCAAAGATTTAGAAAACACTGCCGTGCACCAATTTCATGATTTTCAAATATCAAATAACAATTTCTAACTTTTCACTGGGACACTCTAAGAGTGTCTTATGTATGTGCTAAATAACA
The DNA here is from genome assembly GCA_947846245.1 of Cerastoderma edule. Taxonomy (NCBI): domain Eukaryota; kingdom Metazoa; phylum Mollusca; class Bivalvia; order Cardiida; family Cardiidae; genus Cerastoderma; species Cerastoderma edule. The sequence goes on along the minus strand of OX401419.1, from coordinate 28,225,780 downwards.
AAGTGTACTGGTATTTATTAATCATACAAAGTACTTGCCAAATTAAGAATGGTACATGACAAATGTCATTCGATTGCATTTTTACAGACTTGGAAGGCATTGTAGTGTTGTTTTATGACGATACTTGTTATTGGACTGTGCATTTTGAAAATTAAGTTAAGTTATGGACATTGGACTACATTTTAGTGTTCAAAAGTATGTTTTAATCATTAAGGAAATTCAGCAATTTTTCTAAGCCCCATTTCCGTTGTAATAGGAGGTTAGTCAGTGAAATTTAACGAATGAAAAAGATTGAACATCAAAGCTAAATGGTAAACAATTTATAAGCGATTTAATTGTTGCTTTTAAATACCTGTGTTTACACATGGATGCAAAGAGATCAAAAACCGGTTTTAAAAAAGGTGCACGGAATACTTGACTGTATGACAAATGAGCTACTTGTTTCTTGTGAGGAAATTATCGACATGTTTAACTCGGTATTTAGACCATACTCATAAACACGTTTAGAGAATCAAGTAGGGGATTAACGTTCCCTGTTCCCGTTGAGTGCACCACCACGTGTAAATGCCGTCGAGAAAGGTTCGCCAGAAGGCCGCACGGCCCCGACTCCCGGGGATCAATGGTCCGCTTGGTCGGTATATTATCCGGGTCTCGGACGACGGGATATACGCGGAGTCCCAGCCCACTTCCACCCACAGTACACCACGGCGCCGCGGCGGGAGTTTTAAAGTGAAGGGACATCTCTCGCCACTCAAACCGCTAACTAACCATCTCATGACGGTAAAACACGGCTCCGACGGGGAAATGAGGCTGATCAATTTCGAGTTTAAGAGCATGGATCAGGAGTCGACGTATGAGCGAGAGACCCTCCCACCTATCACCACAACTCTTACTTTTTCAGATTTTCTCTGTAAATGGTGCTTATCGTATGTGGGCCAGCGGCGGCAGTTCTGCTCAGCCGATTGTGCTGCGCAGTTCAAACTCTGTCAGCGGAGGCGAGAAGAGAAACAGGTATGTACTACAGGACACCGGGGTGGGTCCTCAATTATTGTACCGAAACAAGGACTCAACCCGTGCAGGGTTTCTTTGTTTTAGATGATTTTGAATTACAATTCTTATAAAAGCTTAATTTTGGAAAAGGTTAAGTCGGCATTGTTATCCGGGAATCTTACTTCTTGATCAGTTAAAAACTGTAACAGAGAAAGCATTGTTAGAAATTGTTGATATGTGTCTAAGAGAAAATTATATGACTAGAGAATGGGAATGTTCTCCTCACCAAGATGGTTTCGGTGCGTCAAGGGGATATTTTACGTGTTTAAAACAGGTGCAATATTAACACGGATATATGTAAGATTTGACCAAAGACTACTTGGTCTTTCATTTGACTTAACCTTCCATAAATGTTTAATTGTGAGGAACCGCAATTTCGTATTGCCGTGTTTCATCTTTTGTATGGTTTATCATTAGAATATGGATGAATACGTGTTAAATATAAGATCGTAAAACGATAAGATGTCGTATATGTTCATGTATTAGCAAAGTAATTTGTGTCTATCAACTTTATTTTTTAGAATTTGAACATTTCCGTGGATTACTATGGTAACGTGAAGTTGAGTATTCAAGGTTTGCCACTGAACGCGGGAGAAGGTAAGATATCCTTACATTACATATACATGTACAGAATACAAATAACGGCATGGTCGTTTGGTTATAATAAAGTTTTGATATGGAATTGAATAGCAATAATATTTTCTGCATGTGGTGTATTGTTAAACGTAGACATCAAATCGACGAGAGCAGAAATCATTGGGCAAACACAATACTGCTATTATCATTCTGAACTTAAGTTGAGCCCATTCAGTAGAAAGAGATCTTGCTTAATCATCATGTAAAGTTGATTTCAAACTAATTCATGGATTGGCTTTTATTATAAAACTTGAATTCTCAAGAAGAGCCAAAATGCATTTGAGCCAAGAACAAGAGATCTTGCGTTGTTTTATCTACGACTACATATACATGGATACAAACCGTGATAGTTATTCATGTATAGACGGAACAGGCTGGTACGGGATGGCACGATCTAACTCAAGCTTTCTGTAATAGATCTTGATGAAAGATCCGAGCAAGGTTATTGTTAAACTATTTGATATTGGTTGTGAAGCAGATTCTATAACATATACTGGCCACTCTCTTTTACTACCTGGATATATAGCCAACCCTCCATGTGGAACAAAAAAAGGTAGAACCCCGCTTCACACGGGATTCAAACCTGCTACCCTCGTGCCTAGAGGCCGACGTTCCATTGTCCTACACATGTGCAAGAGGATTGGAAAAAAACGGATGAAATGTTAGTTCTAGATTAATTGCGTAGACATTCCATAGCTACTGAAGTACACGAGTCCGAGTTTAGTTATCGTTCGTTAGCCTTTCTGCCAGACTTGTAACAAATGTTGCAAAACATGTCATGGCAATGGCACAATGTAAACTGGATATTGGTTCATTTTATTTTAGACGATGTCTAACAAATGTCATAAAAAATGAAAACTGTAGTATCAAAAGAAAATAACTGTTCGTTTATCTTGTCCTTTCATGTTCAATGTCATCAGTTATTAGTCCCAAAATACCTTGTTGATTCAATGGTTTGAGATTTATTTTTCATTGATTTATTTTTTTCAGGGATAGAAGTCACCAAATCATACCCAGGTAGTATAGAATTTTATAAAAATGTCGATAAAAGCACCATCGCCACATATAAGCATGTCGGGTCCCCATGAATGTAGATAACACTTGGGTGACAGTTTGGTATTCCCATGGTATTGTTAGTGAGTTTGTACTGACCGGATCATATACTGGTTAATGAAACAGTGCCGAGATAATGAATTTGACTCGAACACAAGCTGTCCCTCGAACATGGTTCAACACCTTTAAAAAAGAAGAATATGCGAAGCGGGTGTGCATTATTAATACAAACTTTCGCAAATACACAAGGAGCCAGAGTGCAGGGATGTCTGTGTTTGTCTACATGATCAAAACATATACCTGCTGTATACCTTTTCGATATCTCTAGGCATCTGCCTCCAATAAATCACATTCTTGACGAATTGATCCAGAAAGAAACACTCGTCTACCTGATATCTTTAAAAGTTACAAGGATAAGCTTTGAATAGTTCTCTATTGACCACGAGAACGTGACGTTTTGTCCCGGATCACCGTGTATTAACACTGTTCGGTATTCTCCAGGTGGGGGCGGCACCCTCGCGGGCGGTGGGGGCGTGGTCAGACGATTACGGAGGAGAAAGCGATGTAAAAACTGCGCCAAACTCCTCAAACATGAGGGCGAGGAGGAATTCTGTGACGAGACGTGTCAGTCTATGGACGCGGAGAGGAGCAAGAAGGAGGAACAAGCATTTACCAGTGAGATGTGTTTATATCATTATAAAGATCACACCAAGAAACAGATGAGGGAATGTACTGATTAATCGTAACCGTTAATGTTACATCACGCACGTTAATGTTATATCTTTACAGTTAATGATAACTGTAAAAGTTAATGTTTAAAATTAAACCGAAAATATGGAACCAAAGCATAACAACTTATTATTCATTTTCCAACTGTTTCAAATATGTCAAACATTTAATTCCGTTATACTTCTTGATATAAACATACAAACCGGGTATGCTTATTGAGGTTATAGCCAGTCGTGAGGCGAGTACAATAATTGAACAATTATCCTGATTTGTATTAGTTTTATCAAAAAGTATACACCGAATATAGTAGCTGTTCGATTATTCAACGGAAGCCAATCTACCAACATATATCTATGTAATACTTTTATAATCAGTATATAGTAAGGAAAGAATATCAACAAACCGATGCACAGTGGGCAACCATTACGGGGACGTATCATGCCTACCTACAGAACGAATATCATGACGGAATTATACCCTAGATATAGAGTAATACTCAATATGGTACCTACAGAACGAATATCATGACGGAATTATACTCTAGATATATAGTAATACTCAATATGGTACCTACAGAATGAATATCATGACGGAATTATACTCTAGATATATAGTAATACTGAATATGGTACCTACAGAATGAATATCATGACGGAATTATACTCTAGATATATAGTAATACTCAATATGGTACCTACAGAATGAATATCATGACGGAATTATACCCTAGATATAGAGTAATACTCAATATGGTACCTACAGAACGAATATCATGACGGAATTATACTCTAGATATAGAGTAATACTGAATATGGTTACGGGGACGTATCATGCCTACCTACAGAACGAATATCATGACGGAATTATACTCTAGATATAGAGTAATACTGAATATGGTTACGGGGACGTATCATGCCTACCTACAGAACGAATATCATGACGGAATTATACTCTAGATATACAGTAATACTCAATATGGTACCTACAGAACGAATATCATGACGGAATTATACTCTAGATATAGAGTAATACTCAATATGGTACCTACAGAATGAATATCATGACGGATTATACTCTAGATATAGAGTAATACTCAATATGGTACCTACAGAACGAATATCATGACGGAATTATACTCTAGATATATAGTAATACTGAATATGGTACCTACAGAATGAATATCATGACGGAATTATACTCTAGATATATAGTAATACTCAATATGGTACCTACAGAATGAATATCATGACGGAATTATACTCTAGATATATAGTAATACTGAATATGGTACCTACAGAATGAATATCATGACGGAATTATACTCTAGATATATAGTAATACTGAATATGGTACCTACAGAATGAATATCATGACGGAATTATACCCTAGATATAGAGTAATACTCAATATGGTACCTACAGAACGAATATCATGACGGAATTATACTCTAGATATAGAGTAATACTCAATATGGTACCTACAGAACGAATATCATGACGGATTATACTCTAGATATAGAGTAATACTGAATATGGTACCTACAGAATGAATATCATGACGGAATTATACTCTAGATATAGAGTAATACTGAATATGGTTACGGGGACGTATCATGCCTACCTACAGAACGAATATCATGACGGAATTATACTCTAGATATAGAGTAATACTCAATATGATACCTACAGAATGAATATCATGACGGAATTATACTCTAGATATATAGTAATACTCAATATGGTACCTACAGAACGAATGTCATGACGGAATTATACTCTAGATATATAGTAATACTCAATATGGTTACGGGGACGTATCATGCCTACCTACAGAACGAATATCATGACGGAATTATACTCTAGATATAGAGTAATACTGAATATGGTTACGGGGACGTATCATGCCTACCTACAGAACGAATATCATGACGGAATTATACTCTAGATATAGAGTAATACTCAATATGATACCTACAGAACGAATATCATGACGGAATTATACTCTAGATATATAGTAATACTCAATATGGTACCTACAGAACGAATATCATGACGTTATTATACTCTAGATATATAGTAATACTCAATATGGTACCTACAGAACGAATATCATGACGGAATTATACTCTAGATATATAGTAATACTCAATATGGTACCTACAGAACGAATATCATGACGTTATTATACTCTAGATATATAGTAATACTCAATATGGTACCTACAGAACGAATATCATGACGGAATTATACTCTAGATATATAGTAATACTCAATATGGTTACGGGGACGTATCATGCCTACCTACAGAACGAATATCATGACGGAATTGTACTCTAGATATAGAGTAATACTCAATATGATACCTACAGAACGAATGTCATGACGGAATTATACTCTAGATATATAGTAATACTCAATATGGTTACGGGGACGTATCATGCCTACCTACAGAACGAATATCATGACGGAATTATACTCTAGATATAGAGTAATACTCAATATGGTTACGGGGACGTATCATGCGTACCTACAGAATGAATATCATGACGGAATTATACTCTAGATATAGAGTAATACTCAATATGGTTACGGGGACGTATCATGCGTACCTACAGAATGAATATCATGACGGAATTATACTCTAGATATAGAGTAATACTCAATATGGTTACGGGGACGTATCATGCCTACCTACAGAACGAATATCATGACGGAATTATACTCTAGATATATAGTAATACTCAATATGGTACCTACAGAACGAATATCATGACGGATTATACTCTAGATATAGAGTAATACTCAATATGGTACCTACAGAATGAATATCATGACGGATTATACTCTAGATATAGAGTAATACTGAATATGGTACCTACAGAACGAATATCATGACGGAATTATACTCTAGATATACAGTAATACTCAATATGGTACCTACAGAATGAATATCATGACGGATTATACTCTAGATATATAGTAATACTCAATATGGTACCTACAGAATGAATATCATGACGAATTATACTCTAGATATATAGTAATACTCAATATGGTACCTACAGAACGAATATCATGACGGATTATACTCTAGATATAGAGTAATACTCAATATGGTACCTACAGAACGAATATCATGACGGAATTATACTCTAGATATACAGTAATACTCAATATGGTACCTACAGAATGAATATCATGACGGATTATACTCTAGATATAGAGTAATACTCAATATGGTACCTACAGAATGAATATCATGACGGATTATACTCTAGATATATAGTAATACAGTACCTATATCATGACAATTATACTCTAGATATACAGTAATACTCAATATGGTACCTACAGAATGAATATCATGACGGATTATACTCTAGATATATAGTAATACTCAATATGGTACCTACAGAATGAATATCATGACGGATTATACTCTAGATATACAGTAATACTCAATATGGTACCTACAGAATGAATATCATGACGGATTATACTCTAGATATATAGTAATACTCAATATGGTACCTACAGAATGAATATCATGACGGATTATACTCTAGATATAGAGTAATACTCAATATGGTACCTACAGAATGAATATCATGACGTTATTATACTCTAGATATACAGTAATACTCAATATGGTACCTACAGAACGAATATCATGACGGATTATACTCTAGATATACAGTAATACTCAATATGGTACCTACAGAATGAATATCATGACGGAATTATACTCTAGATATATAGTAATACTGAATATGGTACCTACAGAACGAATATCATGACGGAATTATACTCTAGATATACAGTAATACTGAATATGGTACCTACAGAACGAATATCATGACGGAATTATACTCTAGATATACAGTAATACTCAATATGATACCTACAGAATGAATATCATGACGGATTATACTCTAGATATAGAGTAATACTCAATATGGTTACGGGGACGTATCATGCCTACCTACAGAACGAATATCATGACGGAATTATACTCTAGATATACAGTAATACTCAATATGGTACCTACAGAATGAATATCATGACGGATTATACTCTAGATATAGAGTAATACTCAATATGGTACCTACAGAATGAATATCATGACGTTATTATACTCTAGATATACAGTAATACTCAATATGGTACCTACAGAACGAATATCATGACGGATTATACTCTAGATATACAGTAATACTCAATATGGTACCTACAGAATGAATATCATGACGTTATTATACTCTAGATATACAGTAATACTCAATATGGTACCTACAGAACGAATATCATGACGGATTATACTCTAGATATACAGTAATACTAAATATGATACCTACAGAACGAATATCATGACGGAATTATACTCTAGATATATAGTAATACTCAATATGGTACCTACAGAACGAATATCATGACGGATTATACTCTAGATATACAGTAATACTCAATATGATACCTACAGAACGAATATCATGACGGAATTATACTCTAGATATATAGTAATACTCAATATGATACCTACAGAACGAATATCATGACGGATTATACTCTAGATATAGAGTAATACTCAATATGGTACCTACAGAACGAATATCATGACGGAATTATACTCTAGATATAGAGTAATACTCAATATGATACCTACAGAACGAATATCATGACGGATTATACTCTAGATATAGAGTAATACTCAATATGGTACCTACAGAACGAATATCATGACGGATTATACTCTAGATATATAGTAATACTCAATATGGTACCTACAGAATGAATATCATGACGGATTATACTCTAGATATAGAGTAATACTCAATATGGTACCTACAGAATGAATATCATGACGTTATTATACTCTAGATATACAGTAATACTCAATATGGTACCTACAGAACGAATATCATGACGGATTATACTCTAGATATACAGTAATACTCAATATGGTACCTACAGAATGAATATCATGACGGAATTATACTCTAGATATATAGTAATACTGAATATGGTACCTACAGAACGAATATCATGACGGAATTATACTCTAGATATACAGTAATACTCAATATGGTACCTACAGAATGAATATCATGACGGATTATACTCTAGATATATAGTAATACTGAATATGGTACCTACAGAATGAATATCATGACGGATTATACTCTAGATATAGAGTAATACTCAATATGGTTACGGGGACGTATCATGCCTACCTACAGAACGAATATCATGACGGAATTATACTCTAGATATACAGTAATACTCAATATGGTACCTACAGAATGAATATCATGACGGATTATACTCTAGATATAGAGTAATACTCAATATGGTACCTACAGAATGAATATCATGACGTTATTATACTCTAGATATACAGTAATACTCAATATGGTACCTACAGAACGAATATCATGACGGATTATACTCTAGATATACAGTAATACTCAATATGGTACCTACAGAATGAATATCATGACGTTATTATACTCTAGATATACAGTAATACTCAATATGGTACCTACAGAACGAATATCATGACGGATTATACTCTAGATATACAGTAATACTCAATATGATACCTACAGAACGAATATCATGACGGAATTATACTCTAGATATATAGTAATACTCAATATGGTACCTACAGAACGAATATCATGACGGATTATACTCTAGATATACAGTAATACTCAATATGGTACCTACAGAATGAATATCATGACGGATTATACTCTAGATATACAGTAATACTCAATATGGTACCTACAGAACGAATATCATGACGGATTATACTCTAGATATAGAGTAATACTCAATATGGTACCTACAGAACGAATATCATGACGGAATTATACTCTAGATATACAGTAATACTCAATATGGTACCTACAGAATGAATATCATGACGGATTATACTCTAGATATATAGTAATACTCAATATGGTACCTACAGAATGAATATCATGACGAATTATACTCTAGATATATAGTAATACTCAATATGGTACCTACAGAACGAATATCATGACGGATTATACTCTAGATATAGAGTAATACTCAATATGGTACCTACAGAACGAATATCATGACGGAATTATACTCTAGATATACAGTAATACTCAATATGGTACCTACAGAACGAATATCATGACGGATTATACTCTAGATATAGAGTAATACTCAATATGGTACCTACAGAACGAATATCATGACGGAATTATACTCTAGATATATAGTAATACTCAATATGATACCTACAGAACGAATATCATGACGGAATTATACTCTAGATATATAGTAATACTCAATATGGTACCTACAGAACGAATATCATGACGGATTATACTCTAGATATAGAGTAATACTCAATATGGTACCTACAGAATGAATATCATGACGGATTATACTCTAGATATATAGTAATACTCAATATGGTACCTACAGAATGAATATCATGACGGATTATACTCTAGATATATAGTAATACTCAATATGGTACCTACAGAATGAATATCATGACGAATTATACTCTAGATATACAGTAATACTCAATATGGTTACGGGGACGTATCATGCGTACCTACAGAATGAATATCATGACGGAATTATACTCTAGATATAGAGTAATACTCAATATGGTTGCGGGGACGTATCATGCCTACCTACAGAACGAATATCATGACGGATTATACTCTAGATATAGAGTAATACTCAATATGGTACCTACAGAATGAATATCATGACGTTATTATACTCTAGATATACAGTAATACTGAATATGGTACCTACAGAACGAATATCATGACGGATTATACTCTAGATATAGAGTAATACTCAATATGGTTACGGGGACGTATCATGCCTACCTACAGAACGAATATCATGACGGAATTATACTCTAGATATACAGTAATACTCAATATGATACCTACAGAACGAATATCATGACGGATTATACTCTAGATATAGAGTAATACTCAATATGGTTACGGGGACGTATCATGCCTACCTACAGAACGAATATCATGACGGAATTATACTCTAGATATACAGTAATACTCAATATGGTACCTACAGAACGAATGTCATGACGGAATTATACTCCAGATTTACAGTAATACTCAATATGGTATTAGAAGGACTATCTCACAGTTTGAGATTTTCGTCTTTTTTTAGATAAAATGTCTTTTGCCAATACCTATTAAGTTACAGAAAACCAGATTATTGATACAATTCTCATCTTCGTTCATGGTCGTGTAGTGTAGATAAAGCATATCACATGTTACAGCTTAAGTAAACCGTTAACACGGTTTAGTTGGTAAACAATGATCTTTTGTGTGTCCATCCAGCGGAATAATTGAATTTGGGCACAAAGCCAGGTGCATCTGAGAGCAACCAATTCCTTTTTACGAACGCACTTTTTCGATTGAAAATCTGAGAGCCCTTACGCGCTCGTTTCGCAAATTCAAAGAAATACAATATTTCAGCATCTTTAAAATGTACATATTGAAATAAGGTCAGTTTTCTAATGATAAGCATCGTTTGGATTGTTTTATTCATACGGGTTACTCACACAACACATTCTGTGAGATAGTCCCTTTAATAATACTGGCTTATAAAAATGCCCACTTTAGTTCACCTCTTTGTGGTCAAAGGTTCATAAATAAACACTCATCCCAACATTTATTTTTCAGATGTATTTCAACAAAAAGAGATTGGTAAGTAATGTGTTTGGTATCATTTCAATGACATACGGATAATTTCTGAAAGTTGTAACAGAGCTGCTTTCTTTCTCAATTGGATATTATGTCTACAACTCTGGTATACGTACGTAGAAACGGGCCTTTACAGCACTGGCTGATGATCTTCAATAATGGATAATAATCGTTCATCAATTTTCTTATATATATTTTCGCGTCAGGATTTGATCTATTTACATTCGATCAATACGACATCTGTAAGGTAAATTGATGACAAAAGTACCAAGCATCGTGTCGCTTCGAAACAAAAATGTTACCCTTTATTGCACCATTTGGTGGTGAGATAGTTCCGATCGGTTCAATGACGTACAATTTATGATTATGTTAAATAATCGTCGGTTCTTGTTCCTGGTCCGTGTATAGCGGAGAGACGACGGATACGGAAGTGGTTACTGGATGCCCAGGACCAGTACACCAAACAGCAAGGTGACGGACCCGATCCTTATATCGTCGGAGAGGGTGTACGACCGGATATAGGTATGTAACAATGATTCTCCCCCCCACATACAGACGAGATATCAACGTTTCGTAGTAGTGACGTGCTTGTAGGATAGATGATGCCTTGTATTGATATCACCCTGTTTAAGTCTAGATGATATATCAACTTTTTTAAGTATAGCCTGTATGGGGTTTTTGTTTACAAGAACAATTGGATTTAAATACCATTTAAAAAAGAGGGCTAGTGGTCCCAGTGCAGAGAAGTCAAACATGTATTAGATATAGCTGTCATGGATCATATTTGGTGTATTGCGTATCGATTTTGACCATCTGAAAGTTGGCTGTACGAAGATAAAGGATACTTCTAATGGACATTTTTACCGTAAAGCAAAGTGAAACATAATCTTTTTACAAATATCATTCAAATCACTTAGATCTTAGGCACACTCAGCCTATCTTTTCTTGAATATGAAAGCTATTATAGCTATAAAACACGTGTTATCTGATAGATATGGTAATGAGTCATCATGTTATCCAATACAATAATAGATGTACGTTGAATTATATTCATTTTTATGAAGTAACTGACAAATGTTGACTATTGGTTATGGTAAATGTACTTACTGTAACAATTTTGTTTCACTTACACGTGGATCTGGTATGTGTTTGTATACATGAAATTGGTGCGGATAAAGAGTTCGTATTAACGTTTCCACGGCTGTTCCGCTTATCCCCCCAGATATTCCGGACGGTATAACTAGTGGTCCGGCCGCCCTTAACCCATTACCCATCTCGAGAACTCCCTTTCTCCCCGATATTCACAAAAAACAGAAAGGTAACGGTGTGTGTGTGGCGATTGACTAACAACTTTGATTTCTAATGATCTGGCCATTGCTTTGTCATCACTCGAAATCATCACGAAGTGAAATGATTAGGTGAATTAGATAAGTTGATAAAACAAATAAAAGATATGTTCGTATTGAATATTCAGGTAGAACAGTTGAGCTGCAACATTTTCATTCTTTGTGAATTTTATTTTAGTCTAAAAAGTAATTTTGTTCAACTAGAAGGCTGTTGTTCTTAGTTTGCTCTCTGTTGGTACCGAACATGTGGTAGATAAAAGACAGGTGTTCTCTATGCCAATGGGTACGGATGTTAATTTGAACGTATAAATAAAACAATGTCTTTGTCATAAAACGCTTTCAATAGTCATTCCTCACAGACTATATACGTATACGGTGAACCCTCGTTTATCCGGACCCCGATTATCCGAGTGTCTCGCAATCCGAACGAAATTGTAAGGGAACATAATTATTTGACCAGTTTGTTGCAGACAACTTTTGAAAACATTGTGGGAAAAGGAGCAATTGCTCTAGACGAGCAATTTCTCCCTTTCTAACAATGTTTTCTGCCATATCAGAAGATTATTTTTGGGACGGTCGACAATTTGGCGTTTGCTAAAGTGTTATAAGTATGCACGTACATACAGACCGTTTATGTCTTAATATGTGTATAAACATGCGCTGTTCATTAGTCCGGATGAATCGGTAATCCGGACATTTTGTTGGACACGGACGTGTTCGGATTAACGAGAAATCATTGTATTCGGCTGTATGGGTGAGGAACGTTCTTAAGGCAACGCAACCAGTTTTGAAATAAAACACAAGAATTGAAGTTATAACTTCAAAACTGGTATTTTATTTCAAGAGTGGTTGTAGCGATGCTTTCAAAAATGAAACAGTGAAAAATGAAATAAGATAAATAACATGTTTAACCCCCGATAGTGATTCGTGTGGTCAAACCATTGACGAAAAACCTGTAACCTGTCAATTATAAACAATCAAACCATTGACAAAAAACCTGTAACCTGTCAATTATAAACAGTCAAACCATTGACGAAAAACCTGTAACCTGTCAATTATAAACAGTCAAACCATTGACGAAAAAACCTGTAACCTGTCAGTTATAAACAGTCAAACCATTGACGAAAAAACCTGTAACCTGTCAGTTATAAACAGTCAAACCATTGACGAAAAAACCTGTAACCTGTCAGTTATAAACAGTCAAACCATTGACAAAAAACCTGTAACATGTCAGTTATAAACACTCAAACCATCGACGAAAAACCTGTAACCTGTCAATTATAAACACTCAGAACTAAAATGGTTTACATGGAAAGCAAATCATTTATGTATATACCTGCAGTTATGCGCGTACATATTTCTTTGTACGGACCTCGTTCTGCGCCTCGTTTCTTACAGGCGTTCTCATTTATCACTATACACTGCTGAATACCATACAAAGCGACTAAATAAAAAAACATTACTTTTCTAGCGCTATTCCTGTGTTATAACCACGAAGGTCTGCAGTATGCACTGCTTATGAATAACAGGTTTGATTTGTGCACTGTAAACTGTTACGAAAGAATAGTTCTTTCACAGGAAGTACTGAACCATCTGGCATTTGAATTGACGAAACTTATTTTTTAGTGTTGTTTTGTTCAAAATATAATAACACTTTCTTACAACAAACGAACGATTGCTACGAATTTGTTTTGAAGACATTGTGTAACGTTTTTAGATTAAAAAGGCAATACTTTAGTCGAAGCTGATATGAAATAATGGAACTTTTGATAGGGCTACTGTTGCTTTGCCCAAATGCAAAAATAAAGGCATACCATAATGGGTGCGTGCAATTATATTGATGTTTTAGAACGATAATTATGTCGTCATTTAAGGAATAGCTACCCTTTTTTTAAAAGATCTTAATAATCTCCTAGATCGATCTAAATGTCTACCTAGCTCGGCATGTATACGCGTGCTAATAATGATAGCAGGTGTAGAAATAAGGGACGAACCTCCTCTTTCCCTAGAGACATATGGTGGTTTGACCAGCGGTCCGGCAGAACTCGGTCCCCTGACCGTTACAAGAACCCCTTTACCCATTGACCGGACCCCTTTACCCTCGGATAGAACCCCAATCCCCCTGGACAAAAACTCTCTACCTCAGGACAGAACCCCGCAAGCCCTGTCGCGAACCCCATTTTTACCAGAGATCCTGAATAAATCGAAAGGTAGAGCCATGTATGCTTGTCAATGTTTGTCAATGAGTACAGTCTGTTGTGTGTTCCAACGACCAAAGCGATATGGTGTTATGTGGCTATTAACAAACACCCTCTCTATGTAGCTTTACTTTGATCTGTATTGATAGTTAGAAACACAAAAAAGGTAAAAGCGAATTTCCTATACTTCCATTTTGGTCCTTCTAAATGATGGCAATAATTATGAAGTCATGTTTATCCTAAACTTATATATTAAGTCAATCAACATTAAAAAATCAATTTCTAATATTAGTCATTTAACTTATAAATGATACATTACAAACCGACTTTATTCTGTTGGCAAGCCGTCGCCTTTCAAAAATAAATACATGGATTGTATCTGAGCCATCTTGTATCATAATAATCACTTTTACTATTTGTACGGCGATACCACAAAATTCTAATGCATGGTCTTCTTCACAAGACTTTACACGACACATCCAAAAGTAAAGGGTTATTGAAAATCGCAGAATGATTCACGACAGCTTCAATGGCTATCTGACCCGGCTTTTATGTTCATCGCTTCATTAGGTGTGAGATCTATTGTTGAAACCTCGCTTTTAATGCTTGTTGGCTGTCTTGTAGAGTCACTTTTTTATTTAAGTGGATTAATAAGTGTGTCTGCTTTAACTCAAAATATTGTCCAAAGCGCTTTTTGTTGAAACGTCTTGTTTGAGTGTGTTAGTTTGATTTTAATAAAACAACGAAGGTGTATGAAAATGCTTTCAATTGTATCATGTAAACAATGCAGGTAAATATGACATTGCATTTTACTATTTTTATCCCCATGACAAACGGTAAATACCATGAGTTATTTTATAGCAGATGTCCAGTTGTTTTTCTGTTGTAGCACAGGAAAAAGACATATTTCAAACTATATATACTAATCATCGTTTTGACAATGAGAAGGAAATGATCGTCCAACACTTGAATCGCTCATGTACGATCGTCTGCATGTGTGCGCACATATTTTCATTTAACCCTTTCCCATGCGTGGGAATTTGTGACTGGTCCAATCTGAGAGCGAAGGCAGACGGCAAACAAATCAAGAGAAAACTAATTTATCTTTGTGATATTTGCTGAAAACATTTGTAACGAAGGAGAGGTTGCTCAATATGAACAATTAATTCGCTAATCGGGATGGTTTCTATAGCCTTCTGTAGCAGAATCGGTAAGGTGAGGTTTTATGAGGTACTGGGTTAACATAGCCCATGGTTATTGTGCGAGATTGTCCAGGGTTAACTATTCTGATACACGTTAAAATGGAGACAGTCCTTATAAAGTTCTTATTTATTAGAATTGCATTTGTATTGCATAATGTCAGATGCACAAGTTACCTTCTACAGATCCTCATATTAGACTGTTGGCGGTTTCAGAAAATCAACTGTGCCACAGATGGCAGCATGTTCCACAAACCGTTTTATTATCCAGCAGAAGGAAATGTGTGATTCCTCAAAAACGTGTTTCCTTGATTTGGCGAGATGAATAAATGAAAAAGAAAAAAATGATACAATGCTTTAGCTCTTGCTATTCCACAAGTTTTACTTAAATGACTGGTCTGTATGGTGAAATGGATTCAGGTGTTTTAAGAGAACTAAAATGTATGAATATTTCGTTATGCACTTTTCTTCTTTTATACTTTCATTGAACTCATCTACAATTTTCTGGCGGCATATTTTTAGCTTTGTTTCTGTAAGCTGTAATGCAGATACCAAATAGTCCGAGTAGTTGGTTCGCACCAATCACAAACCCCCTCCATCATTTTCTAATACGAATGTTGTTTTTTGCTCGATATAATGTGTTCATATAGCCTGTCTTCCAATACGAACCAGTACCACGTGTATCCCAATGGTATGATTGTTTCCGTATTGTGTGTTTTTCAGATTCGCCGAGTCGGAGTGGTGGACCTAACCTTTTGTCTCGACGTTACCATTACGTACACGAGCCGCGATATAGACTCAACCGAGGTAAACAACAATACTTTCCTTCAAATCCTGACGGATTGCTTTTATAAACGTTTACGATTACTCTCTCCGTGGCCTAGTGGTTAGAGTACAGAACATGAAATCAAATGACCCCTCTCCGTGTTGGTTCAAATCCTTATGACGGAACTAGAATTTTCATGAGAGGTAGTCTCCCGACTGACTAACGGAATGCCGGTGGTCCTGCCCGGCTTGACCAGCCCTTGTAGGCAGTTGAATATGGGGTCTTCCTCCATCATTAACAGTCGGGCATCGCAACTTAACTGAAATGATGTTGACGCAATGTAAATGCTATATTTATAAATACGGATACCCTAAATCAACGATCAAAATGTTCACATTTTCCAACAACAGTTTTAAAATAGGAGACTTTGAGGGAAGACCCGAACACTCGATTTTGAATAAGTGCTTTAAACAAAACCAATAATAAGCATTTGCAGATATTTTTCGGAGAGAAATTCGTGTTGAAACTTTTAACTCAATGCTTTGGCTGTTCCTTAACCACCGAGTATCTCAATTCTTAGAACTTATCGCCATTCTTAAAACTTCGTATTGTGTATATTGTGGTCAATGTTGGTTATTTAATTTTTCTCCAAGCCATAGTCTAGGTTGTTGTAAATAGCCATAGACAAATTTTACCTGAAGGATTGCCAATTGGATTGACCATGCAAGAGCGCTACCTACATATCTATACAAATTGATAACAAAAAAATAGTTTAACCTTGAGGAGAACGCGTTACAACCAATTGTATGTTCACTTCTCCATCAATGAATTGCCAATCTGTATAGATACGGTCAAGAAAACTCCAGATACACGTTCGTGCTATTCCCTATTGGCTCACATGAAATTGGGACCGTTATGAAATATTAACGTCACAATGGTTGATACTGCAATTACAAAAATAAGGTATTCGCTCTGGATTTGTTGTCAAAAGTTGATACTTTCTATTTTGATCATTAATAATACCATCCTAGGGAATATGTCTGTAGGTTGTTTTTGTTTGTTTACAGACGAAGTTGTGACCGGCGGTCCCGTAACGTTAAACCCCACCCCTTTACGACGCGGCCCTCTACGTACAGAGAGAAACCCACATGGCGTTCATTCGGGTAACTCGTGCTTCTATCTCACTATCTGATTATAGAAACAGGTGACAAGTCGGGTTAAAACTCCATAAAACGTCAATTTTCAGCATCTTCTAGATACATTTATGCATACCTCCTTCCTGTGTAGATTTCTTTTTACTTATGCATCCTAAATTGACTGTGGCACAAGTTTGGGCAAATCCTAAGGACATTGGAATAAATTCAGGCGCTGGGTCCAACAGCCCTTAAAAGGCATGGGAAAGACCCTGATTGTGAAATAAGGATAAATTACTATCAAACATTATATAGAAATTGTAATTTTTCAGGCTACTTTTTGTCGCCAGCTGTTGCTTTCAGGGACAAAAATTGTCAATAGTTAAACATTGTAGAAAATTGGAGCCAATTCTTGCTTTAGAACCCTGTCACACCAAACATTATAATGATAAAAAAAACTTCTAACTTTCTCTCTTTCACTGTTTCGAGCCTAATTGACCACTATTTGCAAGGGTTGTTGCCCAATTTTAATCTGCAACATAAATGGTGCAGACTAACATACTCTACGCTTCTTGTTTACTAACGAATAGAAGGTTTAGAACGAGCTGTTAGAAAAAAAATATAAATAAAATGTACTAATTAGGTTTGATAATTGAATAGCGCATTGAAACATTGGGACAAAGATAAGCTCAATATGTAAATTGTCATATTTTTTCTAGGTTGATTGTTTAAGGCTCATTTCTAGGAAACAGAGTTAGTTCATATAAATAATTTTCTGATTTCAGATAAACGACAAGTGATGATAGACTTAAACTGGATTCCAAAGTTCCATTCATAGTTGTTAATGTCGACACTCAAAATGAGGAGAAATGGTGCTTACAATTTTTAGGAAGTCTGTGTGAAGATATAGACCGTAGTTTGAGTGAGTTACAGCGCAGGGTACCGTTTTACTAAACAGTTAACGCTTAAGATTTGCATAAGTCTAAAACAACAGTTCATCTTATTTCAATATTGGGCGAAGCAATATTGCAAAGTAACACATCATTGGAATCGTCTCTCCGAGACGCTTCCAATGACGAGCCACATTGCACTATTGTAATGTCATTGAATATTCTATCAATGTTTATCAATTATGACTTACTTTATTTTCCTTAAGTCGGTTAGTAAAACGGTACCCAGGGGCTTGAGTCAATCCGGAGTCCATTCCTTTATAGGATACACTGTATATACCTCTTGGCGACTTTGGATTGATTCAAGTACTTTGAGTAGTACTACGATTAAACCACCAAAATTGGCGTAATTAGGTACTTTTGCATTTAAAATACATGCCATAACAGATCTACATAAACTATGTAATACGATTTCACTCTGTACTTACGTCATTGTGACATATGACTTCCTCAGAAAGGATAAGACCTAAAAACAAATGTTGAAAATGGCATTACAATGGCAAATTACAAACAATTTTAATGCTGGGAAATTAGTCATGTTGTGGAAAATGGTTAAATCCTTTCATTATGTCCTCACTATTTTAGCTGATTTGGGGTTAACACATTATGATCTAAAATTGCATTGTCATGTATGCTGAATCAGACTGTCTGCTTTTTCCAAATCTCTAAAGAAGATTTTATTTTTATCGATTCCAGTAGGTACTTTAATATATCATGACAAACAAGTGTTCATTCAATTAATAACTCTTGCATATTTGAAATTAACATTGTAACAATTATTAACTTGTTTTTTGGGGTCGTTTTATTTCAGCAGTATGTTCATTTTGAAATCTCGTAGAACCAGTGACTTACTGAATAACCTTAACCTAGAATACTGAGTACTTTCCTAAAAATACATTTTTGTTTGGTCTGCTCTCCAAAACCTTCAATATCTGATTAGTTTTGATGAGAAAAGATACTAAGAGTAGCAAACAGGTTAGATCACAGGCCAGCCACCAATTTACTTGGTGGCTGGTCTTGATCTAACCTGTTTGCATAAGTATGAAGTCGGTTTCAGCACTGAAATGGATAAATCATCTGCCACAAAAGCTAATGTATCTTTTCTAATCAATTAGTTTTCTTAGGGTGAAGTAAAAGCATAATTAATTACCAAAGAGCCAGTTATTCTGAAGAATGGCAAATTTCTGTATCATTCAAATCAAATTCTTTTAAAGGCATATGCAACAGATATGTCATAGCATGTTTATTTAGGTAATGGGTAAATTTGTTTTTGTTGATTTTCTTGTTCATAAATCAAATGTTGTTAATCATTAAATGATTTATTCTAACAATAATAAATATGTTTTCGAATATTTGGTTGTGTTTATTTCAATTCCATTCATTCAAATCCCATTCAGGAAGTGACAATTGAGTCATATCATAAGGCTTTTCCATAAACAATGTGTAGTACAGTTATAGAGAAACCAAATCATAAAACAGTACGAACATAAATAAACAATGTGTAGTACTGTTATAGAGAAACCAAATCATAAAACAGTACGAACATAAATGAATATATCAATTACGGTAACTTAAATAATTTAATTTCATTTTAAGTACACTTTTATTAATTTCTGTCACATTACCACCACTTTTACATCATTACGAATTCTTGAAAAAATAGCATTTCTACATCTTGAAGTAAGGGGATTTCAAAATTCCAATCATGATTTCTTTATTCGGGTTTTTGACAAAACATCCAAATATGTGTGTTTAAGGATCAGAGGGAGAGCATCTGAAATCAGTTGACTCAACTAAAGGTCAGATTTTACTGTGCTTTGTTGACTAGTATTCTTCAAGTAAGGTTATATGTTTGATTCCTGGCATGGCCAGCTTTCTGTTTGAAGGGCATATCAAACAATTTTGAATTCTTTAACACATTTGGTAAAAACAGAAGGGCCATAATGGCCTTTCATGGCTCACTTAGTTGGCATATATTACCGTTATTCTTTTCTACTATACATAATGAATAGAAACATTATGAGATAATAATCAGTTAAGTCCAAACAACTCGTTTTTTACCATCCTTATTTACCAATATTGACATACATCTGACCATAAAAGCCTTTCATAATAAAGAAAGGGTAGGATTTTTTCTTGTTGACATTTCAGAGCCCTAGCCCAGTACTGGTGCATCCAGGAAAGCTGTTACATACGTAAAAAATTGTTGATATGGCGTTAAATACCATACAAACAAAAGGTTTATTCTTTGGTGATGTTAGATAATGTCTCCACGACTAATTGATTAATTTGTATTACAAAGTCAAATCACCAGCCGTTCTTTTAATCACAGCATACAGCTCTCCTACTCAGGTGTCCTGCCTACTCAGGTGTCCTGCCTACTCAGGTGTCCTGGGTGTTTGGATGAGGATCTATCAAAACTAAGGAGGGAATTTCACAATAGCTGCCATCTGTCTGACTTAATACCCTGAGGTTCAGTCTTTAACTGCATTATATCAGGTATAAAGGCATCATTTCTTGCTATAAACCAAGGATGTTCATAAAAATGAAGTGCCCATGCCCCCTGATTTAAATCGAGACCCGAGTTCTTGAGATCTTTTTATAATAGCCCTCTTCTGTGCTTCGTCTAGTTTGTTAACTTGAAGGTCAACTTCTCGATCAAAAGGTCGTCTCTCATTGGGGTCATCTTTGTCTTTATCCTTCCCTTTTTTCTTACTCTTCTTTTTCTCTTTCTTCTTTTTCTCCTTTTTCTGGAAAAAAAAAACAATAATGATTTTCTAAGACTTGAACAACCCATTACCTTATATAGGTGGAGCTTTTATTAAAGCTGAATGAAACAGGCAGTTTAGGGGATCTATAAAAATTGACATTTGATTTTAAACACCACAAAGAAATATTTAGACATAAGGAAAACAATCAATTGTTGAATCCACTATATTCAATGTTCTCATATATTGAGCAAGAAAATAAGCCCTAACACTTAACCTATCCAATGTGTACCCTTTGACACTTATCAAAGCTTTATTTCAATCATTTTGATCAACCTAAATTGAGAGGATTTTGCATATGTTTACATGATCTGCAAATAACAACAAAAAACCAAATCTTCACACCTATTGTAGCATTGTAAACATTGTTGACAAAAAAGGAATACCATGTAAGACAATTTCTCCATTTCGTACAAAACTTGAGAATCATTTCATATAGTGATTTCATGCACGAAATGTAGCGCAAAGCACCCGCCTTACGTTCCGATTTTCTCCACCGCTTGGTGAAATGGTGCCAGATAATCAATTTCTTCAAATCAAACCAATCACTGTTTTTATATTCAAACCCCTTCAATTAACTTTAAATCGCTCAATTTGACCAAATATGGTTGCAGAATGAACATACAATTGAAGACAATCACTTTCAAACGTATACCATAACCTGAAGTATTTCTGATGAACTTGATGCACCATTTACGAAATGGATAGGGACCAGGTACGAGAAAAACTGATTCACAGTCCTGGGATTTGCAGTTTTCAGAAAGGGTTGGTGACAACAACTGGCCAGGTTAGGCCTAACAAACTTAACTGATTATTATCGACAGAAATTGACCAAGCCATGTTTCATTACCCTCAGAAACTCCTATCCTATATCATATCCTGGATATGACTTTTATAGATAAAAAATCTGATACAACAATATACAGAGGGGCTTACCTTCTCCTTCTTCTGTTTCTTTTGATGCATTTCTAGGAGGGACTTCGGTCTGTTCTTTTTCTGCAATGTACGTATATCACACAATATACAAGATAAACATACCCATGTAGGTCTACTAGGGAAAACTATGCAAATATTCTAAAAGAAAACATATCCTTGCAAAGAGTATATACCACTTTTGTCAATATGTTTTTTCCACTGTTCCACAAATAGCATATTTTCTTTTATCTCATTATCCCTAATTGCCTTTTCATATTTGGGTAAATGAGAAATATAATTGAGGATTTTTAATAGTTTGCAGTTTACAAAGGCAGTCATCTGTATATAATACATCTTTTATTTTGTTGCTTTTTTGCTCTTAATATAATGAACTTACATTGTATTCTTCAATGTCCTTTGTCATAGCTAGATCCTTCTCATTTGGTATATACATGGCCTGCTTTTTGGGTGCTTTTCCTTCCTGAAAATATCAACATAAAGACTCATACTACAAGCAATATTCCTTGTTTTATAAACTGTACATTTTAAAATAGATATTAACCAAGACAAATCAGTCAGCTCAATTAGAAAACTCAAATTCAGTTGAGTTTTAATAACTAAATTATAAAATACAGACTAAGCTTGGTTATGAATTGTTTTTTGTTTTTAAAGCAAGATTGTAAACTGAATCAAATGTAATGATGATTTAATTGAAAACCAGTATATTGTAATCAGACAGGTAATCGCTCCTTGATTTATAAAAGATGGTCGAGACAGAAAATGTCAATAAACTCATTGAAATATGACAGAAATACTGTTAATAAAGTTTAAAACCAACACAAATAAATAAACATTGTGGTTTGCAATTCAAAAGGCAAACATTGGATTCATCATTGCTCAAATCCCGAAAGATATCTAAGAATAACAACATATTGGCAGAATGTGCATTAATCCAAGAATAGCATACCAAAAAGTGATCAGGTGACGACGAAAAAGATGACACCATAAAAAAGGTGCCACATTTTTTTAAGTTGAGACATTTTTATCAACTCTTACCAATATCTTCTGACTTTCTGGAATTAAACTTTCTTACACATTTCCAAAAGTGCAAAAATACAATACTGGGACAATAAGGGATGGCTGATATTTTTCACTAAAAAACATTTTTTTTTGTATGAAAATCTATTTCATGAGAAACTGTGTGTATGCAATTAAGAATGAGGAGATAAAACATTTTTAGTTTTTTGGAATATGTGTCTTAGTTTTTTTTTAATTAGATATTATCCCCCGAAAAAGTCCTTTATTTTCGTCCAATAAACGTTACATGGAAATTCAGCCTTCGCGGACTTGCTTATTATTTCTTAAATGTGAAAATAAAAACAACAGTTATTGGTTATATCAAAGTATTATTGGTTTGCAAAGTTATCAAAATTATGATCAGACAGAATTTCCGAAAAAGAAAGTCAGAGTGCTATCTTCAATAATCCAATGACGTTAGTTACATATGGTGTCCACAGCAAAGGTTGACAATTTGCTAAAAATAGACTGACATATGAAGGCAGAAATATTCAACTTTGTATATATTTCAGTTAAACACACTTTTCAAATGACACTATGGCAAGTTATTGCGCAAAATTCGGAGCAGAATAGAACATATTGCTAATTTTTCATAGACACTGTGTTTGGTGTCCACATGTAACTTACGACTTTGTCCCCTAGACTAGACAATCCTATACCCTAATTTCTAAAAATATCCAACCAATCAGCAATGAGAGTGATGAACTTTACACACAAACATAGTTGAAATGTGGGATCTATTTTTACCCAAATATTGTTCTTCGCGTCCGTAACAACACTGTAACTTACGGAATGCAGACGCTTCCTCAAAATGGTGTCCGTTGAAACGTACAAGCTGTCATGAGAGGAATTGATTGATAACTTACAAGGCAGAAAATGTTTTTATTGTAAGAAGTCCTTGGTAATTATTTATTTCTTTGTCATGCTATGATTTTAGATTTATTTATTACTCGCAACAATTATGGAGCGGTATTTCATTGAAATCTGTTCGTTACGCAGACACCATGGTGTCTTTTGTAACGAACGTAATGAGAGTCTGGTCAAATACCCTTGTTTCACTTTTAGAAAAAACGTTTGCAATGGCGACAATTTTAAACTTTTTCTCCTTTTTTCACCAAGGTTTCTATGAAATATCACACAGAAAATGTTATTTAGAAACAGTATTAATGGTGTCTGCTATTGCTGTCAATTTGTAACAACCACAATATCCCATAGAGTGGAATTTGTTAAAGGTGTGATGCATTTTTTTTTTATTTTTTTTCCCAAATAGTTATTCATATGATATTATATGTTGTAGGTGATCCAAATGCCAGAGGATTTCAGTGAAAGCAGCAAGTCTTGGATCTGAACGAGATGATAACAGACCTTTTCATCATTGGAGGAAAAACCCTTGTTTGTCATTTTTGCTGACATAATTGGACAGTGTGTTTAACTATCATTTTCAGTGATTGTTTCACATATTTTAATAAATTTTAGCTTACTTGTCTATGTGTGAATTCAAGTATTTATTTCACCATTTTTTCCATCTGAAACATGTGTGTTATGTTATGATTATTTTTATTAAAGATCTAGTAAACTGCCAAACGTCTTTAGGGTTTTGAAATTTGTGTCTTCGTAACTTACGCTTTTTCATGATGTTGCAGCTTCTACTATTACTATAAGTTGCAATTCAAACAATACTTTGTAATTAACATGTTCATAATTAAGAAAGGAACTGTTAAACTCTTTTACTAGTTTCCACAGTTGGTATTTATTGTAAAATAGAAATTTATTGTAGTGGAGATTCTGTAAGTTACAGTGTCCACATTTCTATACTTAATCAAACTTTTTAGAAAAATATGTTTTATTTTTATTTTTCTCTACTTTAATAAGAACATTGATGTTGAAAGAATCATTTTTTATAAGTCAATGATTTCAGAAGTGTTTAGATTTTATTAGTACAAAATGGACACCATGTAACTTACAGAATTTATTTTAGCTCTCAGATTTGGTGTTAATCTGACACCAAACCGATATTTTGATTATCTTTTCATTTTCATTCCTTGGCAGAATAGTATTTTGTTGAATACATTAAATGGATAAAAGTCTTTTATTTTTTGTTTGAAAAATTTCATTTCATGTAACACTTCTATTCCCAGTATTGTATTTTTACACAAAACTAAAATCGTTCCAAAGCAATGTTACAGTAGAATTATTGCTTGTAACAAGCAGGTATTTTTTACTGTAAACATGTTGTCTAGTTTGAAAATGCCATGAGTTCAAAAAGAAAAAATCAAAATAAGGCAACAATAACAATACCTGTTCTCTTCTTTCTTTATCTTGTGGTGTTTCTGTCCAGCTTGAATCTTGTTCCGGCGCAGCATTTTTACGAAACTGGCGGTTTTCTAGACCAAACTTGACACCCATATTGCTGGGCAGTTCTGTCATCCAGGTTTCCCGACCTTTAGGCTCTTCATCTTCGTGGATCTGAAATAGTGAATTATTTTTATAGCACTGCTCACATACTGTAAAGAACAAAGCAAAGAGAACTCTCATAGGCATAATCACTCTAATCAGTGAAAATCAATGTCATCAATTGTTTGGATGTGCGGTCTATATACCCACATCCGTGCTAACCATGTTGTAGCTTCTAAAATCTACATACCATCAGGGTTTTCTTTTTAAGGATTGGAGTAGAAGGCCAGAAGAACTGTTTAGGAGGCAAGGGTGTCTTGGGGCCAACACACCGAAAATGAATTTTACCTCTTTTCAGGTACCAAAAATATATCTTTTTTAACCATTTGGCAAATTTGAGCCGGTCAGAAAAAGGATTTGAAATCTGCCTGCAGCCGCCTCTTATGGAAAACCTTATTAAAAAAAAATTGTTTCAATCTTTGATGTTTTGGTTATGCTTTCACTGGGATGAATGCCCTGGTTGTGTAACTTTGACCTTTTACCTGCCATGACATTGGAGCAGAAAAAGTAATCATAACACCTTGGTTGAGCTGGTGTCCCTTTTTCTTGAACCTATCAATGTTTTTAGGCTGGTATCAGATCATTGCATTCACAATCATATTTTCAATGCTTTCATATGAAAATTTACAATCCTTTTTTGTTATCAAGTAATGAGTTAAACTACTGAAATTTAAAATGACATATCATATATCTACCTTTCCCTCCAGTTTATCTTTCATTCTCTGGGCCCGCTGCTCAAAATCATCAACTGCTGAAGCTTGATCCCTTTCACTGGCCTGCATATGGAGACTTGGACCAATTACAAAACCATCGTCATCATCATCTGATGGGTTCTCCACACTGTTAAATGGTCCACTTACACTTCCTGACATGTTTGTAACACCACTGGGCGGTAATGATGGTCCCATTACTCTTCCAGATTTGATTGTTTGTGGCTTTTCAGCAGTGTCAACTTTTTGCTTTTTATACGACCTTGATTCACTCTCTGAGTTTGATGATGAGTCAGAGTCTGAATCAGAACTATATTCTGTTGTCTTTGGTTTCTGGAGGTGGGATGGTAGAACAGGTCCGATCACATTGTCTGATTTAGCTGTGGTGTTGCCTGATTGAGTCTGTGCTTTATCACATTTTGACTGTTGTATATTGCTTGGTAACGCTGGACCATAGGAATCGTCCTCAGATGAAGATGAAGAGTGCTTCCTCTTGCTGTCTGAAAAGCCTGGAGAAAAACTGGTCTATTAAATAGTGTTGCTGTCAATCAATTTGTCTTTCATTTGTGAATACAGGTTCCAAGCTCAGCTCACACATTGTTGTAACCCGCAATAATGAAGTTGGTTAAGTTCATGTGCATAAGCAGTTAGTGGCTTGGAAAGAAAGAACTGGCGAGCTAAAAAAAAGGCACGTGGATAGGAGAACTGTCTGCAGTGAAATGACTGAATAACTGTTGAGAATGGCTAAGATGCAATTTCAAATGGAATTTACATGATTAATAAAGATAAGAGTATTTCAACAAAGTGGTTGTGTAAAAGAAGCATTGAGTATTACTCAATTGTCATCATACTTGAATAGCATGGATATTTCACTATTATCAAAACATGAAACAATCATTCGAATAATAACTTTTGAACTATCTTATGCCGATGGAATGATTAAAAATGTATGCAGAGTACTTAGAGATGATTGTATACATGTCATTTGATGCATCCAGACAACCAGGGTAGGTTCAAGTAGCGTCTGAAGACTTCATTGTCAGACAGTGTCATTGGGCTATACGGATTCTCAATCATGAATCTTGAATGAAACTTTTTCAGCATTTGGACATTAATCCTGCTTCGCTCAGTCAATATAGCAATAGCCTTCTAGATCAGATATCTTGACTATACAGTAATACGCCATTTCCTGGAGCAACGACAGTGTACCCGATTGAGCTATATGATAAAGAGCTGTAATTAAGAATAAGGAATTCATGAATCACAGCAAGAGTTAATTAGTTAACCAGAGGTGTCAGTGGATGATTAAGTCTTTGAAAAGATCTCTAAAAGAAAGTTAACAAATTCAACAAATGCAGAACTTTATCAACCTGGTGGTAAAGCCGGACCATAGGGATCATCCTCGCTGTCAGACATGTTTTCAAGGCGTGTTCTTATTGAGTCTGAATGTTTGGTTGCTCCAATACGTTTAAACTATCAAATTTACTCTAAAACAATCGTCGTTTTCAGATGGTCCTGGGTTAAAAGTATGCTATCCGAATACTACTACATTACATGGTACCCTGCGTATTTTATTCATACAATCATTCATGGACGAAAATGCGAGAACCAGAATTACTGTCAAAGAAACTGCGATTTTACATGAGCACACGAAATTACCAAAATGCCGAAAAATAAAGGAGGAGCAAGTGGAGGGAAAGGTGGCAAGGGTGGAAAAGGAGCCGAAGGTGGAGGAGATCAACCAAAACAGGCTAAAGGAGGAACAGCTGTCAAGGTGATTTAGGAATTCTTTCCATTTTCTAACATCTTGCTGACAGGTATTTTAAGGATAATTCGTCCCTTAGTTAGTTCGTACATTTCAACTGTGACTAGTATACAGCTAAGTCTTAATGACCTGGGAGCAAGAGATAACGCTCAGCGGGGATTTTGTCTACAACCAAAGATTTTGCCTTCTGACCGTAGCCGATTCTCTATTTCGAATCGGTTTACTATTTGTTGCATTGTTGGCAAAATTGTCAATTGGCTAAATCATCAGTAGGTGAAATATTTGAATGGCACCTCAACCAAACGTATTTATCCCAATTAGAGAGTTTACTTACAAGAATATTGATGTACAATTAGAGAGTTTACTCACAACAATATTGATGTACAAACATCACCAAAGGAGAAGTTAGAAGGTTTAGAACAAAAAATCTTGTTTCTTTTATCAAAATCTATCATCAGAAAAAAAATGGAAATACAACACTTCCTTGATAATTCTTGAAATGTACCTTTCATTTATGTTGCAGCAACTTTTCCCATGGTCCAGGATGTTGATATTAACCCTTTACAAAACGTGAAATATTGACTGTCCTAAATTGAAAGAGTTTGTAGATGACATTTCAAAATAAGATGAAATTGAAAACTAATCTTCTGATAGGGCAGAAAGAATTGAGGGACAAGAAGCAATTGCTCAGTAAGAGCAATTTCTCCTTGTCCCACCATGATTTCCAGAGTCGCCTGCAACAAACTGGTTAGATGTCTTTACTGTTTGGTTGTTTGGTAAAGGTCCTTGTTACCTCAACTACAGGTTGCCTGGGGATGGAGCCTGTGCTTATACCCCGCATTGGTGCTTTGATATTCTTGTGAGAATTAAACTACTATGTTTTTGATGCAAATTATGGTTAACTTTCAGGTTAGACATATCTTGTGTGAAAAGCAGTCCAAGGCTTTAGAAGCTATTGAGAAAATCAAGAGTGGTATGAAATTCAATGAAGTTGCAGCACAGTACAGTGAAGATAAAGCCAGATCTGGGGTAATCGACTTTGTTATGTTAAAAATGTTTCATTCTTTCACTCCCTTCAATACCACAAAAAATATGTTATTTTTAACTTGACTGTAAAATAAACTTAACCCATTACCAAACAATGACGACATTTTACCACTTTGTTGGAGACTACTCTGGAAAACATGGTTGGAAAAGGAGAAATTGCTGGTAATTTTTTCTTTTCCCACAATGTTTTCTACTCTATCAACAGTTGTCGTTCCAACTTTACCACATTTTGAAATGTCGTTTGCAACCTCTCAATTTGAGACAGTAGAAAATTTTGCGTTTGGTAAAGTGTTAAAAGAACAATTGTACTTTTCCATTTTTTGCATCAACATTTGTATCCGTATGTGAGAGGTGGTATGTCTGTAACTACTGAAGGAAATAGGCGGAAACATCACACATTTAATTCTTTCCTAAAGTTAGATATATCAGCTTATGAGAACAGGATTCATTTCCTGACAAGACAATTATAAAAAGTTCCCACAATATAGGGTCTGAAGAAGAAATAAAGTATGGAACTGTTTATCTTATCTTGATTAAACACATAAAAAACAGAAACGCCATTTATAAGCATTACTAACAATTAAGACAGATTGGATTGAAATCTTATGGCTTATAAAGTTCTCCATGCTTCTTAACTCTAACAGTGCTGGAACCGACTTCATGCTTATGCAAATAGGTTGGATCCAGGCCAGCTGCCAAGTAATTGGGGGCTGGCCTGTGATATAACCTGTTTGCTACTTTGAGTATCTATCCTAATGAAAATTAAGCAGATATTTAAGGTTTTGGAAAGCATTCCAAGGGTTAATTGGAGGTTTGGAAGAGCCAAATAAGTCTGTTGTACATTGATACTGGAAACCAACTGTTATATTTACCATGACAGGGTGATCTGGGATGGATGACACGAGGCAGCATGGTAGGCCCGTTCCAGGAGGCAGCCTTTGCACTACAAAACAGCACAACAGACAGACCCATATACACAGATCCTCCGGTCAAAACCAAGTTTGGATATCATGTGATTATGGTGGAAGGAAAGAAATGAGAAAACAGCTTGAAATATATTATTTTATCTCTATGTATTAAGAATACTTGAGAAAGAAACTTGTTATCACATCTTTCATTAAGACTCACAAACTAAGGTGACAAAATGAGGAATTACTTAACTATCTACAATAGCAATGTTTTTGTTTTGGCATTGTTTGTTTTATCATGCCTCACCCTTGTTTCTAAAAACATTTTTCCATGAAGGATAAGGTTCAATAAATTCAAAATGCTAGCAAGAAACATTTCTCCTTTAGAGAAAATATGAAGTTGTTCAATTGTTATTTTCAATTTTCTCCATCTTTCTTCTCAATCCTTGCACAATATGACGAATCAATTGCCTTGAAAAATATATTCGATGTATGGGGATGGTCAGGTTTCATAATTATGTAAGTTTGTTTGATTTCCTCATGGTGTCCTTGTTGCATGTGCATGAGCAGCGTGACCTTTACTGTTTTCCGTGTTGGCAGAAATCTACAGCATACAGCATCAACACATTCAGGATAAATAGACAAAGCTGTAAGATTTATCAGTTGTAAACATTATCATCAAAGTTGATCTGATATTGTTAAGACAATGCATTTTTCTTTCAAATGAATTGAAGCAATTTATACCGTCAATCTTGTTTTAAGCGATCAATCTTAAACAGTGCTTGAAAAGATAGTCAGACTAAGGCTATCTTTATATAGGGTCGGGCTGCATTTTGCCATCAGGTCAATTCATTTTATGTCACTGTTAGAGAAGTTGGTTAGTTATGTTTAAGTATAATTGTATATATACACTCATCTTTCAATAAATTTATATTGATTCTCCAATACTGGCTTATTTTTGTCTATTCAAGAAACAGCTTTTTTACCGAGCACAAAATCACATGAGAGTTAATACAGAAACAACATGACACTGTATCATGACCGATAGGTGTGAGCTTTAAAGCCGATTATCAGTAAACTTTGGCTAGAGGCAGGTCCACAACATGCCCCAAGACCTGTCTCTTTTGGCACCAAAAACTCATACTGTCATAAAAACTACGCTCAACAGAGAAATCACATTTTCCATAAAAGAATCGGGCATATTTTGCTTATGGACAAGGTAAATGAAAGCATCAAAATCTGAATTGTAGAAATTCTGCCTTTTGTGTCCGAGATCCTTTTTGGAATATACCATCAACCGCATACAGTTTAAGGGTATCTACTTGTGGAAAAATTACAAACGCCACCATGTATTGTTATTTTATAAAATCACAAAGCAACAGAGAAACCAGGTGATAATTCAAACAAATGACTGAGTCTTCAAGCCATACTTGCGCTCATTTAGACTTAAATTGTGAAAGCTCTAGAAAACTTGAATATTAACTTAATACTTAAAATTCCATTTTCAGAGGAATTTTCACCATAACATATTCACATGATGCTTTTAAAAGACTGAATACAATAAGGTTTGTATACAATTAGCGATAAAACAAGGTCAGCCCAGAAATGTTTGGAACCACAAAAACCAAAGAAATTCTTCATTTTGAAAGTTCATGTTGTTAATAATGGATAAATGAAAGGTGATCCCCACTCATTAATCCGAGCACTCCTTGCTATTTTAGAAGTTACTCGAATGTTAATAATGGAGTTAAATTGATGGGCACCAAATTTGTGGAAAAAAAAATGCTTTGAAAAAAAGATAATAAATAGTGCTGGCGTCATATTGTCATGACCCTGTGGTTTTTCGCTATGTTTCACCATATTCAATGATAATTTATATCTCGTATTACCCAGTTTTGCAGTTTTTCTGAGCAATAGTATGCTTTTAAACTTTGCCCACTTGTTGTACCTATTCTATCATTTTGAAGTAAGAAATAGTTCTAAATTCGATTGTTTTCCCTTGTCAACCAGTAAACAATGCATGACATGTAAATAGTCTTCATTATAGAATTGGATTAAGTTTTTCTGTTTTCATGGTTAGTGGATCAATCTATGCATGTGGTATGTCCTTGCTAGAACTGCTCAGCATTCTTTCATAACCTCTGTCTATTTTCCCACAATAGAACGGTAATAGGGAGTGATAAGAGACAAAAATAATGCCAGGAAAAAACTATATACAAGTATATAATTATTTTGTTGTTGAATGGTAATTCTAGAGTAGATATGAAACAAAGTTTAGTAACATATAGTAACAACTTTCAGAGAATCTTTTCTTTGTTTCAGCAATTTATTAAAATAAAGTTCTTCATTGCTTGAAGTTCACTGCAAGTTTTGACAGTTGATGAGGTTATCTATCATTTATGAGGGAACTTACTTGGTCTAGAGGGTTTTCTACTGTTTATATGGTATTTAACGCTGTATCAACAATTTTACATTTATGCAACGGCTTAGCTGGTTCTACCAGTTTTAGGCTAGGGCTCAGAAGTGACTTGCCAAAGGTCACTACCACGAAACCAGAGGTGTCGATGGGGCTTGAACCCAGGATCCCAAAGTTCTAAGTCTGCCAAGTTAGCCACTGGGCCACGCAGGACTCTTTGTATTATTTCATTACACCACACAGCTGACAATGTCTCCCATTTATTACAATATCATGTTTCCTAGTTTATCAATGAATGCAAAATAAGAAATACACTTAGAATTTTACATATCTTTATTTCAATTACTATACACATGCATTCCTTTGCAATGGAGAGATTATCATAAGAACATTGCACAAAAACGAAACCAGAGAATGCTTCACTGTACAGAAACATTAAGTTTATCATAACTGCTATGCAACTACTGGTTCATAATTTATCTCGCCCTTTATTGTTGGCACTCATCAAAACTAATGATCAGTTGCACATATATATGTATTATATATCCCTTTTCCAATTTGGTATGTTAGGGTGATGCATTATCCTCTGAATCAAGAGTTAAATAGTCTGTGAACTTTGTAGGACAATTACTGTTGGTAACGTACTTATTCTCCTGTTAGCCAGTAACATAACTTGCACTTCAAGCACAATTACATGTATACAAATCAAAAAGAATCATAATATAAAAATTAAGGTATGAAAAGAAACTAGCAATTCATATAGATACCAATAAATGTATTTGATTTCACATGATTATCTTTGAATAATATTGGCCCATGATCTTGTACAACACTTGGTGTACATACTAACTGAAATTATCAACAAAAGACATCATTGAAATGTACAAGACTCCTTTGCAAATAAATCTGAAAATATTTAGTACAAAAAGGGGGGTCTATTTTTAAAATGTTATTCCTTCATTTGTAACAGCCAATTGAAATATTCTATAGAAGGACCAGTATCAAAAGCAAGTTTCCCTGATATAGTAATGTTTTCTATTAAAGTTGTAGATCAAACATAATTTACGATGAAATAAGACACTGTTTCGCAAGTCAAATTGAACTAAACCTGATTGCAAATTTGATGAAAGTTCTGGAAAGGTCAACTCTTGTTAATGTTAAGTTTTTATGGATGAGGAATCTTGCTAAAGACTTTATCACTAATCCAAGAAACCTGCTGTAAAAACAAAATTGGAAGACAAAAAAGGCAAACATCTAATAATACAAGTTTCATGTGAAGAAGAAATTGACCTCCATTGTGATAAAACAAATGTTTTCATTATGACAAAAAATAATTTGAAGTGACCTACAGAGAAATAATTTGTACAGATTAATGGTAGTATTTAGAAAATTCCCTTCTTGCGTATATGTAGACAGTAAAAGGGGTTTAGGGCAAATGTAAATATTACCATTTAAGTCTCCATGTATTATAACCATCTTTTTTCCAGATATAGATAAATTGGATAACAATACAGCTAAGCACTTTTTCATCAATATGACAATTAGTTACACATTCTCTTTCAACAATTATCTTATCACCATATTTTCTAACCATCTTTTTGCATATTTCTCTTTCTGTTACAGTTAAATAGGACAACAATACAAATGAAGCACTTTTTTGTCTTCATGACAACAATTTACACATACTCTTTTTACAATTTGAAATTACCATACTGTTTTTTCATTTCCTTCGGGCACCAACTGCACATGATTTCAATATTATGCCAAACAAAACAAATCCATGGATACTTCAAGTCCAAGTAAAGACCAAGTAAAGACCCATTACTGTACACCCCGATTGAAAGTGATATCACAAAGTTCCATCTAGAAAGCCATTCCAATCAGAAACCCTCCAGCAAAACTTCCAGCCAGAAAAACATTCTCTTGTACGAATTGTCGCACCTGAAACAAAGAGAGCAACCCTTGGAATGCTTGTAATTTTCTAAAAATATATTTTTTTGTTGTCAGCTTCCAAAGCCTTAAATATCTGCTTAATTTTGATGAGGAAAGATACGAAATTTACTTGGCATCTAATCTGGATCCAGCCTGTTTACATAAGCATGAGGTCGGTTCCAGCACTACAAGGGGTAAAATTAAGTAACTCAATAAGCTATGTCTGAATAGTTTTTCTTCCAAACAACTTATTGTATATCCAAATAAATCAGTTTGTGTTTAGAGATGAATGAACCATCACATTCAATTTTATCAGACCATTCCATTCAATTTCATTAGACAAAACTACACAATTTCATTAGACAAAACTACACAATTTCATTAGACAAAACTACACAATTTTAACAAATAATTGATTAATCAAACCACAGACTTTTCAATGTACAGTGCCTGTAATAATCTTATAACACAATAAAGGTCATCAAAGAACTTTCCTCAGACTCAGGTAAACATTATATACCACAACTGACTAGCAGCTCAAAATAGCATGATATAATTGTACATGTACAACATTGGAAGACGATAATATTCCCAAAGCTTATAGACCTAGGTCAAATAGGTTAATCATATTTATAAATTGACTAAAGCAACAAATACAAGTCGAAACCTCACTCTGTAAAATAAAAGTCTATCATTCAATATTTATTTTGACAGACAGGCAGGGCTCCAGATAGTGTCTGTACATCCGTACTGTATGGATAGATTTTAGGCATGTACGGTTAGAAATCTGCTTTCAAATGTACACGACTGCTACTCGTATGGGTCAGTTTTGGTGTGTACTGTCCCTTGCCAAAACAGTCCGTATTCCGAAATTAATTCGAAGAATTTGGAGATAGCCTCCAGCATATCGACATAAAAAATCAAACAGTATGTCGGAATTTTTCAAGTTCTGCTTTAGTCATGTCGATAACCCCAAAATCAAATTTTCCGATAGGCTCGGTACCAATATGAACGAAGGAATCAGTTACACGCGCGCTTGAGCATACAAAAACAAATCATCTCAAAGCCACCATGCCACAAAAAAAGATCAGCGATATTTTTTTTCAAGTATCGCCTAAAAGTCCGCAAATTTATGTCCAAGGGCGATTATAATGAGATGTAACTAACCAGATTTTTGACAATTTTATACAAGAAACAATCGGCCGAAGTCATAAAGGTGAGTTTGAAACAAGAAAGGTGCTGGATATTTGTCCCTATGGCACTTCGAAGCAGAAATATATTCATTCCTAATGAATTTATTTATGATCAGATTGAGTGATGTGTGAGATGATTAAAATCTTTGCTGTTTGTTTTAGAACAATGCGCTTTAGTGAGTTGGATAATTTAACAAAGCTGCACCCAAAATTAATTTCGTTTTTTAAAATACCAATTGAACTACCCTTATTGCCATATCAGCTCTTACAAACATAATATACAATTATACCCTGATAAGGAAGATATTGTAAGAACTGTCACATCAGGATCTTCCCTGAATTGCCTGCCTACTGTTTGTATGTAATGATACTTTATTCAAACTTTTGCTATTTAAAAAAAGGTTATATGTGTGGGTATTGTCTATATTACTTACATTTCGCACAATGTGTGGGTATTGTCTGGCTGCCTCTTTCTCCACTGTTTTTCTGGCCCTATTGACTTCCCTGTTTACTCTATTCCAGTTGATCTTTATATAACCCTGGTGTTGAGCCACCTTAAAGGTAGAAAAATGAGAATAAATCCAGGTCCTGACAACAAGGTATATCAGTAGCATTGTAAAAGTTTTTGGATAATGATAGTTGACTCTTTACCACATGCAGACAACATTTTTTTTTACTTGAAGCAGATGTCTTAAGAAAGGCTATGTAAACATGTGAAAACCTTCCAGTTTTGCTGTTGTGATATGTGATTAGATTGAAAAAGTATTGTGGCAAAAGATGTAATTGCTTGTGACAAGCATTTTCTCCTTTTGCCACAATGCTTTTTGGAAGTGGTGAGCTGCAAGATGCAAAAATGGGGCGTTTACAGGTGGTAATGTGTTAAGAGAAGAATTTGGATTTAGACACAAAAGTCTGGTGATTATCTGAGCATCTTGAAGGAGAGTTGTACCCTAATTTCTCCTGTTGAGAATGTTATCTTTGGCTTTGCCAGTAAAACAAGCCTATCTTATGATGAAATTTCAAGGTTAAAAGTTAAATCATTGTCCAGAAAGGAAGCTTACTCTTTGACAATTCATGTCCTCAAACTCAGATAGTATTTTATGCCATTAATCTCGTCTTAATGACCTCTCTCTTAACACAACATATCATCTCAACATTAGGAGATACTTTGCTTAAATGTTTAGATGAGTGATAAAGGTATGCTCAAAATTTGATACAGATACTTGAATTGGAAGAAAACAAAAGTGCTGGACATGAGGTAATTTAAAAATGTTCAAACAAATCAGTCAAATAATAGAATTGCACTTTGATAAAAATTAAAACATAATGCCATGTTTGAAAATATATTTTCAGTATATTGCATCAGTCATCACTTCTACCCATGGTCCTTGTATTACCTCAAATATAATGCAAAATACTCTTTTCAATTTGCTGACTATTTTAAACAGAACAGATGAAAAGAAAACTTATAACACTAAATTTACAAATAGACAAATTTTCTATCCTTACTCATCATAATTATATGTACCATAAATTATGTATGGAATATGGCTACTATAGCATTTTGCTTACAAAACAGTCAGGAAATTGATTGGTCTGCTTCAGTCAGGTTGACATACTGGTAATACAAGTGTTTTAAATGTATAGTAATGCAAAAATTTCTAAATCTCTTCAAATTTTAATTTCTTATACACTTGTGACTGTCATATGACAGAAAATTATTGTTTCTGTAATTGGTCAATATCATACATATTTATCATAAAAGTAAAAATAATTACAAACATATAAGTTAAATTGGAAAAGAAACGGAAAAACTTTAGTGAAAACATAAAATAAAAAAATACCTAAGCCCTTTTCTTTAAAATAATGTCCAGATATGTATTAGTCTTATCCAGAAGTCCTTTAGTTTAGAATCATTGTTGAACATAC
Organism: Cerastoderma edule; assembly: GCA_947846245.1. NCBI lineage: Eukaryota > Metazoa > Mollusca > Bivalvia > Cardiida > Cardiidae > Cerastoderma > Cerastoderma edule. Next base: position 28,187,871 of record OX401419.1, on the reverse strand, counting down.
TTTCTCATATTTCTCTTTATCTATATTTCTCTTTACCTAAACAATACTGTCAATCCAATCTAACAAAACACCTCAAATTCTCTTTCCTTTTCAATATCACACAATGTGGGCCATATTTACCTTGTTGTTTGGTTAAGAGTGACACCCTAGAGTAGCAGTAAGCAGATAAGTATTATTTAGAGGACGCAAATGTTGATGCTAATACAAATAGTTTTATACATGAAGTTCAATAATCATACAAGCAGTCACAGACTTCTGTTACAAAATGAGAAATCAAGGTGGGAAATAGTAAACAATAATAGTCATCTTAAAAGCAAGTACTGTAATTCATTTAAACCATTATCATTTTGATTACTTTTTAACTGATGAAACAAAACTAATGCTTTTAAAAAGTGACTTCATTTTGTTCTAAATGATTTCAAGTGTCATTTTTAGTCCTTAGTTTCCCTTTTTACTGGAAATTTGAAGCAATACATGGTTACAGAAAATTTACAGCAGATGACCTCTAGTGTATAGAAAATACACATTCTCTATTTGTGCTTTTTAAATACAATGAAATTAAACCTAAGCAACATGGCAAAAGCAAAACATAAATCAAACTGATAGTTCCTTTTCTGACACAAAGTCTCCACTGTAGAATTACAGCAAGATCCAAAACAGTTGTCTACACACATATATAAATACAAGATGTATGTTAATAGTTACTTCACTTTGTTAATATCACAACACACATTAAATGAAACTAACAGACCATATAGTCAATAACTTTGTTGATATTACGATAAGCATTGAATGAAGCCTACAAACCATATTAGTCAATAGCAAACAAATATGTAACCAAAACAACCAAAAAACATACAACACAATACAATGCATTGTGATTTTCTACCTGCACAACCACTAATGTTGTTCCCAGACTAAAAGCTGCAAATTTTCCCACTTTGACAAAGAGGTATCCAGAAAGCCTGTAATAAAAGTACATTCACCGTATAGTCACCTGTATCCGTAATATAGTAATCAAAGAATAAGACAACAGTCACTCATGATCTCCTGCAGGAAACTTTGGGTGTCTTGCAGCAGATTAATTTGATTTAAGCCAAAAGAGAGTGATATCTGACTTGAAAAGGCAAAAAATTAAATCTTATCCTCCTTTATCCATTGGAAGTCGTAACCATGACTATCGAACTACAAGGCTTACAGGCTTTGATGGATGACCTCACAGCCATTATAGGCAATGGGTTAGAGACTGTGAGAACCTGTCAACAATTCTACATAATAAATGACTTCGTTTGTCTGCTGCAAGACATTCAGTACCATGAGCAGGAGACAGAGTTGACTTGCATCTTATCTTATCCCCTGTTTGAATAACCTTTTATAACACTTTCCCAGAAACTACTGTGTCTATCAAGATTTTGTAATGAAGTCCATTTTGTTTTTATATCAGTGTTTGAGGAACCATTTGCTTTTCAAAACAAACTTCTTTTTTCAAGCTCCTGACCTCTGACCTTCCCTACTCTCCAATACAACATTTCAGTTGTAGCCATTGCTTTTTCTAAACTTGTAGCCAAAAAAGGTTTATATCCATCAAAAGGCTAATGGGAATCATAGACAGACTAAAACAAAAACAGAGTTTCATATCTTTTTGATCACCATAAACAAATGCAATCTCCAAAAGAAAAAATATTAGCATGTAAAATGGTTAGTACATGAACTAATCAAATATAAGGTAGCGTTACAAGAGCAAATCTGGGAAAGTGCTATAAGGTAGGTGCCATCAAACATCCAAATTCTTCAAACAACGGTACAACTAGCATTCAACCCATAACACTGTTTTCTTAAATTGCAGAATCATTAATGCTTACAACAATTCTGCATATAACACACATTACAGAAGTAATGTTGATAAAATGAGTTTCATCGTTTTGAGTTTCTTAGCATATCATTTTGGAATACACAAAACTACAAAGAAAGAATTAAACAATGATAAAATTATTTCTTCTTTTATCCCAAAGGTATACTCTGTTAACCCATTACCAAACAATATCGGCATTTGACCAGTTTGTAGCAGACAACTCTGAAAAACATTGTGGGCAAAGGAGAAATTGGACTTAATGAGCATTTTCTCCTTTTTCCTCAATGTTTTCTGCCCTATCTGATGATTATTTTTTAGTTTCATTCGTCCTGAAATGTTGTCTGTAAACATTCAATTTTGGACAGTGGAAAATTTGGCGTTTGGTAGAGGGTTAATACAATGTTAGAAGGGTTATAACCAGTTGTACCATGTTTGAGGACATACAAGGATGGGTGTTATATAGTATTACCCTTATAATCAGTATAGATCCCCCAATAGTCAGGGCTGCAACCTTGCCAACTTTCATTGATAAATAACCCGAAACACTGCAAGAAAACAATGTGACAGTTCTCAAACAAATAGAGCTATCAGCCGAAAATTATCATCAAAATATTGACTGCAGTGCTGAAGTTCAACATTTATGTTCCCATTGTTTGTGGTTAAACGTTGTTGTTGTTTTAGGTTTGGCATTGTTTGTTTGTGATTAAACACTGTTTGTGGTTTAACATTGTTTGTGGTTGAAGATGTTTTTTAAGGTTTTTGTCTGTTGTGATGGCGATCTCTGGTTCAGAAACAATTTAAAAACAGTCTATCACCACCTTAACCATTGGGCCATGCAGGACTCCCTGCGCCTTTTTCAACAGTACTTCAATCAACTTTTCACAATAAAAGTAGATGCTTTTTTCACATGCCTCCTTGCATTTTCCTTAGTAGCACAAACCACATTACTTTCAAAGCAGATGACTGCTTCTTCATATTTCTATGGGTTTTTAAATCATGTTAACATTTTTCCAGATATATTGTGATTGCCAGCTCTTTATGATGGTTAAGCTGGGTAGAACCATAAACGTTCTTTAAGTCAGTGGAGAATGCCTCTCATGAAAATCAAAATGCCGCTGCCTGGATTTGAACCCACGCGGAGGAGGGTCACGCCATTTCAAGTTCTGTACTCTAACAACTAGACCATGGACGTGCCTGCTTCTTCATATATTTTGGATCTGACATTGAATAAAAATTCAGTCAGCATATAAAGCTAGCCTTGTGAATCTAACAAGCTACATCTTTATAAATCACAAACTGAATAACAGTGGATTCAATGCAAGAGTTACATAGCGAGTCAGAAACAAAACTGAAGGACTAACTATCATTTTGCATTGAACCCTTAGATCCACAGCATCTTTAGCTTTGGAGGAAAACTTTTCAGATAAGATGACAATGCCTGACATGTTATATACCAATCGGAACTACTCGGGTATTTCCGTGAGCTGTGAAATACACCTCAGATATAATTGAAGGGTTACAATTTTTCGGGCAAATCGGACCCGGCATATAACACATTTCAACAGGGTCCACATTAAGTAGTTCAATGTATATGGACATGTTGGCCATCCTTTTAAATCATTTTTTATCGGTAACCCATATGAAATGGCGAAATGATAAGTAATGACAAATAAAGTTAAATGACTTTTTAGATTTCACATTTAAGATCTATTTTTAAAACGATAGTAAAGTGACGTCATTCTCGCAAGAAACAATATGGCGTCATCCCTACTATTTCAGAGGTCTTTTCATTGGATAAACCCGATGAGTTCAGATTGGTTATATACCTACCAGCCAGCAGCTCCTCCTATAGCTACTTGTTGAGCAGCCGACTTCTTAGTGACATCACCCAACATTTTCTCTAGATACGGCCGATTATTCCTCAGTGCCGTTAAGTCAATCACTTCATACTCTTCCTGTTCGTCAGCCATTACACATCAACTATCTGGAAAAGTTGTAATATTGAATTGAGCAGCGAGCACTTTAGCTTAAAGGTAGGCGTTATATTTAAGCAGGATCTACAATATATAGCAACAGTTGCCTTCCTGATTGCAGCAAATGCTTTTCTGGAATTAATGAAAACACAATTCAATTAGTTTTGACAGGTGATCTATGTTTTATCTCAATTCTTTCAATCTATCATAAATGAATTTTATTTCAAATCAAAGTTTCTCATCTAGTTACTTCCTGTCAATTAAAGTTTAGAACACACATTTTCTTTTGTCTGACTTATTGACTAAAATATGGATTCAAAAAAACTAATTTGATGCAAATCATGAATTATTGAGATATTTTTGTATCCCCCATTAGATTTCCCCAACTGATTATAAAAAAAATTTGTTTGTCAAAGTATCTTGACATGTTACTGTTGTGATAAAATACACATATTTAAATTCTTGCAGTAAAATGATTGTCTATTTATTCTATATGACTGCTGTAAAAAGCAAAAATTTAACAAAAACACTCTAAGAATGTCGATACATACTACAGACACCGGGTACGTCGAAATAGTGTCAACAAGCTAAAAATAGTGTCAACAACTATAGAAATAGTGTCAACAACTGAAATAATAGTGTCAACAAGTCCAAAATTAGTTTCAATATGTTTATTAACAGTTTTTGTAGTTTAAAATCAAATTTTATAAACTTTAATAAACCGTAGAAAGCATTAGTAGTAAGAAAATGGATACCTAAAATAGTATAAGACGCGGACATTTTGTGTGTCAGTAAAATCATGACCACACTCTCATTTCACCACTTTGTGAACACAATGATATAAAATATTATCATCAATACATTAGCCATGTGAATATCTAAGATGATAAGTGCTATCTGCTGCATCACTTACATCTTTTTCGTCTTAAATGACCTTCGAAAATACCGGGCGGAAAATATCCGCATCTTTCCACTGACCCAATTTACAGAGTGAAGTGAAGCTTGCATTATGTTTCCATTTTGTATTTCTATGGCTTATTTAACATAAAAAATTCAATTTTGCCTCCTAAAGAGTGTGTAGTTACATGTTGGCAATATTATTTCAGTTGTTGACACTATTTTTTACAGTTGTTGACACTATTTTTGTTGTTGTTGACACTATTTTTTAGTTTGTTGACACTATTTCTACATACCGCAGACACCTATTAAAAAGAGTTTATGATGTAATAATAAGATAGTCTTGCCCATCATAGAGAGTTAATCAAATAAAAAAAATACCCAAGAAGAAACTGTAAAAGAAAATGAACCCAAACAAATCAAAATATTTCATTTCAAGTACAATTCGTCCAGATACATTTCCTTGTGAGGACTCCTTATATACTACAAACTAAGATTATGTTCAGATTTCCTGTACGAACATTTTCGAGTACCAGTAACATACATTACGTCAAAACTCCGGCTTTCTGAAATATATCCACTAAGAAGGAGCGAGTAGACATGAACATTAATATGAAAGTAATACGCTTTTAAAATCACCATAAATACCAGCATATGTTTGTGGAATTTCTCGTAAAACGGGCTGTTAGTGTGAAAATTTCAACTTTCTGTTTGTGAAGGATTTTTTATGACATCATAGGCAAGGTGAAAAGCTTGGTCTAAATAGCATGATTTCGTCAGACATCGTCCAAAAACTTTTGAAATAATTGAATACGATTTTAAAGCACAATTCTTCCCGGTCTAGTACTTGGTTTCTTCTTCTTCTTCAACTCTATCTTCTTCACCTCCTCCTCCTTCTCCTCCTCCTCCTCCTCCTCCTCCTCCTCCTCCTCCTCCTACTCCTCCTCCTCCTCATCCTCCTCCTCCTTCTTCTCCTCCCTCTTCCTTCTTATTCCAAATTCTTGTCTAAGTTTTCAAATGAAAGTAGTTAATTGTGATGGCTCACAGTTCACCATGTCCGAAAATGTTTTAAACTATTTATTAAGTGCCATATCTTTGTAGGAATGACAGATAATCCCGCGAGGAGTAATCTGAAGCTATCCAGTGTGTTTGCAGACACTATGCTAGTGGGTGATTTAAGGTTCCACTCTCGTACTGTCCTCTGGATGAGCGAGTTGGCTAGCGTCTGGTCTGTGATCCGATCATGGAAACAAGTGCTGGCCCGTGGCGCGTGCATTACCTCTTTGAAGGAACTTGTCACCATGTGTGTCTGTCTATCAGATTATTATTGGTGTTGTTCATCATTGAGAGCATGTTGTCCTTTGCCATAGTCACGGTGACTCCCGTGATAGGTCTTTAGTCATATTGGACACTCGGTGCTGCTCGGAAAATAGCCCCGCGGGGAAAAAAAACCTTCCACCAATTTTTCCACTGCGTAAAAAACCTTGGTCGATTTGCCAGTGCAAAAAAAAGAAAAACCCTTGGTCGATTTGCCATTGCGGAAAAAGCCCCTTCGTCGATTTGCCAGTGTGATAAAAATCTTGGCCGATTTGCCAGTGTGAAAAAAAAACCTTGGTCGATTTGCCAGTGCGGAAAAAGCCACTCGGTCGGTTTTCCAGTGCGGAAAAAAGCGACATGGTCGATTTTCCAATGCGGAAAAAGCCATTTTGTCGATTTGAAAAAAAAGCCCCTCCGTCGATTTGAAAAAAAAAGCCCATCCGTCGATTTGCCAGCGCAATAGACATTTTATGCACAAAGCTCCTCGTTTGCTAGAGAGCCGTATGCCAAGTGAAATTGATAACCAATAGATCGTTTATAAACTTTCACCATTGAGCTTCTCATGTTTTGGACGAATTCCTAAACCTGGGATAATTCCAGCTGTTACCTTGAATCCGTTGGTTCAGTTGTATGTGCTTTACGCTGGGTGAATCGGTTAACTCCATAGAATTCCCTTTAACGTATATATACCAGAATACTTTAGAAATCATTAGAGCAAAGTGATAAATTGTTCATGAAGAACGATTTATACTTTAAGCCTTTTTCACACCTGTTTCTATCAAATATCATTATAAGAAATGTGCTATTGGTCGTATTTCTGACTTTGTAAGTCGTAGTGGTTTTTAACTTTAATCATCGCGACACAAGCAATTTCAACCTGCTTTGAACCCATTTTCATTTAGATCTGGTAATTCTATTAAAAAAGGTGAAAGGAATTTGATACATTGGTTTAAGATTAAACGCCGTTTTAACGCTGCTTTTAAGCCAAACATTTCCTATTTTCCATTCATCCTTTGTGGTCTATCGGCTAGAAAACTTTGCAGTCCCAAAGAAAATTTCAAATGTTTAAATACTGTTTGAAGTAATTATGCTGAGCTCGCCAGGATCAGAATTCTTTTTAAATCAGAAAAATCTACTTCATTGATGTATAAACCCTTTACGCCTTAATGTATGCTATTTGACCTTAAATTCGCCTAGAATGCACCATTATTTTCAAAATTTTCCGGGTGAGCATGCCCCCGAACCACCATTGCTTAATCCTGAACCAACATCCATGAAAGACTAAGTACGCGTATGGCTCCTCAAGCTAAGTCGGTAGTTTGTTCGATGTGAAACACGCGGGACCTGAGTTTAAAACCATCGGCATACAATTCATTCTGACGTTTGTGCATTTAATGTGACGTTGCTTTCATTTCGGAACAAGCCACGTTATTCTTCAATGAAATATAAAATGAGTTTTGTCGTCAAGACAATAGCAGATTCATCCTTTCTCCTCTACCAAAACGATTTTCAAAATACGTCGACGAGTCGCAATGAGCATTTATTTTGCGTTGTGTAGCACGTTTTTACAAAAGAAAGCCCCAAAAAGATTTCGGTATGCTTATGTTTCAGAAACAGATATCGACTTGTTGACACATGAACTAAAACTAAATACACTTCTGCCTCGAGTTGTCTGTTGGGAGGGACGCAATGCATTGGTTACCATTCATGTTTGTTAACAAGATGTTTTATCGTGAACAATTTCTTCATTTGTAACAATGGTCTGTTTCCAATATATTAAATTATCTATTTGGAAATGGCTAATGTGTGGCATTGCCTTACAGTGATTTAAAGTTTCTCTTAATAAGAACTTCCATCATTGTCTTTCATGGTAAAAAAAACCTTGGACCTTGAGTAGAAATCGCGACGCATTGTTTTAATCCGCTCAAACGATGCAGGTCTATAATTGGTTGTCGGGGATCTACTGGTACGGGTTTTCCGAATTATTCAGCTTTAAACCTACTTATCGCACTTATTCAAATACAACACATTTTGAGTTTAAACATATTTAATTGTAAAATATTTTTACAATTGGATTGGGACATTTTTAGTTTATGGGGCTCATTATGTTTACGTTTATAAAGAGAAGTGTGCAATAATGGAGAGGAAATACCAGGAATGTACCAGCTGTTGCGATATAACGAGATTTCATTCAACAATTTCTTGACAGAAAAAAGGGCAATTAAGAATCATCAATATGACAAAATGTATCACAGAAAAAGGGACAGGTGGTTCATGTTTCGCAAATGATCGATTTTACATCACCTTATTTCGTTTCGTTAGTTTAAATTACCCTGCCAGGATTGTAAATGATGGAGCAATATGTCACGTACTGACTAGTCCGTTAGTGCTCGATAACTCATCTGTCAGGTATTACTATCAACTTCAAAAAAATCATTCGCCATTGAATTACCTAGACCACTAATTTTCCGCACGACCACCATCTGTGGTTATTGTAGAATTGAGATGAAAGGACAAAAACAACATTTCAGGTTGTCTTCAACGGATCATCTAATTCCTGGGAATGTTTGGTGAGGCCTTAACACATTACCACCTAACGCCACATGTTTGCGTGTTGCAGCAGACGAGTTCCAAAAAGTGTTGTGGCAAAAGGAGAAATTGCTAATGACAAGCAATTTCTCCTTTTGCCACAATACATTTCCAATCTTTTCTAATGTTAACAAAACTTTTTTGTTCAATTTGCTTCAATTAAAAATAGATATCGTCTGCAGGTGGCAAAGAATTAACGATACTTCATAAGTCATTTCGGAAATGATGAAGGAATAGTCCAGCCCGTGTATTCATCACCGTAAATATTCCGGATGACACTGACAAGAAATTCTTTTAACGTTTAAGACGAAACTTTTTCGTTTGTGCTTCTAAAGTTCCACAAGGTAGTAGATACTTGCATAAGTAATGGGGAAACATGTTGTTTCAAGACTGACTGAATGGATGGTGTTTTAAGCCTTTATCAAATATTTGTCTGTCCCAAATTGAAAGTTTGCAGACGACATTTCAAAATGTAATAGAATTGAAAAACAATCTTCTGATAGGGCAGAAAAAACATTGTGGGAAAAGGAAAAATTGCTTGTTGTGAGCAATTTCTCCTTGTCCCATCTTTTCAAGTCATAGACAATAAAGTGGCTAAATGTCGTTATTGTTTGGTAATTGGTTAAGATGAATTTTATCCGTGTTTGCTTCTAGAAGTTTCACAATGTGGTAGATACTTACATTAGTAATGGGGAGCATGTTGTTTTTTAAGGTTGGATGAATTACTTGCATATGTAATGGGGAGCATGCTGACTGAATGAATGAATGGTGTTGTAGGCCCTAAGGCGCATTTACATCTAACGTCTTTTAAGACTGACCTGTGGTGAATGACATTTACAATAACAATCCTCTTCATTATGTTCAGCTAAAACATGTTTCTTAACAAGATTAACTCAATGCTCTTATCCATGTTTTCAAATCCTTTAATGACATTTTCAATAATATTCAGTTATCTTGTCTTGATTTAAGTACCAGTACTAGGCCAGTCCTGCTAAAGAATACGTCATGATGGAATTTGACTAGGATCAATCATGAAGTAAACCGGCATTGTCTGGTCTGATGGCCAATTAAAACAAGGATCCTTAACCAGCTTATAAGTTAAAAAATCTTAAAATGACAAGCATTGGAAAAAAGACAATTGAGGGGAACACCACAATCCTTGCAATCTTTTCTATACACCACAAACATAAAATTAACAACAACAACAAGAGTTCCCTTATAATTTATTAATAAAAACAATTATATCTTTTTAAAGACTAGAGCATAAACATTCCAAAATTTAAACAAGATTTATAAGAACAAAGTTTTACAAAATGATCCAGCATGACAACTGATGAGCACCTGGTGTAAAGGGACTACTTTCTCTATATAGGGACTACTTTCTCTATATAGGGACTACTTTCTCTGTGTGTCAGGAATCAGGGTTTGGATCAGCTTGTGTGGCCTGCACAAATAGATCCAAAACACAGAGCTGAGTATCTTTATATCAGTCAATACTGCTAATTGTTTGAACATACACTATGGAGCACTATGGCATATACCAATTTGTGACTATTTCTCAATAACCAAAAAAAGACACTTCAAAGTACATCTATTGCAACTAACGGATTCATGTTTAAATCCTCAATTCAAAATACGTTTTAAAATGACAGGATTAAACAAATCACATTGCGAACAATAAACTATCTATCACATTGCGAACAATAAACTATCTATATAGATCTACATGTACTTAGTTGTATATATGGATAATTTCTGACATCAGAGAACAATGGAGAAAGATCTTCCCAGAATTCAATGAACACATTTCCTCATATTGAATTTTGTGAATGGTTCAAACTTAGAACAACCACAGTGTGAAATTCTAAATGAAATTCACAGAAGTATCTGTATTTTATGTAATATAGAAGAAAAAACCATAACCAAAGGGGAAAATTGCCTGTCATAAGATTTGTTTTCCTTTATTCAGTAACTGGGTGTGATTCAATATTAAATCAGGGGTAACTACCGGTATTTAACATATCTTGTCATATCAACTGACTTTGAACGGACATATTTGTATTGGTATTCTGGACTTAATATAAAAATTGATATAACAAAACTGTTGAGTTTGATTCTTAACTAAATGCTTGTAAACCGTTCAATGATACCACCGATACACAAACCCTGTACATTATGTTATGAGTGGTTAAAAAATAAATAGCCATCTGGTTGTTGTGGATTTCTCAAACATCATAGAACAGTTTTGACATCTGATATCGGATTCCAAAAGCTATTAAACTTGACAACACCTGAAAAAGATTAAATAATACAAAAATTGAAAATTTGAAACATCTTTATCTGTTCATGTTTTCATTTAATAACTAGTATGAATAAGGAAATGTTACCTTAATTAACTTTCTATAAAAAACTACTCATTTTTAACACTAGAAACTAAATATATCTTATCTAAAACGGAACTTTTATATATAAAAGTTATCTTAATCTATGTTGGCAAGCCTGACTCCTAATGATGGAGGAAGACCCCATACTCAATCGCCAATAAGGGCTGGTCAGGCCGGGTAGTACCATCTACATTCCGGAAGTCAATCGGAGACTACCTCTCATGAGAGTACCCACAATATGGGGTTAAATGTCACAAAAAAGATGTAAGGTAGGATCTTATCTGGATCTTAAGTTGTAATTGAACAATAACAGATAAGTGGAGGATGATTTTGTGAAAAGAGCACACCTTCCTCTACTTCTAAGGGAGAAAACAAACATCCTAGACTGTAACTTCATTGTGTGATCTTGCGGAATATCAAACCAGAGTAAAGAATTATGGCAAGGAATTATGAGGACTTGATGGGATCATTTAAAAACAGAGACCAGACTAAAACCCCTTTTTTAAGGACGTTCTCGGTAATTCTTTCTGCGCACTTCATCTGCGCAGCCAAGGGAGATAATAATCTGTTACCGAAGAGGTACTTGCATAGTAGTCGGATAAACGTTTTTATTCGGATGAAGTTTACTGGTTGTAATTTTTTTCAAAGAATAATCATATAATCCAAAAAACTATAAAAGGTTATTTTTTAACAATATTATATATTTCTAATTAATATTAAGCCCCTAGCTTCTATTTTTCAAGTTTTAAGTTATATCAGTCGTTTTTATAAATGTTTTTCAAATACAGTTACCATGGAAAATGTCATTTTACAGAAAAACTAACTCGTCAACTTTTACTTTTTTATGCATTTTGTATTTCAAGATTAAATTTTACTTCACATACTGAAGAATAAGAAAATTCTATGAAAGGAATTTTTATTAAATATCTTCATTTTTTTTGTAAAATAAATATCAATTTTTATTGAGTTTTGCCGAATACAAAGATTTGAAAAACTGATTTGGATTACAAAAAAGGTTCAGATTGTAATAATTCAAAATAATATAGAACCATAAAGTATTGAATGCACGAATTCATGATTTTCGTGTTAATAAACCTTTCAGAAATTATTTTAAAACCTTTGAAGATTGTATGGTCATTTTGACATTTTTGCCCCAAACGTTTACCATGGAAATTGCCATTTTTTGAAAAAAAAAAAAAAATCGTTGACCTGCATTTTTCTTTTCATTTTTGAATTCACAATACAATTTTAAATAACATATCAAAAATTAAGAAAATTCTATGAAAGGATTATTTACTTATCAAACTGTAGAAAATGTCCTTAATCTGGTGTTCTTGGGGTAACTGTGCTGGATATCAAACTTGAATGTGAAAAAATTGCCACAAATTCTTTTTTTAAGAAAAGAAGGTATGAGAATTTATTTTGACAACAGCAAGCCAAAACGTTCATTTTTCATCATTCAAGGGCCACAACTCTCACTGGATATTGGCTTAAGCAAGATTACATGGCTAAAACACTTTTATGAAATTTCAAAATAAGAAGGCTGACAAGACAAACTGATGCATGTCTTTTTATTCAAAGGCAATAATTCACAAATACCGGATATCAAATTTGAGTCAACATTTAATTAAAATTTGGTAAAGGTTTGATGAGAGCTTCTCGATAAACAAACCTTAGGATAGAAGACTGACTGGATTAAATCAAAACGTCTCTCCACCACCATGGTGAAAGTCATAGTGAGTCAATTTCTTTTTGTAAATCCTTCTTTCATTGTATAACCATTTGTTAGATAATATAGCAATTTGGTATTTCTCTATAAAATCAAAAATCTACATATATATAATATACAAGGACCCTGTAATTCAAACTCACCTGAATCATTAACAAAATGATGACTAATGTTCGTTCATGAAGTGGTCCAGTAAACTTTAACACAAGGTTTATAAGGGTGAGGTTATTACACTCCATGTAGGAATTATCATCTCCAACTCCGCTCTGAACATGCACAACTCCGAACAGTTTGAACACCGTTAAACACAACTTTCCTAATGGTTTTTGTTCTGACTTTTTAAAACGTGCCAAACTCATTTCAACTTTGTCCGTTTTAGGATCGAATCTGTAAAAGAAAATGACCGATAATATTAACATCAGATGGAAATAATTTGTTTTAATAATAATGGATTAACATGCTGGGTCCATTGCTATCTTAATTCTGTCATTTTCCTTAATGAAAGCATAAGATGTACCAAAGAATGAATATGTCATGCGATTGGAAATATGCCTGCCACACTTTCGAGACATTAAAATGCTGCACTTATATGGCAATTCCTTGGATTTATAAGTAATCCTCTCCACACACAATCATGAGCCAAGAATACCAAGGTAGATTATAAAGCTATAATCAAGGACATATGAATCTTATGTGGATACATTTTTGAGTGTGGATTTCATGTGGCCTTCTTGGCCTAGTGTTAAGAGAATAAGAGTATTTGCTCTGAATGCCACGAGCCTTTCAGTAGGAGATTTACAGAATGACAATGATTTAGCCCAGATGCCTGGTTGGGCCTTGATTGGATGTCTAGAAATGAGACTCTAGCAAACAATATTACTATTGAACTATTGCAGTGATCTAAAACCCCATGCCCAAACTAAATCAATCTTTTTGTAAAAATAGCATGGGCCAGAAAAAAAAATAAGGACAATTTTGAAAACATAAGAGTTTGGAGCATGAAGAATACAATGACAGTCTTGGTCATAGAAAGCAGCTTCCCTCTTATTTATTAAAAAATGACAATTAATACCCACAGGTCAGGGATTGATCTAAAACTGATTTATGAACTTACTTGGGTAGTCTATGCCTTGGACATGGTAACAGTTTAAATATTTGAGGAATGCTGTAGATAAAGTTGGCAACTTGTGGTATGAAGAACAGCAGCATGGTTTTACTGAAATGTCCTAAAATAGCAACCACAGCAAAGGTCATGCCTGAGAAGTAGCAGAAAGTATCACCGACAAACGCCTGTGAGGGATACCTGAAAAACAAACAAATAAATGATTATATACAGATAAGTAAATCCATACAAACAACAGAAATTTGAAAGTTAAGAAGTAATTTCTTTAGAACTGCATGACAGCTGCAGTGTTATATGATACACACTGTAGAACAGTCATTGGAAGCAAAATTAGATCTTTTTAATTCTTTAAAGTGTGTATACAGTGAATCAACATTTTTTCTAATCAAATCACATTTGAGATCTACCGCATAATATACTATACATACTTAGATAGATAATGCTTCCTTAATTGATTATGCTTCCAATAGCTCCATTTGATTCAATATAAAACAAACAACAATACAAAAAACTGTATAATCAATCAAACAATGATACAAAAACTGTGTTGTGTTAACGCCATTTTATTTTGACTTTCAAGTTTTTTCGTCGGCAAACAAGCACCTTCAAATTGCCCATCAGTACTCTCCTTCTCATAATTGTCTAAAGCACATTGTATATATCTTTAAAATTATCAACTTCTCCATAAATATGGCATCAGTAGACATTTAAACCATTTTCAAACATTATTTCTCAAAAGGTAAATAAATGCAGTTTTACTTTTGTACCATGTTTATTCAATGCTAATTACAATTTAACCCATAACCAAACACTAATGACATTTGAACAGTTTGTTGCAGATGACCCTGGAAAACATTGTGGGAAAAGGGGAAATTGTTCTTAACGAGCAATTTCTTCCTTTCCCACAATGTTTTGCCTATCAGATTATTTTTCAATTTCATCACATTTTGAAATGTCTTCTGCAATCTCTTTGAATTTGGGACAGTCGAAAAATTGGCATTTGGTAAAGGGTTAAGATGATATCTGCTTAGAGCCCAATGACACTAAGTCTACTGCAGGTAACAAGTCTATCCCTCTTAATAGCACCCCCATCGCCAGACCGGCAAACCATCTTGTTCATGTTTATGCTGTTCAAAATTTGGTACAGTTTTGTTAAACTCGGTATTACTCCACTTACCAGTTATGATACAACATTGCCGAGCAGACACCGATGTAGGGTAAAATAAAGTAGATACTAAACACATGGGCAGCCTTGCAGTCGCCTGGAAAATAGATGTATTTATACAATTAATCTTGTTAAACCCAATACCAAACAATAACAACATTTGACCAGTTTGTTGCAGACAACTCTAGTAAAAAATTTGGGAATAGGAGAAATTGCTCTTAACGAGCAATTTCTCCTTTTCCCACAATGTTTTCTGCTCTATCAGAAGACTAATTTCCAATTTCATCACATTTTTAAAAGTTGTTCAATTTGGGAGAGTCAAAGATTTGGTGTTTGGTAAAGAGTTAAAGCAGTCACTCTTAAACAATGTTTGAGCACTATTTCTAAAGTCTGGGGCTATTTTAATACAGAAAACAAGCAATTTAAAGGCTTGTACAAATCATAATCTGTGGATACTTCAATCTAAACAATAAGGTTAGATGCATGCTTAGTAACTGGGTAATGATTGATATAAAGGTGTTAAAAGGTATAAAATGCTTTTAATAAGAATGACAATATAGAAAAAAAGAAAGGAAAATTGGTTAAAAAGCCTTTAAAATGCCTCATTCATTATAACACACAGCTTTTCTATATCTTTGTGGCTAATTCACAGTTGTATATAGGTTCATGCAAAATAAAAGTAGAACATATCGAAAAAGTTCAAAACCTTTTAAAAAGTCTACGAAAAACTGAATCTTTAACTCGAATTTTAAAACAAGCTGCAATAATGAGACCAATATATTCTAAAATGATGAAATAGGGCTTCAATATAATGCAGGTGTGATTTATCACTCTATTCAAACAGCTCTACTGTCAAAACAATAAACCTGCAACTTATTCTTCCATGTCAGAAGTCTTAAAACATTGACTGTCAGACAAACAAACCATGTAGAGGAATTATTTATAGATCTATGTCCTTATCAAATAGGAAACAAGCTTTTTCCTTTATACATAACATTTGTATCAAACTCTTACTAATAAAGAAGACTTTAAATACTGTAAGAATAAAGCATTTGATAACATTGGCACCAGTTAAATTCTCTTTATCAAAAAAACAAATGACCATGCATTTTCATTCAAAATGACTTAAAAAAATAATAAAAAAATCCCTATCAATATTACTATGATACTATATTATGAATGCATTTAAAAAAAATAATGAAGGAGACATGCTGAGAATGCTTGATGAAAGAGACACTACAGGAAATAAGTTTGAGACACATAGAGGATATCATAACAATCAATTTTGGGAGTCCCGAAATAACTCCCCACCGGAATAAACCCCCACCCTAAAAAACGACAAAGCAGAAGAAACCCCTACTCACTGTCTGCATACACGGAATAAACCCCCACCCATAGCGGAATAAACCCCCACCCTAAAAACGACAAAGCGGAAGAAACCCCTACTCACTGTCTGCATACATGGGAGAAACCCCCACCTTGCTTTAAGATAGGCGGAATAAACTCCCACCCTAACTGTTATCCATACTGTAAGCCAACCATTGACACGTACTTCGATTCTGAATTTTCCAAGTTTAAGCAATAATCAACATATTGCATGATTCAAGTTGATTAATATTAATCAAACATGCTCACCATAGAATCTCACCATGATAGCACTATCGAGATAATTGACTATTTGAAAAACAGTTGAAGTGAGAATGATTATTAATGAGGACTGAAATAGACAACATATTAATAAATACTCATATTTACTTATATAAATTGAACAAGCATATATCAAAAAGCAATAAACACAGTCAAGATTAAGCACATATTGAAGCACATTGTTGGTGAAAAAACTAGTTTAGATCCCATAAAGTTGTCACCATCATAAAAAAGGACTAATTATTGTCGTCGTTGGTGTTTTGTTTACATCATGGAAGGTACCGGTAATTAACTCATCACCAATGCAAATAATTACCTGTGATTTTCACTGTTAGTACAGTATGAGAAGGATCCGCTGTTAAAGTGATTTTACATATTCGCATCCAATTAATGAATTAACGCTTCATCAAACCAAACAGATTACCTTTAATTTTCACTATGATATACCCAATAGAAATTAGTGGGGGTTTATTCCGCATATGCAAAATATGAGAGGGGTTTTATTCCGCTATGCCGTTTTTTATGGTGGGGGGTTTATTCCGGCGGGGGTTTATTCCGTATGGATCTTCAAAAGAAAAATGGTGTCATAAAAACCAAAAAGAACAGATTCAATCAGAAGCAGAAGTTGCTCATTTTACGCAATATCTAATCAAAGATATCTTAAAGAGGATGTAGGTGAATAAGTAATGTGTTTAACCTAAGAACATATCTGGGTAATGCAAGTTCTGTATTTGATAGATATCGATTTCAGTTTTTCCCACAAAAATGTCTTGCCAAGCATTTCATCAAATACTTAAATTACCTCCAACATGGGAATTTTTATATGGTGGTTATTCTTGTACTTCAAAATGAATTAAATACAGCTTTTTGTATAGAAATAGCTTTGAATCAATATCTTAAAAGTCAATCTCAAGCATAAATCAATATTGTCTTCTATTTCACCAGCCATCTGCTGGGTGTATCTCAATTAGTGACAGCTGGTTCATTTTTCCTTCCAGTGAAGCACATAAGTTACCTGAACCCAAATAGCTTGCCTTTGACAATTGCTCAATGAGAGACAAATAATCATATAGAGAACAGTTATGACTACCACTCATATAGAGAACGGTTATGACTACCACTCATATAGAGAACAGTTATGACTACCAATCATATAGAGAACAGTTATGACTACCAATCATATAGAGAACAGTTATGACTACCAATCATATAGAGAACAGTTATGACTACCACTCATATAGAGAACAGTTATGACTACCACTCATATAGAGAACAGTTATGACTACCACTCATATAGAGAATAGTTATGACTACCACTCATATAGAGAACAGTTAGACTACCAATCATATAGAGAACAGTAATGACTACCACTCATATAGAGAACAGTTATGACTACCAATCATATAGAGAACAGTGATGACTACCACTCATATAGAGAACAGTTATGACTACCACTCATATAGAGAACAGTAATGACTACCACTCATATAGCGAACAGTTATGACTACCACTCATATAGAGAACAGTTATGACTACCACTCATATAGAGAACAGTAATGACTACCACTCATATAAAGAACAGTTATGACTACCACTCATATAAAGAACAGTTATGACTACCACTCATATAGAGAACAGTTATGACTACCAATCATATAGAGAACAGTTATGACTACCAATCATATAGAGAACAGTTATGACTACCACTCACATAGAGAACAGTGATGACTACCACTCATATAGAGAACAGTTATGACTACCACTCATATAGAGAACAGTGATGACTACCACTCATATAGAGAACATTTATGACTACCACTCTGGGCTCTTCATTGGACCAAAATATTATGAGCCATTTTGGCTAAGCTACCCAAATTTTCTTTAGCCACTTGGATTTTTGCTAAGCCAAATTTGGCTAAGTCTTTTTAGCCATTTTAGCAGAAATATTAAATATAAATTACAGTTCATTTGTTCAATTTACAGACCAATTATTGAAATAGGCTAGAATGGTATTTATCACATAATAAAATAAATGATGTGTAAATTGAACAAATAAATAACAGTTCTTGTATCAGCCACTTCATTGTGTGGTTGTTCTTAGTAGAGTACTACATCCTATACCTCAATAAATGTTTACAGAACTTTGGGACAGGGTTAGAAAGACGACAGAAAATAATTAAACTTGCATGCATGCACCTGGCATGATTCATTTTTTAAATAAAACAAAATAAACATTTAAAAAAAGAATATAAAATAACTTTTGATTGTAAATAAAACAAAATAAATTAAACATTTTAAAAAAGAATATCTAACCTTAAAGTTTGTAGGGTATGCTGCAGCGTTTACGTGATCTGGGAGTCATTGAACTGGCAAGTTGACAGTACTTGTACAATAATGACGTTCTTTTTACTAAATGTGGGAGTTCCAATGCATTAAGATATGCTCATAAAAGGTTATATTTCCTTGAATGTTTGTTTTAATTACCATTTTTCACCAGGAGTCCCTTTCCCTCATGTTGTTGTTGTTGTTGTTTCGTTGTCCGTAAATTCCGTACCATGGAATTTCGTTCTAATATTGCATCGATGTAATCATTTAAAACGCTTGATATATTGAATGTGTTTACACACAAATAATGTTTTTTATTCGCGTGCTTTTTATTGCAATAAGTCCCATATCACCTTTATGAGTATCTTTTTTTAACGCAGTGAGCTACAGAAATAAGTATCGAAAACGTTTTGGTGCGTTTTATTATTCTGGTACCGACTTTAGTGTGACACATAAACTGAAACCGGGAACCGGCCTGTTTAAACGTTTTCATTAGACGTTGCTATTGGAAATATACATAATGTCTGGTCTCCGGATTTTCTAAAAGAGCGCTTTCACTAGAAAATCGGCTAAGGAACCAAACACTTCTATTTATATTTAAGCTGTTCAACGTCAAACTATTCAATTTTAATTAATGATTACCACTCGTAGTGGCGAAAAGACTTTAGCCATTCTTCCCACTTTCGCCATTACAGACTCTATACAAAATGGGGTCAATTTTACTTTCGCCAAATTTACGAAAGGGTACATTCCTTTTTTCGCCAAACCAAGTTGACATTCGCCTATGGCGAATGGCGAAGCTTTATGAATAGCCCAGCCACTCATATAGAGAACAGTGATGACTACCACTCACATAGAGAACAGTTATGACTACCACTCATATAGAGAACAGTTGTGACTACCACTCATATAGAGAACAGTTGTGACTACCACTCATATAGAGAACAGTGATGACTACCACTCATATAGAGAACAGTTATGACTACCACTCATATAGAGAACGGTTATGACTACCACTCATATAGATAACAGTTATGACTCAAATAAAGGCGAAGTAGGATAAAGGATTATGGTTACATGGTACATTTAGTCTCACCTATTCCTAGATAATGCTGAGGAGAGCAACCTATTTAGACAATAAAAACAACTTATTACCCAGTGTCATAATACAATCAGCCCAGTGTCATGTCTAACTTGGGAACATTCTTGGTAACAAAGCCAATGTGTATTAATCCATCCTTTTCTGACAATTCTTTTTTTTTTTTCATTTTCTCAACTTTTTAGTTCATAATAACTCAACATTAATTTTGAAACAATATACAATTTCACCAATCAAACTTCATTTTTCTTTTTGAATTGTTGACAAATATTTCTGTTGTACACTTGAATCTAACCAAATCACAAGTATGTTTTCACAGTGCACTTTCTAATGCTTATGTGCATTCTTATGGTAAACCTTAGGTTCAAAATTAACCTTGCCATCATTCAGTAGAACACGTTTCTTATCTTAGTTCTCTAAAAAGTTTAACATCATGTGGTATCAAATTTGGACACAGATTAAAATCTTTCCGGTGGATTTAAAGACATTATTATATGCTAAAACACATGTACAATAAAAGACATAGCCATGGTTTTAATTTGGACCAGTATCAAAATTCAGAAAGGGGGTGACAGTTTCACAATAATGAGTTGTATCATGTATGTACCTACAATTTGTTTATTCATCAACATTATTTCAGTTATGTTGCAATGTCCCGCTCTTAATGATTAAGGAACACTCCAATCTGGTCATGCCAGAAAAGTCAACCAAGAGACTGCCTACACCGGGCTCTGAACCCCTTTGGAGAGGGGCTATGTGGTCTAAGTTCTGTATTTTTACCATGGAGGCCATGGTGTACCCAGAGATATTTTAAAACTTATGAAACTTATGATCTCATCCATAGAAGCAGGGAGGTATGCCATTGTTTTTTCTTTAACATGATTTAGCTTCATAGGAAATACATGAGATGTTCAAAGAATGTTTAATTAATAGTCTTCGTTGCATGAATGAATCAATAAGCTGAAAAGACACCAAACTATGTGTTGATTTTGTAGAGAACATGACATGGTAACTTATGCATTTGAACTTTTTTACAACAATTGCACGGTAAATCATGAAAACATAAAGCCTACCTGCAATTTCTATGCTATTAAATATGAGAACTGATACAGCTATCACTAGACTCTGTCCACACTCAAGACCATTCACCCCTGCCAGAATGTTTATGGCATTGGTACAAAACACAGCTAACATCCCCATATACACATAGTACAGGAAACCTGCAATCATAGAATACATATAAAAACAAGTTTTCTTCATTTCTCTTTTGAACCATTACCAAAACATGAAAAGCTTAAATTCACAGAATGAGATAATTTCAGAAATCCATCTTTTTGTCGAAATTTTCATGAATCTATTTGCTGCTTTCCGTTACAGGAAGGGTTAAATTGAGTTAATCTGGAAATAACGAATTGATGAAAGTCAGATTTTGATTTCAATAGATGCATTTTTTTATTCTTAGGGAGGTTTTTCCTATAATGTTAGTAAAAGAATTCCATCAAAGTTTCAATTCAGAATTTCTTGTATAATAGCTGAACTCTTCTGGTTCTATTTTTATTGTCTTTTAAAAACAAGTAAATCTTCAACTTGAATACCTGATTTCATGAAAAGATATTTTGAAGACGCTCATAACAAATCTTATTGTTAAATACTGAATTTATGTAAGAGTAATGGACTCATATAAGAACCAACAATGCACTAATTGTGAAAAATAATCACTCATTGTTTGAAAAACTTTCTTACAAATCATATAACTACACATACCCAAGTCTACGTCCAAACCAAAGAGAGGTCTTAGTGGTTTAGGTACAATGATAATGGTGGAGTTAAAGTTGACAAAGTAGACCATGAGCAGGGGAAGTGAGGCCATTGTTGGGAGCCAGAGTTTGTGACGCCACTTCAGATTGAGAACGTCATCAGCGAAGCCCAGAAATATCATACAGCATATGGACAACAGGGCAGCAATATATTCTATATACTGAAACAGAAAAGTACATGTTATATTTATAAATTGACCAAGGTATGCACAGTTACTGGGTAATGAATGTCAGTATTTTCAGTTATCTTGCATCAAGCAAACCAAGCATGGGCTATAAATGCCACTTAGTAAGCCAGCTATTTAATAAACCACTATCAGACTTTGGCAACCACCAGTCAATTAATATATATATACCTGGTACATTTTGAACTGAGACTTGCAATTCAACTTGTGTATACTTCTTTACTATGGTCTCATAATTTTCAAAACAGCATAAAAGGAATTTCCCAAAATTAACATCTTCATTAAATAAACATGCAAGAAACATAACTTTGAAAACAAAAGAGCCATGTTTCTTCTATGTAAAGATTTGAATCATTATATACGTTTGAGGCAACTAAACATACATGATGACATTTAATGTAATTCTAAAATTTCCTCAAATGAAAATAGAAACATTTTGACAAAATTTATTGCTGTTAGAGCAAATTCAATTTATGTAAAACATGTAAATATAAGTTTGGCAAATTAAAAACAATACATGGAACTTTTACTTTTAATCTAATCTTGCAATATGAAGCTAAAACATAACCAAGGGTTACAGGTTATGTGGTTAAAACAGTGCAAGACTTGTAAACAGAAAACTGAAACCTACACTTACCTCATGGTGTGGGAAATGTGCATTAGAAGGACCGGCCAAATGTTTGTAGAAAGCCACAGGGATGAAACAAAACATGATCACCAGGAACACGGCACCGGATATAACTCCTGCTGCCTCAGGTCTGTAAACAAACAAACAACTACAGTCAAACTTAACAGAGGTGGCTGCTTATCGCAAAAATCATCCTATCAAAATTTTGGTGACCCTAGGAATTCACCTTCAACATTGAACATGTGTATGGACCATACAGAGATTTCTTTTCCTTATATGTTTGGTACTGTAAAACTAACCAATTCACAATCAAATTAAGTGGCCAATTATCCAAATTTCTGATGAAAAATTCCCAAAATGATTGAAAAATTTTGATGAAAAAAAAAGGTGGAAAAAAATTACATTTTGGTCAGCTCAAATTAAAAAAAAATAGCAGTCCAATATTACCTAAGTAGCCCATGCGGTAATAAATCACCACCACCAAACTAGCATATATATACATCTTCACCAGAAATGTGTTATTTCCCAAACTTGGGACAAGAGTTGCTTCAAAACAAACATCAAAGGGTACAATTTTGTCCTGTAGTCTTTTGATGTTACATAACTGACTTTACATCCTGATACATTTAGTGGTTTCATTCAAGGATATTTGATACATGAGACGAAGAGGGGGATTTCGCTTCCTCTTAAAGATATTTTTTGGGTTTGACAGATTCTTTTGTTTAAATACATTTAGGGAGTAAAATAATTGCGAGTTTTATCTGCTGCAAATAAAAGAAAGGGTAACTAGCCAGTTTGTGTACACCTCCCAATTACACAGGAAGGTTTTATCCTTTACATAAACAACACACTTAGTGGTAAAACTGCCGGTGACCGCCGGCGGTAGTTACAGATTAATTGACCGCTTATGACAATTGATTTAAAGTTGATTGGGATTAATTAGCATGGCCGCTGACCGCATCAGAGAGAAGACCGCTTATCAAGGAATTTTAAAGAGTCTTATTGTTTGGGAGGACTTTAAAATGGCCGTTTAACCGCATAGACCGCTGATCACAAGTGACCGTAAGCACAAGTTTGACTGTACATGATTGTTCAGCTTCTTATACTAGACAAAATTCAGGAGATTAGGCAAATGTATCTTTCAAACATGTCCTTCCACTTTATGGTAAGGTTTGACACATTAAACTTCAGAAGAAACAGCATGTCAATAGGAAAAAGAGCAACCTAGGAATTTCTTGTAAACTGTTCAATTTTATATATCTGTCTATAAAGCCACTTTGCTTTTTGCATGATCAGAATAAAAGGCCTTTCATGTTTGAATCGAGATTATTCCATATGTGTTGCGTTTAATTTATTTCCCTTTTTGTTGCCCTTTGTAGTCAAAATGGCTGAGAACATTGATTATCTATAAACATGTCATACTTCATTTTGTAGCTTTTTCACCTTCATATAAATTCAACAAACCGAAATTTCGCTTCAATCATAGCATAGAATAAAATTTTCATATGAAAACATTGCCATGTTTTGTAAAGCAGTGATGCAAATATCTTCACATCTTATCAATTTAAGTCTTATTTGGTGTAAAAGAGAAGAATGGATTAATTTATGTTTAAATCAAAATATGATGAATTTATGTAATCCTTTTCCTGTTTTTTTTTTATACAATTAAAGTTGGAATCAAACATTTTTGCATTAAAAATCTCTAATGGCATAAATATAGTATTCATATGATTGAACTTCAATAAAGAATGATATATATCTTGGCCAAATAAAAGTATTAGACCAAAGTACTCTGCTTAAATCCACCAAATTGACACCATTGTGTCATTTAGCATCCTTGCTGTGAGACCAGTTATCATTTTTTTGATCTGTTATCAATTTCCTGTCATTAAGATAACCCTTTACTTTGTATTGAGAATAATATTAAATTGTATCTTCAGTTTAGTCCCATTGGTCTACTCTCATTTTGAGAGCGTCTACCAGTTTTTAAAGTGAAACCTAGGAGTACTGTAGACATATGTTTATATTTCATTATCAATCTACATTAAGATGGCCATCTAACGGTTGTTGTAAATACACACATTTTACACTGTTGACTGTCATATAATATGCAGAATATATAATTATATATGTAGCAAACAAGTGTTCAAGTTGAAATTATCATAATATCAACAGAGGTCCAGATGTGCAGAGTATTCCCCTTCTTACATTTTAATTCTCACAAATTTAATGTTTGTAAAATATTTATTGACTATTGAGGGTACTAGTTAAATATTAACTTAAGCGTTTGCAAGAATAGTCGGGGAATTCTTATAGCTCTGTTATAAAGTGTCTGAAAAAGAATCCCATACACAGCAGGGTTCATGAAACATATTTTAACTAATTTGACGCGATAGGGAAAAATATTGAGAAACTTTTGCATTATCTCAGTCCCGTAAAATTGTCGCATCGAACTCTGAATGGCCAGTTTACCCTTTAAATCCCAACACTGAATTTTGTTTTTTCCACCACTAATTTGGTTCTTCGAAATTTCTCATTAGCAAATAAAATCAAATTATTTTGACTAATATTTCAATGATTTTTTGCAAGAAAAATACAGCGTTATTATGCCCAATTCCCCATCTCTAGAGTATATATTTTCCCTAAAAATATTAAAAATTTCACTCTTGAAACCAAAATAATTGACATGCTAAAAAGCCAAGAAATGTTGAACTTTGAGCATGAACATAACATATTGATGAAAAGAAAAGAGCTGGATTAATGTTTTTCTCTCTATGAATGGTGAATTATAGTGTTTCAACTTGATTTTGTACTGTTACTTGCTAAGCAAAGGAATTTCCCCAAATATGCATGGATTTCTCCCCTCATGGGACCAGACCCCTTCTCCCAAAATCGAAAAAAAAAAGTCAATGTACAGTATTTAGTTCTGATGCATGCTTGTGAAACGAACCGAGCAAATGAACCTCTCAAAGAGACAAACACATCCGATCAGTGAAAAATACTGTCATACACAGAGCGGTTGTGTTGTCTATATATATATACCTGCATGTTCTCTCAAACAATGCATTAGGTTCCTTATTTGCATAAACGCTCAACGAACATTACATAACTCCAACTTCCGAGAAGACTCGTTTCGAGTCTTGGCCCTTGGGAAACACATGGGGAAGGCAACTCTCAAACAATGCATTAGGTCCTTAATTTGCATAAGCGTTTAACGAACGTTACACTTGGAAGAATATAGCATCACAGAACCCAGAAAGGAACCTTTTTCTCATGATTGAAAACAATGGGAAACATCAAACATAGGTTTACATCATTCACCAATAAGACCTTCTGGAAAAGTTACCGCGATTGTATGATTTCAAGGTGGAAGTCTCTTACACTTTTTCCTTCGACTTCTTGCTAAGGTCAATTCCGTAGAGATTTGCACGTATAAACATCTCTTTAAACTTGGGAATTATGTTCAAACAGACGCAAAATCCAATCAATGCCATTCCTCCATTGATCAAAAGGTGTGTGGAGGTTTCTTGCATCTCCATAATGAAAAAATCTCAAAATATTGTTTAAAACTTCAGCAAATCGTCAACGTTGACCACCATGTTAGTTCTCGCGAGAATTCACACCGGAAGTTTCTCGTACAACGAGACTCCATCAAATGAAAATAAGACATATCCGATTGGATAACATTTTTGGCGCAAAAAATTCTATTGGCTGAAATTTCAATCCTCTCGATTCCCACCAAATCCGATAAAAACAGAGGAAAAGCAACCACAGGCATCATTCGTCGTTTAGCTACCCAAAGAAACACACGAAAACTACAACAATGTCTGGACGTGGAAAAGGAGGCAAGACTAAGGGAAAGGCAAAGAGTCGATCATCCAGAGCAGGACTGCAGTTTCCAGTCGGTCGTATCCACAGACTGTTGAGAAAAGGCAACTACGCCGAGCGAGTGGGTGCTGGAGCTCCGGTCTACCTGGCAGCCGTGTTGGAATATCTCGCCGCCGAAGTTCTCGAGTTGGCTGGCAATGCCGCCAGAGACAACAAGAAATCGAGGATCATCCCTCGACATCTGCAGCTGGCTATCAGGAACGACGAGGAGTTGAACAAACTGCTGTCTGGTGTGACGATCGCTCAGGGAGGTGTTCTGCCCAATATCCAGGCCGTTCTGCTGCCCAAGAAGACTGGTGCATCGAAGGGCGGGAAGGCATCCTCGCAGAGCCAGGAGTTCTAAGGTGCCAGCTGTTTTAGTCACTTAGTGACCCCCCAACGGCCCTTTTCAGGGCCACCCAACTGCTAGAAAGACCCTTTCTAATTGTCATATATGCACATTGATTTCCTCTAAATCAATGATGCTGGCCTTAGATTTGTCTAGAACCCACCATATTGACAAAAATACTTGCCCTGGTTAGAATCCAGACGGGTAATAATTTGAGGTATAATCTACCTGCTGATGTTTGAATGATCCAAATGAAGATATTTCATCTGGATTTATTGCATTTCAAACAGGGGGATAGATTTCAAACTGATGTTATTGCGTCTGATTTGCCGATTGTGTCAAATTAGTTTGTCTAGTAATTTTCAGAGGAAAAGCTGATTTGTTTTTAACGTAACGCATTTATTAACCCTTTCCATAACAATAACGACAATAACTTTGTTGCAGACAACTTTAGAAAACTTAGTGGGAAAAGGAGAACAAGCTCTTGCTGAATAATTTCATCACATTTTGAAATGTCGTCTGCAAACTCTTTCAATTTGGAACAGTCAAAAATTTGTTGTTTGGGACTTTGATCATCACAGTTAATCCTGTATTAGATCATAACGTTTACACATTTCTAGCTTGACTATTTTAAGAATAATGAGAGCTATACTACTCAAAGAGGTGTCTCTGTCTGTGTCACATCTTGTTTAAGTAAATGTGCAAGTTTGTATCTCATCTCCAACTGTATGGAATTGGTTGATACTTCACACGTGTTCAGGGTCATTATTTAAGGTCCATGTTCAGACCTAGTTTCAAATTTAAGCAAATTCTGCGGCTTTATGTACTTATAAAAATCTTTTTTAAGTTTTTACATGCAAGTTTGTATACTAATCGAAGGTCCCAGGCCAAGTGTCAAATTTCTTGTATTAATATATGCAAATTTTGTGGCTTTTGTACTTTAAAATCAAAGTCATACCAGCATTAAGGCTTTCCAATTCAGCAATTAGAGCGATTAAATTTCCCAAATTTAACATGCTTGGGCCTCTTCCCAATTGAAGGTTAAAAAGCCCTGAAGAGACACCTGGGCTGCACTAAATCTTATGGGGTAAATGGTTTGATTCTCAAAGAAAGCTTTAAAATGTAAATATATGATTAATTGCATAGAAGACCCCCACTTCTTTGGGGAATATTTACTGAAGCCCTTGGCTGCTATTTTCTATGAATTCAACTTCTCATTTACTCATAAAGAACTGCTCAATAAACCCATTACCTAACGAAAATGCCAATTGATCAGTTTGTTGGAGAAGCAGAAATTGCTCTTAATGACCAATTTCTCCTTTTCCCACAATGATTTCTGCCCTATCATCTCCATTTGAAATATGGTTTGAAAACTCTTTCAATTTGGGACAGGCGAAAATTTGGTTTTTGTAAAGGGTTTAAAGGATCGTTAAGGTACATATATGATCGGCTCCTTTTCAAGAGGTACCACCAAGACAAAGGGAAATAGATTGTTTACAGAGATTTCATCTTTTGTCAAAATAGTTTCTACGCAATATCACAAAGAAAACTTCATTCCTACCTATTCCATTTTTTTGCCTATGGAACCAGTCACAAAAGCTCTTACTGCTGCCCCATTATAACATTGTCGCAGGAAGTGACCAATTTAACAAAGATAATTCCTTTATTTTGTAGGTACGCCTAGCGTGTTCCAAGAAGTTTGTTGATGGATAATGTGACGTCTGTGAATATTTCGCCAAACTAACAGTCCGAGGTAACATGCTGTCTTTGTGGGAGGATATTGTTAATACCAAATGCAGTATCTTGAATTTATAAGTTTACACAGTGCTTGAATCTTTCAAAAAAGTTAATAGCTGGGGGTTATCATAAGATAGTTTGTTCAAAACCCTTCCAGATGTATGAGTGTTTATTTTTGGAGGTCGTGTAATTCAAATTGTTGAAAAAGAACAATTCAGTATAATCTCAGTCCTCCTTTATCAATCTCTATTCTGCTCTCCATTTTGATATAGATACGACATGGAAAGTAATATGCATTTGTTTTGCTGACAGCATTATTTCTTCATTTAATCCTGTATTGTGAATACTCATTGTCAAACTGGTTTTAATGGGTAGTTACTAAAGATGACTGAAACTGCTTGTTTCTTAAGACTGACATGGTTATTTATCTAAATCAATGGAAAGATAGGAAATCCATGCTTTAATGGTATAAACAATCTAGTTCTGTTTTAATGAAAGTGTTTTTAAATGTTCATGTGAAACATAAGCCATTTCAAATGATGAGTATAGAATAACCTAAAGTACAAACTATGAGAGGAGGAGCTTTTGTTTCTTAACCCATAACCAAAAAATAATGACATTTAACCAGTTTGTTGCAGACGACTCTGCAAAACATTGTGAGAAAAAGAGAAATTGCTCATAATGAGCAATTTCTCCTTTTCCCACAATGTTTTCTGCCCTATCAGAAGATTATTTTTCAAAATAATTTCAGCACTTTTGGAAATGTCGTCTGCAAACTCTTTGAATTTGGGACAGTAAAAAATTGGGGTTTGGTAGGAGGTTAACCCAATTCCTTAAAGGATTTTGTGTGTTATCCAAAATTTTTGACTGAAAGCTAAATTATTTTTATAGTAAAGGGCTAAAAAGACATTGGAATATTACAATCATAGAGTTTTACTTTGTCACTATGATTCACAAGTGTTTAGCTACAGGTGAATCAAGTAAGACTTAATGATGAAGCAGTTAGAATTTGCTAATGTGAATACTGCTTTCATCTAGTTGCTATATTGATGTATGTAGGAATCATGTTTTGCATTTAAAAAAAAAATAAGCTCATCCATTTTTGTTATTATAAACATTGAGTCATTAAAATCTTGTTGTTGATGTTTGATTAGATTATTGCTTTCTAACTTAAGTGGACTGCCAAAAAGAAGTGACTAACTCTGGCATTGTGTTTGTTAGATTTGTACAACTCATGATTTCTCAAATTGACATGATGTGTATGGTTTGTTTTCTTTTTAGATCACCATGTTTTTCTTTTTAGACCACCATGTTATCTGGTTATATTTTTGGGCAATAAATGTTGAGTCTATTGTTTAATTTATCCCAGATCCTCGGGTCAATAAGGGTCTTTTTAACCCTTTCCCAAACTTTAACGACATTTAGGTGATAATTTTTGGCCCAAAAGAACTCATAAAATTTCACAAAAACTCATTACTTTCATTCATTTTAATCATTTGTCTATAGAAAAACCCATTGATTTTAAAGTTTTGGTCATAAAAGCCCATTGATTTAATTTAGAAAAAAATCACTGCATTTACCACTTTGTCGCAGACGACTTTAGAAAAAATTGTGGGAAAAGGACTGAAATTGCTTGTTACAAGCAATTTCTCCTTTTTTCACAATGTTTTCTCCCCTATCAGAAGATATTTACTTTTTTCATCACATTTTAAAATTTCGTCTGCAAAGTCTTTCAATTTGGGACAGTCAAAAATTTGTTGTTTGGGAAAGGGTAAACATGACTCTGACACAGAGCCAGTGGGAGACCAATTTTACCCCAAGACTTGTAAATGATACAGTATTGTGAAGGTCTTATAGAATTTTACGTGAAGGACTCTAAGATGGGCCTCATACTTGCTCCCTGTGACTAACAGTACATAATATAGTAACATGGTAATGTTTGTTGTGAATGTAATTATCTACTTGAGAAAGACAAAAAAGTTAGTTGGGGTCATTTGAGATTGGTGTTTAAAAATTTGTTGATTCGTTTAAATTGTCATGCTAGATATGTTTTGTTGAAATAAAAAAAAGAATATTTAAGTGAACTTTGATCATTTTATATTCATTTTCTTTCTTGCCACCAACGGTTTGCCTTGTAGATTGTAGATTAATTCTACATGTATTTTCAGCATCATTTCAGAAACATTACAGGAGTCTGTGAAGCTAGTATGTCTCCACATTTTTACATAATTTTCTATCCAAGTTACCAACTTCTTCCCCTATTGATACAGCAAGTGTATTTTGAATTTACCAGTAAATTTTGCGTTGCTGGTAAAAGGGGATGAAAATGGGGAAGTCCCTCATGTAAGCTCACAGCGAGTCATTATGATCAGAAAATGCCTGTTGTAGAACAACAAACTGATTGGGAAAACTTTCAGAACTTGATCCAGTGTCAAATTGGGTCAACATCATCTTCTGATAATGTTAAAACCGTTTACAACTTGGAGTAGATTGTTGGAAAGGGAATATTCTTGTCCTGACGAGTTTTTGATCCAAATTAAATTATAACTACAATTATCTCTTGGCCAAAAACTCGAGTACAATTTTTCCGGCATTATCTTGATATAAATGACCTATGAGCCAAATTTGAAAATGATTCATATTGGGGCTAAACCTGGTTCAAAACTTGTGCAAAACAATGTGAAAAATAGAGATCAATTTCCTTTTTTCACATAAGCTTCTTGAGTCAACTGCACCTTGACATAATTGAGAAAGGATTAATGAAGGAAAATGTCAAAGTCATTCTTATCGATACTTTTTTGTGAACTTTCAAAATAAATAATAAAAGAAAAATGTCCAATTTATTGAATAATTCTGCATGTAATGATATGGATTTTAAATGAATTGTTCAAATTTTGTCAGCTCATTCGACACTTGTGTAATGTTGGTGGATTGATAATGGAAATTTTAGAGCCTAGGTATTGTTAATCAGGACATGAGCTATATATCACAAATGATGTGATTTTGTCTTGTGCCAATCTTGGCTAAGTTTCTTACATCCAAGGATAATGAAATGTCTCATGAGAGGCAGTCTCCTGACTAACTTACGGGATGCCGATGGTTCTACCCTCCTTGACCAGCCCCTATGGGCAGTTGAGTATGGGGTCTTCCTCCATCATTAAGAGTCGGGCATTGCTACATAACTGAAATAATGTTGGTGTGATGTAAAACTCATATATAAAAAAAAATGAAATGTCATTGATCAGATGTTCTGAGTTTCATTTCATGCACTTGCCTAAGACTTTGCATCATGCAGCACACAGCAAATAATGACCAAAAGAGTACATGTTTTTGTACATTATTATACAGAATTATCAATAATTTGTATTTAACATCTTAATTAACAGAATACTTGACAAACCACTGTGGCAAAATGGCAAATTATTCATTATGAGCAATTGATACTTTTGTCTCCATGGTTTTTAACCAGCACCATAAAGAAAATGTACTTGTCCATGTTAACTTTTGTGATCTGAATTAGTTTCCAGTTTAGACCAGACAAACATAGTCCCGATAGGGAATCTGTAGGAGGTTACCGGAAAAGTGTCCATGTTTAATTTCTGTGGCATCTATAGGATAGTAAAATATAAGGGGATAATAAATAGGTGCTCCCTTGGGGAGATATTTGTTCAGTTCATAGAGAAACACTCAATAAAATGACAGTGGCCATAAAACATTATATATAATCAACAATCATCTTTATTACAAACTTCAAAATACAATGGATATAGAAATATAAATACATGGATTTAAAAACTATGAAAGATTTATACTCCAATAAATAAAAAAAAATGTATAAATATGGATTTAGAAACAATAAAATAGGTTTTTATCAATAGAAATGGGACCAATTGATCAATTTAATGTCTGATAATTAATTAAATTTCATCAATCAATCAATCGGTAGAAAGATTCAAAAACATCATTTACATATTAAAATCATACCCGTAGTACACTTTGCACTTGCTGAAAAGTGAATATGAACAGAAGATAAATGTCAACCTTGTAAGACACCAAGTAGTCAGAAGAGGGACTTCCCACCTCATACATGGTAATATCTTAATTGTCCTACGTCTTACATTGACACTACACAATGGGGTGTTTTATTTCAGGGCCTTGCTAATCAAGGAAACAAGTTTAAAATTGATCAATAAATGATTAAAGATAAGAAATAAAATCATTGTTTAGCCTGTCAATGTGTGGTAATTTACTTGTAACAGGACAGATCCAAAGCATTGATAAACATTTAAACTAGCAACACCCTAATAGTAACCACAATGTAATTAGTTGTTCTTTCTACTACCAATTTATCAATCACTGATCAACAAGCCAATTGAAATGTTAATCATCCTTTATTAACTAAGCAAAGGTAAAATCTTACTTCGGCAAAAAAAAGATATACATGCCCTTTTCAAATGCAAAAGATGAACACAATTTCCAATCACAGCTGATCAGATCCCACTGCATCAACTTAATATAACAAGGACTTGCACTGATCATTTTGTTGATAACCAATTGTATTTATTATTTTTACCATAGTTTGCTGAAGGTTAAACTCACAGGTTATGTTTATTGATCACTTTGGACAGACTACTCCCAAATTTCCTTATCATAGTTCAATAGTAAATAAATGTAAATAGATAAACAGTTATTGTCTAATAAAATAGTGACAGGTATATCATACACAATGCTAATACTAAAAATAAATAAAAACATACTGTATATGTGATAAAACACTCCTGGGAGGAAATAAGACAACAATTGGAAACCTTTAACAAACACAAATCTCATTTTATGTGTAAATTGTACATTAATGTCCAGATGGAGAGAAAGTGACCCTCAACTGCTTAACAATAGATCTACAGAAGAAGTTGTATAACAAAGAACTACAATTAATACACAAACTGGAAACTTCACTGCATTTTTATTGCTACTTCCAGATCCGAAAGCTTTTGGACAACAAAAATTAATGATAAATTTCTATATTTGGTAAAAACAATGCAACATAGCAATTAACATGATAGGAGTAACTTCTCATTTTGTCACAATGGTTTTCAAACTTTTCTGCTGTATGTGTAAATCTTACAACAAGCAATGAGTTTAAGGAAATGACTCTTTATTTGTGTTTAAGCATCCAGCAGATTTAATAAAAAAAAGATATAATTATGTGGGCCTTTGCTGGGATTGAAAGATGGATTTTTTCATAATGTCAACAGTATTTTCCAGTGTCTGACATAAATCTCCATAAACCTTTTAGTTTACTAGTTAAATGTTTTATTGTTTTCAATTTGATGTTCTATGGCAGTTTCAACCTTAACTTATTTGTTTTAGGAAGAAAACAAATCATTGTTATAGAATAGAAATCTATCAAGCAACCCTCCCATTTCTTATAATTGCCTGCACTTACAGAAACATAGAAATCATGATTTCACTTTTGTAGAGTCTTAGAACAGCCGAACATTTATAAAAAATATCATTTAAAATAAACTGATATAAAATACACAAACAGCAAGATATACATAACATATCCATAATAAGATTGTACATTATATTTGTATAAATATATCAAAACATTGAGTTGAAACATAAATTATTCCAAATTGATATAATTTAATATGGTATCTCATCAACTTTTACCAGCCTTTAAAAATATTTAATCCAACAATACCAAGTTAACATTTTCTTCAAGTTAATCTTATTATTACTTAACAGAATCATATGAGATGATTCTAATAATTAACAATAGTATAATAAACCTTATAGTATTGGTACACTAGAATTGTCCAAGGTAATACTTACAATGAAATAAAAATTTTGATCAAAATAAAAAAGTAGTAAAAAAGAACTTTCCTCTCTTCTCAAATGAAAAAAACATTTGTTTCTATCAAATTTTGATAACTCTTGATATGTGTAGATTCTCCTTTAACCACTTACCAAATAATGCAACATTTAACCACTTTGTTGCAGATGACTCTGGAAAACATTGTGGAAAAGGAGAAATTACTCATAACGAGCAATTTCTCCATTTCTCACAATGTTTTCTGCCCTATCAAAAGATTATCTTTTAATTTCATCACATATTGAAATGTCGTCTGCAAACTCTTTCAACTTGGGACAGTCAAAAATTTGGTGTTTGGGAAAGGGTTAAGGGATTCATGTGTGGTGAAAGTGTAGAGCAGAATTTGATCTATTTGCCAGAATCCTGGTCACCTTGGCCGGTCTTTGAGATTGTGACTGTATAAACTGATTCAGGTCTACCATCAACCCATGCAGGTTCTTGTAGTAGTCAAGTTTCTGTTGGTCGTCTGCTATCGTGCCCTGAAATGTGAATGTTTTCTAGATATAAATCATACCCATTTACATCATTATGATTACATGAATGCATCTGCAACAGTAGATTTCAGATATTACTGCAATTAAAAAAACTCAAACATTTCTTGTTTTGCCATTATGGTTTCAACTCATTACCAGAAAGAAAAGATAGTAGTTATTTTATTTTTGATTTAAGTAACAATGGGAAATTAGTTACAGATTGATCCATAGATGAACATTTCATACAAGAAACCATTTTGTTGAAAGGTAACAAATAATTCCTCTTTTTGACATTTGGGTATCTAACCAAGATCAGAATTAAAATCACATGAAGTTACATGATTATTTTTTGCTGACAACTACTGAATCAATTTTGTATGGTCATTTGCTTTATATGAAACTTAATGACTAAATATCAAGCAAAATATTAAGATGACTATTGATTTTCAAACTATTCCTTTAACGAAAGTCCCACTTTCATATTTCTAATTGAATATCAAATTTCATATGGACTAAATGATTCCCATTATTTTTCAGTTATGGGGGTCTACTACTCTTTAGGGACTTGTTTCAGATATGTAAAAAAGAAAAGTTTTATCTTGTAATCAGAAACAGTCCGCACAATGCCATCAACACGAAGGATGCCAATCTAAACATTGCAGTCTTACCTCTAGTTTGTTCATGTTTTCTGTCTGCCATTTTTGTCGTTCATCATTGGCCTGTTTCAGTTCCATTTCCAACTGGTGAACCACTCGCTCCTTCTCCAACGTGTGTTGATGAGTCATCTCTTCAAGCTCAATTGTTTGCTCTGTAGGAATAGAGAAGGACCGGGATTGTTATTGATAATGTATCCCTTTACCAAACACCAAATTTTTGACTGTCCCAAATTGAAAGAGTTTGCAGACGACATTTTGAAAATGTGATGAAATTGAAAATTAATCTTCTGAAAGGGCAGAAAACATTTTGGGAAAAGGAGAAATTGCTCTTTATGAGCAATTTCTCCTTTTCCCAAAATGATTTCAAGAGTCGTCTCTCACAGACTGGTCAAATGTCGTTATTGTTTGGTAATGTGTTAAGGAGAATTGAAAGACACAGAATTCAGAGTTTTCTCTTTATCATTTACAGATGAGTTTTGATGTCATCACAACAGGAATTCTTTTATAAATCATTATGAGAAAGGCAATTTATATTTAACAAACTATCCGTATATCATAAGTATATCAAGAAGTAGTTTGATATTCAGTAGATTGGAATTGTCTTACACTAATATCTAAATACAATAGGCCATCAGGGATATTGAACTAGTGTCTAATCTCATGTTGTTAGCAGAATTCTACTAAATTATTGAATTCCCTTTTAATGCTTGTGAAAAATATTAATTTTTGGAAAAAAATTGAAAGAAGAAAATACATCAAGGTGGCCATGATGGCCTGGGATGATTCACCAGATATTAAATGTTGGATATTTTATTGCAAATAAGCTAGACCTAGCCAGACCATTAGAACAGCATTATCCTCTGACCAAACAGGGCATATCGATAACCTTCTGGTATGCCCATTTTCAATATAATTACATGCATCCTTAGTCAAGAGAAAAACTAAACTATATACAAACTTGAGTTCAAAGTCCTCGGCTCTCTAGCTCAGAGGTTATGGTCTTAGACTCTCACAGGGGGATTATAAAACCGAAGTGGATTTTTCTAGCTTTGCTTTGTTGCAGACATTGTTTGCAAGATGGGGGGGCTCATGCGAGATTGGCCATTGAGCCATTTGATTGTCTGAAATGGACTTGCATGCCAAAAAAGGCTTATCTCTCATCTTAAATGATGACATTCTAAGAGTTACCTAAAAGCCTCACTCTCTACAGCATACCAACAATCAATAAAGACAAGATCTGCCCTCTACCTTATTGAGCAGACTTTTTAGCTCAAAGGTTATGGTCTTGGACTCTCGTACCGGCAAACCGAAATCAAATCCCAAAAGGGCACTATAAATCCAAAGTGGATTATTTTAGCTATGCTTTGTTGTGGACATTTTTCATCAGACAAGTATGATTGAACCTGACTCTTATATTATGAAGATTAGTTAAAAACTGTCACAGCTACACAGCTAGAGTGATCACAACACTTTAGGTTTGACCTTTCTGACCATAATGGAAGTTGACCCAAAGTCTTGGAAACTTTGGTGAAATTTAATCCATACTGTGACTGCAAGAGTGGCAACAAGAATTGACCTTGTGACCTCCTTTACAAACATTAGCCATCAATATACAAACTTGAACCCATCCAAACATTCTGTCATTAATTGTATTTTATTAAAGAAAGGGTCAAATATGTGGTTGTAAAAGCGGGGGTAACAAATATTTACTTAGCTTTGACAAAGTGACCTCGTTGAACATTACCTGTATCAATTCTTGCTTTTTCATTGGCCAGTTTCATGTCCGTCATTCTCTGCTCCTGCTCCTCAGTCTCGTACTGGACAAAATATAATTCATGAATGAATGAGGAATTAATGCTCATCTACAGATAAGGTTATTAATCATAATAGTTCATGAAGATATTCTTTATAATTTCATTTTCAAAAACATTTTTGCTTTTGTTATGATGAATTTTGCATCTTGTGTTTATATCTGGTGTGAATCAGATTGAACATTGATAACAGCTATACTTTTCAGAAAATTTTGTATGCAACTTTTGTAGAAAGTAAAAGAAGAACATATGTACTTATTGAATTCTTGATGTTTTCCCCGCAGAAATTTTAGATAAATAAGTTCCACCTGTACAGTCATTTATATACTTCTTTTCCAAAGAATCTATATGTGGAACATAGCTTTTTAAGTGAAGAATCATTCTGATTGGTTAAGTGCATCACCAAAGGATCAGTCTAGCAAAGATTCCTAAAAATCAGAGATATTCAAATAGAGATATGTTTAAAGCAAAGAATGACCATGCTAATCAGGCACTCTGGTGAAACTAAAAAAAAAAAGAGTAAGACAGAAGAAAGAAATATCTCTATCTCATCTTCTATCTTCCCTATGTGGGCTCTATAGCAGATATATGTAGCAGACTAGAAAAAAATAATATAATGATATGAAAAATACCATCGAGACAAAAGGATTAATTGCTCACTGTGTGCAATTTTTACCCATCACCGCTTCTAAGTGTTCTACAGCACATTTGGCGATTAACAGGTGTTATTGAGTAAGGGGGTACAAAACATTGATACTCACCGCTATTTTTAGCCTGGTCCTCACTTCTATAGAACCATCATGAAGTTTCTGTAACTTATCATGGGCAAAGTAACCCCTGAATACAACCTTGGAAACATTATAACCAATAGACTTGGCACGCTCCGTCAACTGAGGGAAGGAACTCAAGTTGTTCAGTTCTGCTGAGTGCTCGATGAATTCTATATAGCTGCAAAAGTATATAGGTACAAACTAACTTATCATTTTTTCTGTGTTTAATTTTGAGATGAGTAAATATTACAGCAAAGACACATTCTCAAGTTTGTCAGTTTCTCCTTTACATTCTAAGACCGAAATGTTATGAGATGAATAAGAACTGTTACTTTCCTGATCTTAATACATAAAAAGGATTTGAAGCAGCATACGATACTTCTTATGTCATAAAAAGAGGGCTGTCCAAATGTACAAAAGTCCATTATGACCCTGAGTCTATGTGTAAAGTTTCTATCCAAACCCTAAAGTAGTTTATGAGAAACAAACGAAATAAATTACTTAAAATTAAAGCAAGAGTGTAGAAATTTTGTCAGTGAACCTAGATAATGATCCCACACACATATGTGAAGTGTCAAATTGAACACTGTTGCATAACAAACTTGCACGCAAAGCTTTCTTAATGACCCAGAACATGTGTGTGAAGTTTCAACTATTCCCTACTGTATTTAATGAGATACAAACTTGCATTGAAAAATTTAATCAAGGCATTACACAGCGCCTTGGTGAGTAGTAAAGCTCAAACAAGAGCTTTCTCATAATCAGAAAAAAGTTTTCCTTTTGTATTAATTGTAGAAGACTCACCTAAACTTGGCAGCAAATGCAACAGTATCAGCACATACACAGCTGCAAGGAAAAACAAGTACCGGGTTACAACACGCAGTTGGACAGCTTACAAAAACATACATATAGAGTATACAACATGCAGTTGGACAGATCACTTTGTTCTTCCTGAATATCATATTTTTACCATTGAAGTACCAAGATGATATTCCTGATAGGCTTTGTGATAAAAGCTCATGTTAAAGGGGGTTTACCCTTAGAGAGCTGGGTAATTTTCTAACATTAGATGTTTGTGTTGTCTGCTTTCCAAAACCTTAAATATCTGCTAAACTTTGTTGAGGAAAGATACTTAGAGTAGCAAACAGGTTAGATCACAGGCCAGTCGCCAATTTACTTGGCGCCTAGTCTGGATCAAACCTGTTTGCATAAGCATGAAGTTGGTTCCAGCATCATAAGGGTTAAAGCTTTAAAATAACAAAACACATTATGACCATTCTTGTATTTCAATTAACATAATTGATATCTACTCGCAAATACTATCTATCCATCTATGAAAGTATCAATTTATAGTTAGATTGCACTTGACAAGAGATCAAATGGACATAAGACAGACTGACAAAGCAGGGACAGTATGCTCTATCTTTGGAAACCATAAAGGTATAAATCAATGGAATATAATTTCATAGATGCAAACCTAGATGAATCTTTTGTTCTCAAAATTTAGGAGAGTGAGAAATCATAATGCAGTCATGAAAGAAAATTAGGTCGGAATTCAAATATCAAAATTTGAGATAAATATATTCATATTTAAAGATTTTTATAATTTTAACAAAAATTCAGCTCATTATCAGGAAAAACTTATTTTCATGAATCTCAACTTTTACCTTTTAAGTTCTTTAATGCCACGCACAAAAATTTAAATAAATCATCAAATAGGCCAAACTATTGAAGGTCAGTTGCCAAAAATGTCCATTATTCAAATACAGCATAGAAGTACTGGTTACGCACAGAGTTAATTTAAACTTATTACATTTCAGTACTTTATTAGATTTCTTGAGCAAATCTCTTGCTATATAAACTTTATAATGATACTTTAATTTAAATAATTTGTGAATGTTGTGGCTAGATCTCTAAGAGTTTATGAGTGAAACTTACTTTATAAAATCTGCTATCGGGTCCTTTGTGGTGTCCAACTGTAAAGAGATATCATCTGTTTAACCCATTATCTCAACAAGACTGTTGTCACAAGCCTACGTGTATCAAATTATTTTTGTTCAATCTTAAACTGTTTAAAGACCATCATGGCATGGAGACAATTTTTGTTTGTTTTTGCAAGCAATTTGAATAACTTGACATCAAGATAGACATGTTACATGTCTAAGATTGTTACATGTCTAAGAATGAAGAATGCAAGATTAGATAAATCCATGGCCTTCATAGACAATGAAGCATCCTTATAGGTGCATGTTCAACCACGAGGTAGTTTGCAAGTTAAAGTCATTGAATCAAAAAAGTATTATCATTGTGGTTAAATATTTAAAAAAATTGCTATTGAATGCCAAATTGATTCAGAAGCAGGTAATATATCTAAGAATATACAGCCGCTATGCAATGAATTTCAAATTTGTTGCAACACTTTTGGATCTAAAAGTGTATACAGGCTCTAAATAACATAGAATTATATGTATCTTTTACGTCTGCTGGCTTTTCCCATGTATGTCTCATACAACAGTACAGCTGCTCTACAGTTTTAAAGAAATAAAAGTCTTATAACCAAATTTTCCCCAGAAGAATTAAAAGTGGTCTTAGTTAAAAGTTTCAGTACAGAAATTAAAGAAAAAAATGGCATTACAACTTTTTAGAAAGTTTAAAAACAGAACAAATCCAAAATGAACATGTTGGAGGAAACACTTTTACCCACTGTGTCTATCTACATTTAGTCGAACAGCCTTTATGTTTTCATGGAATGAGTATGGATAGAAATACATGTAATAAAAATGAAAAAACGCCAGAAAGGCCCAAATCCATAGGTGCCTTATCCTCATACCCCTAATGGCAAAACCACAATTTAAGTCTGTTTACATTGTGAAACATGTATAGGAACAACATTCATTCAGACATTTAATACAGCCAAAATGATGAAGTCAATTTGATAAGATTTATTTGTCTGAAAAATCATATTCATGTAGAAAAACATAAAATGTCTTTGAATGACTTTTAACAGTACTGGTGAAGTTATAACTCAATTTCTTTAAAACTGTACAACAAGCACTGAAGAATAACTGTTGGTAGCAAAATTAGTTCAATTCTTTTTTTAGAGCATGTTTACATGTTCAAATCCAGGGCTCACCCGGGATGGAAAAAAGTTTATGCCAGCACATTCATCAAATGACAAAAAATGGAGCCAAATTTAAGAAATAGGAGCCAAATTCTGAGTAAATGGCTCCAATCAGAATTTCTTGATTATAAACACTTTTCATGTTATAGATGTACATATGTGTTAAATCCTCTTGATAAATTATTTTCTTTTTGTTATGGTTCACCATCTGTAGCAAAATTGTAATGACATATTTATGTAATGTGTAATGCCATTAAAAATATATGCTAAAGAACCTTAAAAAAAACACCAAGTTATCCCCCCTCCCCCCTTTCAAACAAGTTTAAACTTAAGATGGTTTAACTAAAGTTTACGATTTGAGTGACAAAATCAAAATGAATCTTTTATCTCAGATAACATTAAAGCATAATGAAGACTATTATGTTTCTAAATTCTCAGTTTTGTTAATTATTTTAGAAATGTCCGATAGATAAATGAAAAGTAAACATGATTTAAGGTCTCTTTGTATTTACTCTCGTCAAGACTCGGGACTTATGATTCAAATGATTAATAAAAGAGGATCGCAATATGAATAGTATCGTGGCATCAGCAAAGGAAGCATACTGTCAATACTAAAATACTTTACAAATTAATCCTCTTTTAATTCTCGCATTCTACCATGCATCATAACACACTTGACGGAATGCGGTAAATATTAACCGGTTTTCGTGGAACAACCGCATGAAGGCTTCCAATGAAGTGTGCCAAGTTGTTTACACATAATAAAGACCCCGATTTATACACGCCTCGGGCATTGTTTGACACGGGATAACAATTAGCGGATTAATTTGGATTTTCGGAGATACTGTTAAGTGTGTCAAAAGATATAACTGTCTGTAATAGGGACCCTCTGTAATATCTGTACAGGTTGAAATAAGGTTAAGTTGACTGTTGAATGAAAAAAAACATGCGCCAACCAAATTCGCCAAATCTTTCGCCAGAATGAAAAAATATTCGCATTTGGCGACCGACGGCGTGAGCCTTGAAATCGAAAAGTGATGCAAAGGTTTTAAAATCCATCGAATATAAGCTGTACAAACTTATATATCAATGCTTCCTGATTCAATTTACTATC
Organism: Cerastoderma edule; assembly: GCA_947846245.1. NCBI lineage: Eukaryota > Metazoa > Mollusca > Bivalvia > Cardiida > Cardiidae > Cerastoderma > Cerastoderma edule. The sequence continues at coordinate 28,145,364 of OX401419.1, read as the reverse complement.
AATAGCTATTTTTTAGTTGTATATCATACAAAAACTGTACTTTTCCAACAATATTTTATTATGTTCTCATGTATAAACAAGCGCCTTTAATTTAAACCTACCATAACTTCAATATCCTGCAACTCATAGAATAACATCAACTTAACACGGATAAGGGCATCATCCGCAGTCCGTACTTCATCAACCTGTAAATGATGGAATAATTCAGTTAATCATTAGGATGGGATTATTTTAACTCATTTGGGGTAAATTTATTTCAGTTTCATGTATGCAATATGAAAGCAATAATCAAAACAAGCTATTTCTGCTTCTACAAAATAATTTGTATCATATCAATTTCAGTTAGAAAATAACTTTCATGGGGGAAGTACTACTAATATCAGTGTTTAAACCACAAACTTAAATCAAGATGAGTGAGAGAAGCTCATTAGGGATGAACTTTCATTGGACACTACAGCCAAAGTCTTTGATTGCATGATCCCATATTTGTTTTGTTAGCATAAAGGAGTACTACATGCATTGTTTGTCTAATTCCATGATGTTATTTTTTATTGATTTTTTTGTATGGGTTTTACATCACATCAACATTATTTCAGTTATGTAGCGATGCCCGACTCTTAATAATGGAGGAAGACCCCATACTCAACTGCCCGTAAGAGCTGGTCAAGGCAGGTAGTACTATCTGCATTCGGTGATGTTATTATTGCCGTCTAAAGTCCTTTTCCATTTGAACCAGTTGTGTAAACGTGCATGTGTTTAAGACAAGTTTGCGGGTATAATACATACATTATAGTAGAACTGGTCTGGAATTATCTGTAACCTCTCAAAGTGTTTGCTGTTGGGTATCAACCGGGTTTTATTGTTTGGGTCTGTGCCGTGCCAGGAAAATGAATGAAGCCTGAAAAATGATGATGCTACAGAGGTTGAAGAAAAGGAGGAAAAACTATGTGTTTTATTTGTAAATTGTAAAGAATTAAGCAAAGGAAATATGTATCTTATCTCAGGCAAGCCTCTCATCTCAGGAACGTCTCTTTTCTCAGGCTTGTCTCTTTAGTTGTAAAGTCACTTCTCTTGATATTCGTTCAAAAACACAAAAGTAGAAAGCTTAATGGACAAGAAATTGCTATAACAATATATGCTTCCATCTGCCATACATGATTTCTGCTTAATGTTAATCACTGAACACAACATCTATATGTTTATATATATAAATATGTTGAGTAAGAGCTGGCTGTTTTACGTCTGGATCACTGCATGCCATTGAATTTAGTTACAGCATAACAATTTTCTAGGCTTTTCTTGGAATTGATTGAGACCAGCTAAGGATGTAATAAAGGTTTTCCCAAACGAAAACTCAATAATCTATTTTACCCAAACCTATGTTGAGAGTATTCCTTAGAATGAACCCTTTACCAAATGCCAATTTTTCGGCTGTTAGCTCAAATTGAAAGAGTTTGCAGACGGCATTTCAAAATATGATGAATATGAAAAATAATCTTCTGATAGCTCAGAAAACATTGCGAGAAAAGGATAAATTGCACATTAAGAGCAACTTCTCCTTTTCCAACATTTTTTTTTAAAGTGGTCTGCAACATACTGGTCAAATGTAGTTAATATTTGGTGATGGGTTAGGACCAGCTACCATTAAATATAGTACATGACTTAAAGATAGACATTCAATGATTTAGTACATCACAAACTTCCCTTATATCATATTATTTAGCTAATAACTCACAAACATAGTCCAAGTAAAGGAACATATTGGGCATGCTTTCAAAACCTAAATACATGAGCTCTTATTAAAACCTTCTCAATGATGTTATTCTAATGAGGGTCAACAACATGTAATTTGGCAAGGAAAGATAGGTACACTTTCCGACACTCACAATATTGTCTGTATTAGTCTGGTAAACCTACAGAGATAAGGAGAGACATATGAATCACTCACCATTCATTAGCCTTAGGCATGAAGAGTGTAGGTCCGTATTTGATGAAGCGCTTCACTGTTCCCTGATCGTCTTGCTGGTACACAACAAGCGCTTCATTCGCATCCAACGATATCATGTCCTTCTTCTTGATGTATTGGTAGGCAATTGTGTTGTGGAACATTACGCATGGCCTGTTTAGATTGGGAAAAGGTATAGTTTTTAAGGGGTTTTATATCCTTATTGTTGTAATATCAGAGTTTGGTTCCAAAGTAATATTCAAACACAATTGTTGAAACTATTTCTATCCTGATATGAAAAATTTACCATCATTTGGGTATATTCTATATCAGAGTATCTAAAGAATTAGTTGTATAAAATGAATTTTGTCTTGATTAATCCCTCTTATACAGTGCATGAAAGGTTATTTAGGCAGAGACCATCTTTATACAGGAAATAAAGAACTGGTACCCAAACTAAGCTGTTGGTTGTCTCTTTAATTTTGGTTTTAACCTTTGTAGTGCTGGAACCGACTTCATGCTCATGTGAAGTCAGGCTAGATCCAGGCCAGCCACCAAGTAAATTGGCAGGGTGGCTTTGATCTAACATGTTTGCTACCCTGAATATCTTTCCTAATCAAAATTAAGCAGATATTTAAGGTTTTGAAAAGCAGATGATACAAAAATCTATTTTTAGAAAATTACCCAGCATTCGAAGGGTTAAAACAAGATTTAGCATATATATAAAGATCATTCAACAGTTCAAGTGAAATATTTAGAGATTACAAGCACTCTTTGTATACCGAGGGTTCAACGCAAGACTATAGTAAGTGCTTCACAAACATGAAGCACTTACTATAGTATTGCGTTGTACCCTGATACACAATACACTTAAGAGACATACCCGGCCATATGCTCTATCCTACCATCTCTGTGCTTTAGGACCAAATACTCATTCTGATTGGCTGAGTGTCTCTGTAGCATCGTCATTCTCTCTCGAAACAAAAACAACTGAAATACATGCATATAAAGTTTTAGCATTTGCTTTTAAAAATAATTGAACCCCTTAGGCAGAAGAACATTTGTCCCTTAAATGTTCAGCTAGAAAGGATATCACCATTTCCCATTTGAAATTTATTTAACTGCTGTTGAGGTGATTGTACCTAAATTCGGGCAGATATTTCTCAAACACATTCGTTCTGATCAGGTTTTATAATTATTGAACCTTTATAAATAACCGCGTGTATACCACTCAAGTTTCCAAACCCATTAGACCTCGTGTGACTTATTTTGAACATTGAACATACTTAATATTCCTCAAGTAGACCAACCAATTCTTCATAATGACTCCCTCTAATAGACCTTCAGTACGAAACCTTTATGGCAGCTTTACAATGAGCATTTTTCTTCCGGTTTGTCATATTTGTTTCCAAAGTCTTCTATATCAGAAGTTAATCAAAATTTGGTTATGCATATACATCTTTAACGCAGTCAAACTTGGCAAATGATCTGAAGGAATGAGTTAAGGTTTTGTTCCTAAACTCTTGTTTGTGGAGAATACTGGTGAACTAATTTTTAAGTCACCCTGCATATTGCTGTAGGTATCATTATGTTAGAAATAACATTTTAACATTACCCGCTTCGGTCCATCTTCAATCCTTGCAGATCCATGGTGGTCATAAATAAGGGCCTGTAAAGAAAAGGTGAAACAGATATAACAGATTATTGAAGACATTATTGTAATGATATACCATCAGAAATGGAAGCTGTATGTATAGAAAAGATTAATTAGCCCTTATGTTGCGGGAACCGACTTCATGCTTATGCAAATATGTTAGGTCCAGGCCAGCTGCCAATTGACGTTTGGTAAAGGGTTAAAGGGTGATAGATACGGAACAGGAAGCAGGTCAATTCGTACCCAAACCAATTCGTAACTACCAAAATTTGGCCAATATGTATCTATATTTTAGTCAATTCATGCTCATCCTGATTTTGAAGAAGTTAATTCGTAACCTAAGATCATATATATAACTTACTACAAGTTTCATATATTATTGCTGCATAACTGAATAAAAAACCTTTGACGATACTCCATTATAAAAGGATAATCAAGTATTTATTTGGTTTAAAAAAACGTGCATTTTCTTTGTACATTGTTCATGTTTTGTTTTTGAGTTGAATATCTTTCGTTCAGTTGATATCCAGATTACGAATAATTATGCAGCTATACAGTACTTTTCTCTTGCTATTCACACCTACCTTATTTTTAATTGACTGATATGGATTCTCTTCATTTCTAATGGATTCTCTTCTTCACATGCATACCGAAGAATGGTTGCGGGGCATGCAGCGTCAATTGTCATTATTTGTTCCATTAATTGGTGTCCTTAATTAATAGGCTAATCATAAGCCAGTTACAACAAAAGGGATCATACAAAATTATAACAAATTATAACAAACTGTTAGGTATTACTTTATTGATAAATTTTTTTAAAAACAAATTTAGACCGTCATGTTGTGATTTGCTTAAACCCACTTTTATAAGAGAGAAGAGAAGCTCTTTTTGTCGTTGTTTTGTTAATTCTTTGATTAAAAGTTTATTCGGAAATTCATTTAAATTGGCGCCCATTTGCAAAAACTGCCTATGGATAGCTAACTTTAGTATCCCTGCCTAAAAGCTCAATGTTAAAAAAAATATGTAAGAATTTTTCATTTACTATGTACTATATTTCGTATTGAATTATAGAATGGTTAAGAATTGACTTTTTACAAATTAGGATGGGTACCAACTGACCGAAATGTGGGTACGAATTGACAAATTTGGGTGGTTACGAATTGACCGTGAAGCATAGATACACTTGTTAAGTCCACAGACTAGTTTGCAAACGAGACAGCCTACATAATTGTTGTAGATGGTATGTGTGTAAATAAACCTAGAAGCCATAACTGTTCCGTGATTAAGTTTTCTTTTCACTGAAACAATGTGATCATGTAATTTCCAAAGGACCCTTTTTCAGTGAGATCAGTCTAAGGTAAATGTCTGTTTGTCAGAGTCACTTCAAGAGAATAGGATTTACTTGGCCTGTTTCCAGCTTGCATTATTGGTTAACTTGGTCAGCTCATCCCGCTATGGGAAATGAATTTATCAAAGTACCCAAGGAAGTTAGGTTGAAAGGAAGATCTTGCGGATTGAGATTTTTATCTTTTCAAAATAAAATATCATATCTCTGCGTGTTAATTAATATATTATTTTAAGATGAAGTTCTACAAATACTTTGCCTCTGTTTTAAATAAATGGTATTTCATTGGTAATCAATAAGGAATAACAGGTGTGATTCATTATAAAAGCATCTTGATAAATGTTAGGACAATTTATTCAATCTTCTTATTCTAGCCTAGATTAGGTCGAGCTGACCGGACCGAGTTTACCAAATCTGATTTAACCCCTGGCTGAAATATCCCACATTCCTTCAAGACTGAGGCAACAAATTGGCAGAGAGCCGTCCTTGTGTTGAAGTGCTTGTGGGTTTGAGTCCCAATAATAAGCTGTGAAAGAAGCTTTTTTCAATATTTGGATATCTATCATGCTTGGCTACGTCTTGCAGGCAACAGTTAATATAGCAATGGCCTTTGAGACCAGATATCTGGAAATACACCCCCAAATGTTTGTCAGGTGTTTTTTTTTTATTTCAAAAATACAATGTATGAATTAAGTGGGATGGATGAATGTATAATCTTTCATTTGAAAAAACAAAAACATTTCAAATATTCGTTTAGAAGCAATTTGTGGACTGGCCGATGGTACTTTTAGGGTAGAGGGCAGTCATAGTGTCAAGTAAGCCGAGAGTTCGAGCCCCAAACTGGGTGAAGTTTTTCAGTTTCAGTTTTTGTAAATCTTGCTTACTTTAGAATAGAAAGAAAGGGATAAAATATTTACCTGTTCACCGATATCCAAAGTCACCCAACCAACAGTCATCTTGATGATTTATTACTCACGGCAATAGTGTGTAATCGTAGAAGACTATTTCGAAATAAAGATTTTACTGTACGTAGATTTCATTTATTTACTTCTGACCGGTGTATACATAAATTATTACTTGCGGGTAATGCTAAGATCAAAGGACTGAAAGTACCAATGCGGTTGACAGACGAAAACGAAAAATTTATTTAGGGGGTAGTCATATTATATAATATTTCGCACGTAGACCAGTCCAGAAAGGAATATTCTGTATATTCTCTACACTAAATTCAATACTTAGTCTAGAAATAAATATAGATTCATATCTGATGCGAGCTTTGGCAAAAGGCCGTTAGAGGCTCGAACCTCTGTCAGAAATCGGACAAAGGGAACATTATACAGGTCTTACAAACTGAGGAAATAATAAAATCCGCTTTGGATTAGACTGGTGTCTCTATATGAGCACAAATATTATATTTTACAATGTTTCTGTTATATATCAGTTAAACCATATAATAACAATACACATACGAACAAAAGTTGCATAGCGGTCCGTCATTCCGTACACCTGTCCGTGCGAGATGATATATGTTCTTAATATTGACGAAGTTTCAAAACATATTATGAAAAGGGGATTTCAATTGAAACTTTCAAAAATCGCCAGGGTATTATATTGGCTAAAGAAACGATATTAAGATCACAAATATATATTTTTATATGGAGCATTGTACATATAGCAGACTATTCCTACAATCCTGTTAGAATGTGTTAGTTCAGTCCTTAGAAAACGTTTTAATAACGTGCAGAAGGGAACTAAGGAACGCGCTTGTAGGCGCCAGACAGAAGGGTGTTTGCTTAAACTACAATTCTAATCCTGCCTTGTGTTGCCTCTCAAAAAATGAGGTAATCAACTCGTAGAATGCTAGTGTGACGGTACTAGGGTTTATGTACATAAATAATACTTCTACAGTCTCGCTTTGGAAGCCGGCTTTTATGGGTGATTCGGTAGAGTGGTTGACTTTCTCTCTTTCATCGCGGTAAGTACATGGATGGGTGACCCACGATGGCTTTACTCCAAGAGGGACCCGATACACGTTACTAAATTGGTGGCAGCGGTGTGATTTGGTTTGATATTACCATAATTTCCGTACCCTTAGTAGTTCGTCGCATGTGCTCGATCCTTATTTCTGCTATGATGTAGTGTTAATAGTAAATAGTGGCAGTAGTACCTTCTTGAATTGTAAAAAGTCGGTAGCTGCCCATGTATGTCTTTGTGACATTTGTGACCTCGGGACCAAGTCAAGAGAAAGGTGGGAGAAATGTGACAGTAATAGGGTTTATGTTTGAATACTACTTCTACAGTCTTGCTGTAGAAGCCGGCTCTATGGGTGATTCAGTAGAGTGATTGGCTTTTTCTCGTGGTTAAGCAACGTAGGCCAACATTGCGGTATGTACCTGGATGGGTGACCCGCGATGGCTCTACTCCGAGAGGGACCCGATACACGTTACACTTCTTTTGCCAAGGATAGCCAAATTGTGTATCCCGCAAGGCTTGACTATCAACTTTCTGGTTCTTGTGGTTCATGATAACACATGCTTTTTAACGGCGTTACATCTAACACTTGGCAGAGAAATCGAAGTTGACGGGCGCGCATGTCCAAACAGTCGGAAATCAGACGTATTTACTGGTGCGTTTGTAAAGCCGTAACTAATCGATCGTTTTTTTATGCTCAGAGAGAATATTACAAAAGATATATTTGAATATTTTAATGGAGATTGCTTAAATAACATACAGCATAAAGACATCCTTGGTCTGAACAGTAAAGAAACATGTACGTCAGATATTTAAGATGCCGTATACGTCCAGAAAAGCATGTGTTATGGGAACTTTCATTCACTACTCCGGTCCCCCGGGCCATTATCCCACCAAGCTTGGTACATTGGAACCTCCCGATGTGGGGCTGTAATGACAGAAGTGTAGAAGGTGGTCATGGGCTCCACCCGTATCGGCCGGGTATACGCCTCCTCGACTGTCGGTGTTATCATCGTCCTCGTCATCCCATCGTACATACACCTCCACCGCCCGCATGTTGTATACGACCTGACAGGTCGGTCCGATCCGCATTAATATGAACGGGTCGTCAGACGGCAGGGAGATAGGGGTATACGCCGATCCGTCTTGTCTGTAAACAATAGAAATAGATGCAAACTTTGGCGCACAGTGTGAAAGAAGCGAGTGATCACACACCGTTTACTGGTTTGGTACAAGATAAAGGCCTGAGCATGTGACCCCGACCGCATTCCTAGATCCACCAGTACTAGGCTAGAGCTCTGAAGTAACTTGCCAAAGGTCACTCCCACGAACCCAGCGGTGTGCATGGACAAACGTTTACAATCTTGTCACCCACGTTGATATTATATGTCAATAGGTTGATATGACTACAAGTCGTGTCTCTTATAGAAACACGTTGTCGTCTTTCAACTATAAGCGACGCCTCTGAGATCATTCGGGGTATTGACGGATATATTGGAAACGATGTTGAATTGATTTTGACTACATATAATTGTACTCGCAATTCATTACTACCCATTGTTTTATGACTGTTCAGTTGTTATGTTCCTTGTTTGTGTTGTTTTATATCTTTTCTGTAATTTCATGTCTTTGCCATGTTTGATTTGTAAATGGCTAAAGGCTTACTTTTTTGCCGTTGCTGATAAAATGTATGTATGTATTAACCCACACAGATAAGACTGGGGAGACTCGGGCAAGGACGTCTCGACACCACCCCGAAGTTAGGGTGGTCAGAGCGTTCAGTACTGCACGGCCCGGTGAAGATGTACTACGGAAACTTCTAGAGATGGTAATATGAACTACATGTATACTATCGACGAGATTACGACCATACCTGTGTTGTTATTTCGCGACATTGCCAATGTTTGCCCCCTTAACAACATATATTTAATTGAGATTTTATCATGTTAAAAATTGTTCTACAAACACGAGTGTTCATTTGCGAAGTTTGGTGCAGCGACGTAAGGATTTTTTCATGGCACGTAAGCACGTATGCAAAAGCAGGAAACGGGCGGATTCAATAAGGTACGAATAATGAACAACCGAAAGATGAGGATTTGTATGGAAACAGTACACGGGGTGTGGTTGAAACCAACCTGTTTCTTTAAGATAAACCTGTTCAAAGAGACTCTCGCAAAGATTTGTGCTTAAGGATTAATAAATGTTAAAACTTTGATATAAACAATCCTTGTGACTAAACCAAAGTAATTAATCCTGGTGCTCGCAGTATACATACCTACAACAATAATTAATCCTGGTGTTCCTATCAAAAGTCCCCGTGGGCAGAGTTCCACTCGCACTGTTGGAGTTGTCATCATCCTCATCGTCCCATATCAAATAGCCATTGCTGAAACCTACATGGAGATAACCGAAACAGTGCATTGCTGAAACCTACATGGGATATAATCGAAAGAGTGCGTTGCTGAAACCTAAATGGAAGATAATCGAAAGAGTGCATTGCTGAAACCTAAATGGAAGATAATCGAAAGAGTGCATTGCTGAAACCTAAATGGAAGATAATCGAAAGAGTGCATTGCTGAAACCTATATGGGGATAATCGAAAGAGTGCGTTAGTCTATCTTGGATTCAGCCAAAGTGTTCTGATCCGTGCCTATATTTATATTATACCCCACACTAGGCGTATGGGGTACACGCATGAGCCATGGTTATGTCGCAAAGATTCCTGAAATTACATCTACCTTTAAAAAAAATTGCGTAACCCTTGAATCTTAAAGGTAACATTGTTGTACGAATAGAAATTAGACATGCCTTTGAAAGCACGATTCAGATTTCACAGGTAGGACCCATGTTCCGTTTACGTCAAAATAAACGCTTCCCTTATGTACCTTTCATATTTACGTTCACGTGGGAATCTAATGTACACGACTGGTGAACGCTCTGCCGCACCGCCATGGTGCTGACGACGAAATCGGTTGCGCAACTTCCGGTTTAGCGGTTTTATGGTAGGGTTTTGCTATTTTTCTGCATTTTCAGACAAGTAATCGAAAATCGAAAATCATTATTTAATCCTTATCGAATCCAACCGCCTATAGGAAAAGTTTCAGTTTTGAACTCGAGGAATTGGCTGTGATTACGCAATTTTCCTCGTCGATGCAATTCAGAATTGCATTTCGAAAGTCCGCAACCGCACCATCAGGTAAACATTGTGATAAACTATCCAAACAAACCGATATTGCAGCAAATCGTACATGTACATTTACCTTGACATTAAATGGCAAATTGCATGATATTTTACTGGTTTTGCGAACGGAATATCAGGAAGATTTATTTTCGAGTTCCTCTGGCGAGGAAAAATTACGAAATCTCGACCAATTCCACGATTTAAAAACTGAAACTTTACCTATAGGCGGTTGGTTTCAATAAGGGTTGAATCTTGATTTGGATCTTTGATTACTTGTCTTAAAATGCAGAAAATAGCAAAACCTACCCTAAAACCGCTAAATCGGAAGTTGCTCAACCGATTTCGTCGTCAGCACCGCGGTGGTGCGGCAGAGCGTTCACCAGCCGTATGTTACAAACCTTTTGACACAATCTCCTGAACACTGCTTACACCCTGTTCCATGCGTACGGAATATACGCATGGGCAAGGACCTTAGGTTATCTTTCATCTAGTCCGACTGTTGTCGAGATACTCTGTGAGAAATTCGCATCTAGGACTAGTTCTGATGTGATCTCCTTTTGATACTTTACCATCATGACTAATACAAGTCTCAACGAAAATGTTATAGGATCTGTACAATGACGTGATATTCATCGTGGAAGAAATATTATGGACACCGCTCATCATATCATTGACTAATGCTGATTATTCTGAACTATTAGTTTTATACACACCAATCAAACTGTATCCTTTATTGTAGGAACATTTAGTATATCACCTTATAACTTAATTGATATAAGAAGACCATCTTCCTTTGAACAGAGACGTTTTTCCAACATTACATCACAATCGAAATAAAATGCGTTGAATTCTCTACATTAGTACTCTGATGGTTTTGGATTGGTTTCTACGTGATCCAGCGGTGATTGAACTAAACCCGAAATCTGAAGCCCCTCCCACGGAAGATTAAGTTAGATATCAATAACGAGTCTCACAGATGATTGACCGTGATGATTTTCACCAGATGGTTGGTTTATCACTTATTGACATTTGTGTGTTTGAAGTTGTGATATCTCATAAATTATCAAGACTTTGTGAAATAACTACAAGATTATCCATAGGTTAGAACACCCCCCCCCCCCCGCCCCCCTCCACCCCCAACACCAATGCAAATATTGCCTTTTCAAAGTTTGAAGTTCATGACACGTTATACCAATCAGACCCGCATCTCCTTGCGTATAAGAAGACTCTAAACACCGTATTCAAGAACGAATTAACTGCTCCTTTTTTCCTAATGCTTTCAAAATGTAATGAAATACAGTAGATTTGTATCTTGTACACAATAACAGTGAGAACTGGGTGGAGTATATGATGTTCTACTCTCTGCTTGCCAGTAAAATTCGGTCAACAATTTTTGGTGGTAAAAGGTAGAAAAATAGAAGTATCTTACCAGCTGGACATCCGCCGTATTGGAGCAGACAATAATGTCCGCGAGGCCAGGGACGAGCGTAACGACTGGTTCTATATCCGTTGTTCATACAGAACCACGTGATCAGATTGTTTCGATTAAAGCTTCCTGGAAAATCAACAAACGGCGATAAACATTGGCTTAGACCAATCAGTAAAATCGACGCCATGGCCTGGATCTTGGCAAAAAATAAAGCAGAAAACGACGCACTATATTATATACGTATTTGTTTCTCTGTGTTTTCTGACGATACATTACTTGTACAACCAGCATTACAAACGTCACATGCCTGATGTAATTCCCATACCGGACCTTCAGCGTAGGTGTTTTGGTCTCTAGAGGTATTCTAATGATTACTGTTTATACTTTTATATTGGTACGGTTTATATCTTTCATAGACATGGATATAGTTAAATGTTTTAAAAATCCCATATCTTTCATAGACATGGATATAGTTAAATGTTTTAAAAATCCCAAATCTTTCATAGACATGGATATAGTTAAATGTTTTAAAAATCCCATATCTTTCATAGACATGGATATAGTTAAATGTTTTAAAAATCCCATATCTTTCATAGACATGGATATAGTTAAATGTTTTAAAAATCCCATATCTGTTAAAGTCATGGATATAGTTAAATGTTTTAAAAATCCCATATCTGTTAAAGTCATGGATATAGTTAAATGTTTTAAAAATCCCATATCTGTTAAAGTCATGGATATAGTTATGTGTTTAAAAAAATCCAAACTCTTTCATAGATATGGGTATAGCTATATGTTCTAAAAAAAATCCCGCGTTATAGTCATGAGTATAGCTATATGTTTTAAAAAAAATCCCGCGTTATAGTCATGAGTATAGCTATATGTTTTAAAAAAATCCCGCGTTATAGTCATGAGTATAGCTATATGTTTTAAAAAAAATCCCGCGTTATAGTCATGAGTATAGCTATATGTTTTAAAAAAAATCCCGCGTTATAGTCATGGGTATAGCTATATGTTTAGAAAAAATCCCGCGTTATAGTCATGAGTATAGCTATATGTTTAGAAAAAATCCCGCGTTATAGTCATGAGTATAGCTATATGTTTTAAAAAAAATCCCGCGTTATAGTCATGAGTATAGCTATATGTTTTAAAAAAAATCCCGCGTTATAGTCATGGGTATAGCTATATGTTTAGAAAAAATACCCAATTTGATATAGTTTTTCGTCGATTATGAAAGCAAGCTCTTACAACTCAAAATGCTAACTCACGATTTTGATTTCTAGATACAGAACCAGTGCTCGCACTGATTTAGGATTAACTTATGTGAGGTAAAAGGTGAACCCCGTTACTTGCAGGAATCGACCCACGACCCTCTTGTCTAGAGGCCGACACCCTATTCCTGAACCACTGTCCTGCAACTTTGAAGTTGGTGCTTAATATATCAAAATGTTTGACAGCGAATAGAACTGGCGTAGGTTAATTCCTTTTTTATTCTTTTCGAAATGACAAACCAATCTGGTTTCGCTTGTCAAATATGGACCTTTCAGGAAACAGGAGAATAATCCAGCTAGCCCGTCCGTTTTAAATATATTTTTTTCTATCCCCTCTAAAGCGAGATCAGACTTAAACAGTAGAGAAGACTTTTCTGAAGCCATCCACAATGTCTATACAGGAAACACATCAGTGTTCTACTAGCTCACCTCTTACTAGCAAAAATGTTAGTAGATACGATGTTGTTTGGCTGATAGGCCTACAATACCCACAGGACAATTCTGTACAAACATTTCTGATTAGCATAAACACTAAGCAGGACACACAATATAGACCTTCGTGTACTATATATACTTACGCTCCATGTATCACCCTATGGTAACTTGGCGTTCACCCGTTACTAAACGCAAATTTTCAACTATCCAAATTGAAAGAGTTTGCAGACGACATTTATAAATGCGATGGAATAAAAAAAACAATATTCTGATAGGGCAGAAAACATTGTGGGAAAAGGATAAATGGCTCTTTACGAGCAATTTCTCCTTTTCTCACAGTGTTTTCCAGAGTGGTCTGCAACAAACTGGTTAAATTACGTTATTGTTTGGTAATGGTTAATGAAAATAAAACCTAGCACAACATCACCTGCAAGATAGTCATAAACGTTCGTGGAAAAGAAATTAGATGCGTCGTCATCCTCGGTGTCGTATTTCCGCCATCCTTCCCGCCAATATACGTCACCTCCGGGACAACCGGAAGCGCTCTTCATCAGCCCGTAACTCCCTTTCGGCCATGTTACCGGTATGCTCAATGGATCTCCTGTAGTAATGAACATGCAGAACAACAAACTAAATACATGTATTTCGGTGAGTTACGACTCTCTTCGGTATATCTATAGGACATGCACTTAACCAAACGCCAAATTTTTCGTCTGTCCCAAATTGAAAGAGTTTGCAGACGACATTTCAAAATGTTATGACATTGGAAAGTAATCTTCTGACAGGACAGAAAACATTTTGGGAAAAGGAAAAATTGTTCTTAACGAGAAATTTCTCCTTTTCCCGTTTTTCTCGTTAAGAGCAATTCTCCTTTTCCCACATTGTTTTCAAGAATCGTCTTCAACAAACTAGACTAATGTCGTTATTGTTTGGTAGTGGGTCAAACCAAGCACACGTAATCCCAAACGTCGTTTTAAAAGGACAATTTCACAGATTTGGAATTTAACTTTTTAAAATGTATTGTGTTCTATCGATAGCTTTGACAACATAGATTTCTAAAGTAACATAAGACTAGATATTTGCCAGCTTTCCAACCCTGTTTATAATCGTACGAAATCAAAAGATATCGATTATTCATTTTGCAGATAATGCAAAACGTTTTAACGGGATTTTTTCGTAATAACGAGCTAAACTTAGAACCATATGACATATTTTATTCAACATTGTCACGTGGGTCATAGAAAACGTTTAAACGCTCGATAGCACAAACTCAAATAGAGTTTTTCGTGAAACGCAGCTCATATAGTAACTCATTTCTTTTTAAAGGTAGTTGAGTTAGTGATAAGCGACTTCAAGTCGTTCCGTGAAACCGAAGGCTGGTATTCAATGACAAAAGTAATTTCCTTGGAAGTGTTTATAGCTGAATCTAGTTGAAGTAATGTTTACGTACTAGTAAAGGTCGGTGCGTGGCTATATGCCGAATACGCTTGCAGGGCCTTGTCAAGGTTGGCTTTCATGGTCGTCAAGTTGAATGTTGGGGGACAAAAATCGGCGACGATGCTGTTCTCAGTTAACTCAAAACAAGAGAAACAGATTAATATTTAAATGTGTTTTAATGTCACACAACAGAGCACTGGTGCCTATAATGGACAACTCGTTTATTTCTGACACAGCTTTCTTAACCATTTACCAAACGCCAAATGTTCGACTGTCCCAAATTGAAAGAAATTGCAGACGGCATTTCAAAATGTGATGAAATTGAAAAACAATCTTTTGATAGGACAGACAACATTGTGGGAAAAGGATGAATTGCTCGTTAAGGGCAATTTCTCCTTTAACCACAATGTTTTCAAGAGTCGTCTGCAACAGACTTGTCAAATGTCGTTGTTGTTTGGCAGCGGGTTAAGTAGAAAACGGCAATATTTGAGACCCCGAATTTTCCAGACCTAGAAAAAGAGTTGAGTGGCAGGGAAGATCAAAACTGGAATGGGAAAAAAATGAAAGATAAAAAAAAAGACTGACTGCCACATTGCCTTCAAATGAAGATGGCCAATCGTTAATGTTGTTATAAGTTGTGGCCCAATCCAATTACAATTAGTTTTCGCATGTTCATATCTTTTTCTTTATATACATGGGATTTTGAAGGTTTCTAACAGGGATTGAAACCCGGGACTCTCGGTGCAAGAGGCCAACACTCTACCTCTGCACCACTGCCGCCCACATATGAATGAATACTGTATTGAAAAGCGCAGTAACAATCTAAACACATCGGGTTTATCAAATGAAAACACCCCTGAAATAATAGGGATGACGTCATATTGTCTTCTCGCGAGAATGACGTCACATTACTTTCGATTTCAAAAATAGATCTTAAATGTGAAATCTAAAATGTCGTTTAATTTGATTAAGGACACACTTTTACGTGTCATAATTTATAATTCCGCCATTTGGTATGAGTTACCGATAAAAATGACTTAAAAGGATGTCAAACACTTCCATATACTGTTACATTGAACTACTTGTTGTGCACGCTAAAAAACCCTACACTTATATCCGAGATGTATTTCACAGCTCACGGGTAGTCCCGATTGGCGCTGTAAATCACCTTATTCCACAAGTTGTGATCCATGGCGAATGTAAGCGGCACAACACGGGCTCCTATCGGTACTTTCTCGTCCGGACCCCCCGCGACGATAGTGGCCGTTGACGTGCCGAACCGTCGGGATACGGCAGACTGTGTCTCTGTAAAGTTGACGGTGTCGACAGTCAGTGAGGAGCCGTGACCAAGATATGCACCAGTCTGGTGGACACGTCCCGGTGCCTGTTACAATTACAATATTTGTAAACTTAAGGCTTCTACATACATATGTGAAATATTATACATTGACAAATTTCTTTTTTATATACACAGATAGACAACATACGAAGGAAAGACATATGTACACATACCAATATTTTTTTTTATCACACTTTTCAGTTGGAAAAGCATATAAAGCCTTTGCCCGCCAATGAATTTGCTTCAAAGGAAAGTAACATGCAAATATCCAAAAAAATCACACACAAAATGTCAACCCAAAACATTGTTCTTTTGGAGGCAGAACGGTAGACGTGTGACTCGTTGTTCTTAGGTAATCAGACTGTTGTTTCGAAACAAATATGGAATACTCATCAGTCTTTCTCTCTATTTGAAAGAATAAAACCTAGAAGATCGCACCACCTTTTAGGAATCAAATGGAATCACAAACGACTTCTCTATTTTCTTTCAGATTTTCTTTGCCATTGGCATGACCTGTCCATTCCATTTTGTCGAGTTAACCGTTTTCTTATTAGAAACAAGCTATAAGCATTGCAGAATAAGGAATTTGAAACAATTTAAAGCATTGGAATTTTCATTTCTCATAACTCAAAAAAAAATAAAAAAAAATAAAAATGAGAAACTAACATTGGCCTGATTTTTTTAGAAATATTTTGAATGATCGATTTATTGATATACCTTTGAAAAAACTATTGATATACATATAAAAAACAACTTGATCATAATAATATGTCGATATAAAAAAAAGAACAAAATAAAAAGTCACAATCAACTTTGGATATTTTGAAATAAACAGCCATATACTAAAAGTAGAACAATTACATATACATGGATCGTTTACCTGTGATTCCACGTGGTTGAAAGCGTCAAGTCGACTTATCCTATACCGATCTATAGTTCTCTGTCCATATTGACTCGATACGACGATACTCTGTAATACGTTCAACGACAATTAGTATTGTTCACCAACATTCCCCGTCTGTTGACCTGCCTGATTAGCATGAATTACACGCTATGCTGAGTATCTAAAGATATCCTCGGAGCCGCCCGTAATGTTCGCTCACGTGGCTTTTATAAGACGGACAGTGCTACCACGAGAGAATGGACGTTGTTACACAGTATTATCTTGATGTTATAGGGTTATGTAACATTGCCCAAACCTCAATTCTGATGAAAATTATTAAAAAAAAAATAAAAAAATAATGTGATCAACAGTCAATCAATAATTATAAGTTTATTTTCATTGGGTATTTTTGCAATTGAAATAAAATATCAATTGTGAAGGGCTTTGTTGAATAGTCTCGAATGTGTAAGGAAGACCGTCGAGTATTAAATATACCGCGTCATAATTATTTATGCATAGAAGGCAACAGACGGTGAATGTCGGACAACAATACTACCTGGTGGTTCAATAGACTTATAAAAGAGTGAACTCGAGATGAATAAATCTAATTCTTTTAGAAAATAAACCCTTATAAGCGTTAAAAAGTACAATTTTGAAATAACGGATCGTTTTTACACTAAAAAAGGACTACGGCCGTCTTTAGTTGTTTTAGTACAGAACGTGAGATTACAAATACCGTCTCAAGAAAAGGATCAAATGTAGCCGTGTATTTGGACCTTCATGACAGTTGGTCTCATGACACCGAGACCTCTGGTTTCTTGTATGTGACCTTTGGCATGTCACTTCAGAGCTCTAGCCTAGTACTGGTGCATCCAGGAATGCCGTTACAAAACTGAAAAGTGTTGTTACTGACGAAGAGGACCCATATGGGACCTGTGTCAAAAACTTTCTATAACTATAACTATAACTATGACTTCAAGTCGGAGTTACGTTGGCTTTACCATGCTAGACAAGCCCTTGAACACAGTAAAGCTACAGCTAATCATATATCGAATGAGAGCCAGCTATCGCTTAATAACCTGATATGGTATTGACGCGATGTGAAACCCAAACAAACATACAAACAAGAAAACATTAGCATAATTGCAAACTGTGTACAATGAATACTGAAAAGAAACCTCTTGATCATAAGTAATCTGAAAAGAAACATGTTAAACATCTATAATTGTAAGATGATACTCACAGTGCCCCACTTGTCCAAGAACTTTGAATAAGCGACAGACTCAAACGCGCCTGGTAATTGACAAAGAGACGTCACAAACTCCGCTGTCAAACTGAACAAACCATTCGGAATATCCTCTGTTTTATACCGCGCCTCACTGGCCTCGCACGTTGTGGTGACGTCACGGTATATGGTGGGTTGTGAAGATGCGGCTGTGTCAGGATACATATCCCGGAATTCTAAAACAGACGAACTAAACGTGTTTCATATGCGTGAACTCTGTAACAGACGTACTTAACGTAAATATGCACGTGTCAACTATGTAACAGACGTGCTTGACATGTTGTGCATGTGTTAACACTGTAACAGACATACTTAACGTGTAGTACATGCTTAAACTCTGTAATAGACGTACTTAACGTGTTGTACATACGTAATTTCTGTAACAGACATACTTAACGTGTTGTACATACGTTAACTCTGTAACAGACGTACTTAACGTAAATATGCACGTGTCAACTATGTAACAGACGTGCTTGACATGTTGTGCATGTGTTAACACTGTAACAGACATACTTAACGTGTAGTACATGCTTAAACTCTGTAATAGACGTACTTAACGTGTTGTACATACGTAATTTCTGTAACAGACATACTTAACGTGTTGTACATACGTTAACTCTGTAACAGACGTACTTAACGTGTTGTACATACGTAAACTCTGTAATAGACATACTTAACGTTTTGTATATACGTTAACGCTGTAATAGACATACTTAACGTGTTGTACATACGTAAACTCTGTAACAGATGTACTAAACGTGTTATACATACCTAAACTTTGTAACATACATACTTAACGTGTTGTACATACGTAAACTTGGTAACAGACGTACTTAACGTGTTATACATACATACACTTTGTAACAAACGTACTAAACGTGTTGTACATACCTAAACGCTGTTACAGACATACTTAACGTGATGTACATACGTAAACTATGTAACAGACATACTTAACGTGTTGTACATACGCAAACTTGGTAACAGACATACTTAACGTGTTGTACATACATAAATTTGGTAACAGACGTACTTAACGTGTTATACATACATACACTTTGTAACAGACGTACTTAACGTGTTTTACATACGTTAACTCTTTAACAGACGTTCTTAACGTGTTGTACATACGTTAACTCTTTAACAGTCGTTCTTAACGTTTTGTACATACCTAAACTCTATAACAGACGTTCTTAACGTATTGTAGATACGTAAACTCTTTAACAGACGTTCTTAACGTGTTGTACATACGTAAACTCTCAAACAGACGTGCTTAACGTGTTGTACATACGTAAACTCTGTAACAGACATACTTAACTTATTGTACATGCGTGAACTCTGTAACAGACGTGCTTAACGTGTTGTACATACGTAAGCTCTGTAACGAGTTATCATGTAGTTTAATCCAAAAGCATGACATCGCTTTTGCGATCTACTGCATATATACTGTGCATACTTAGATATACGTATATTGTCGTTTCATGAATTAATTATGCTTGCAGTATCTTCATTTAATTGTATATCAAAACAACAAAGTAATACAGCCTTTTATTTTTATTTTCAAATTTCCTCTCGTGTGAGTAAGCACTTTTAAAGGATTTATCTGTAACCATGATATTTACCTGTACTTAGAGTGAATGCGCTTGCCATCAGGTCCGAAGGATGTGTGTCTGAAAGCGAAAAATGGAATAAAACTAGTAAAAAATAAATTCTCACATTTCCTTTATATCGTCATAAAACGTGAAAACAAAATTCGAATATAATGGTTGCCTTTTATCGAGGCATACTTCTCAGCAAATCATTGACCAATCAGCGGGGAGGTGGACCACCGCTATAGTTTTGATTGAGTTATCGAGTCTCTGTCGGTTTAAAAAAATAAATAAATAGATAAATAAAAACGTCAAAGATCGGTTTACGCAATCAACACAAGAAACTGTTAATTCTTTATCCCAATGGTATTTCGTGACGTAAATGATAGCTTGATAACGATTTATAAACAACCCAATACACAAAAACTTAACTAAGTATACAAAGCAATTCATATACCAAGCGTTAAAATTACATGTCTTAATCTAGTTTTGGATTTCTTTGGTAGCATTGTAGAAATCTTCCAGTTCTTTAATTACTTGAAGGTGTGACTATGGTGCGGAGCTGGTCTTGGTAAGACTGTGCATCAAACAGCATACTGGCGGTTTGAACCGCTGTACAGGTACTCGTGGCAGGTGTATACTCTGTCTCCCGCGGGTTCGCGCCACCACTCAACTACAAAAGAGCGGGGAGGGTAATCTTTACATAATTATTTACAGTATAGAGCGGACATGGTAGTTTTTACATTATTATTTACAGTATAGAGCGGACAAGGTAATCTTTACATAATTATTTACAGCATAGAGCGGACATGGTAGTTTTTACATTATTATTTACAGCATAGAGCGGACAGGGTAATCTTTACATAATTATTTACAGCATAGAGCGTACAGGGTAATCTTTACATAATTATTTACAGCATAGAGCGGACAGGGTAATATTTAAATAATTATTAACAGTATAGAGCGGAAAGGGTAATCTTTACATAATTATTTACAGTATAGAGCGGACAGGGTAGTTTTTACATAATTATTTACAGTATATAGAGCGGACAGGGTAGTTACATAATTATTTACAGTATAGAGCGGACAGGGTAGTTTTTACATAATTATTTACAGTATAGAGCGGGCAGGGTAATCTTTACAAAATTATTTACAGTATAGAGCGGAAATGGTAATCTTTACATAATTATCTAAAGTATAGAGCGGACAGGGTAATCTTTACATAATTATTTACAGTATAGAGCGGGCAGGGTAATCTTTACATAATTATTTACAGTAGAACCTCTATACCTCGAAGTGCAAGGGACCTCATGAAAATGTTCGATATAGAGACAGTTCGACGTATAGTTGTCTGATATAAAAAGACATAGATAGAAAGAACAAATGATCCTGGAACCCCTATTTACTTCGACATACATAGTATTTCGACAATTAGAGCTTCGAGAAATAGATATTCTTTTGCACATCATATGTGTAATGGAAAAGGGGCGAGAAAGAACTTGGCTTTATTCAAAGCTGTATTTACGCCGTACACAATGTGTAGTGGAATCGTTTTCTGGCACTTATTGACAAATCCACGGTTCAGGTAATTCAAATACAATCACATCGTTACTTTAAATATCTTGAATCAAAGTCAGGGTAGCACTCGGGGTCCCACTAGTTACTAACCACCATATCCCCATGTTTAGTGGAGGACAGTGGTCCAGGGGTAGAGCCTCGGCTTCTGGACAGAGGGTCAAGGGTTCAAATCCCGTGAAAAGCGGGATCTGCCTTGCGAACTTTCATTAATTCACATTCGGCGCGATTACTGGTTATGTATTCAGAAAGCAGAATCGAGAATGATTAACCTGAGTTAAAAGAACTTATTTCACAATCGATGTAAAATAAATAGGTTTATACTATACTATCCCCATGTATACCGACATGCAGTATATTTCGTTTCTTAACCCATTACCAAACAATAACGACATTTGACTAGTTTGTTGCAGACGACCCTGGAAACATTGTGGGAAACGGAGATATTTCTTTTAACGAGTAATTTTTCCTTTTCCCACAATGTTTTCTGCCCTATCAGAAGATTTTTCATCACATTTTGAAATGTCGTCTGCAAACTCTTTCAATATTGGACAGTCGAAAACGTTTGGTAAAGGGTTAATGTACTGTAAAGCTTTGTCAGCTTTGACTTATTTGTGACGATACATTTTCATCATTTTAACACGTTCAAGCTATACGATACGGTTTTTGTCAATCATGACACATTTAGTAAAATGTTAATGTTTGTTTAGTGATTCTTTATATCGTAAAGAATATTGATAAATATAGCTCCATGTAAGGTTTATATGATGAGGAAATGATGACAATGAATGTATGAACTTTAACTTTTCTGACTTTTCTGAAATGAAAATCGGATACGAAAACAGAGAAACAGTTCATAAACAAGGTTGCGACTAGAAGTGACACGATCAAGAAGTTGTATTCCGACAAATGTTATTAAAGGGTGAATACTGTGCCTTTTCAATCGTTTCTGATGTAGTGGTTATTTGCCATGATCTTCAAACCTATGTTTGGTTGGTCTTTGCATAATAACTTTTTCTTGAGGATCAACCGAATCTGAATGTGTACTTAGCTGATCTGGACATTTTGAGAGTGAATGGTAGCAGTTTAACCCATAACCAAACAATAACGACATTTTACCACTTTGTTGCAGACGACTCTGGAAAACACTGTGGGAAAAGGGGAAATTGCTCATAACGAGCAATTTCTCCTTTTCCCACAATGTTTTCTACCATACCAGAAGATTACTTTCCGATTTCATCCCATTTTGAAATGTCGTCTGTAAACTCTTTCAATTTAAGACAGTCGAAAATTTGGCGTTTGGGAAAGGGTTAAAGTTGTTTGTAACATTGTGGATAAACTCACCTGTAATATGCGGCTGTTGAGTTTGAACCCTTCGTCTATATGCGCTGTTCCATCTGGGTTACCGTACAGCAGGTTGTATCCTATACCGATATACTGTAGGGCTGTACCGGAAACGGTTAGACAGAACAGAATAGTATAGACTAGAAAAAAGTTTGCTTTAAGATTAGACGTTTACACTGTACATAGCCTTAAAGAATATAACTCATGAAAAGTTGATATATAAATTGTCTCTGCGTACATGTATATACAAATGGAATTTTGTGAGAACGATAACAAATGAAGCAAACTCTGTGCAAATGATGTTTAGGGAGAAAAAAACAATTACGTACTTTACTCTTGATAGCTGTATATCATAAATGTGAACTTTACTACTGACCAGGAAGAAACAAAAACATGAACAGATCCATTCTTACAATATGCAAGTTATGTCAAACGATCAAACCATAAATAAACTTACTCTGTTCCTGACCAGTAAAAGATTGATTATCATATATTTAGGTACAGACATGAAGGAAGAAATGTGATCTGATTCAAACATTTGTGTTCAGAATGCTTCTTTTAGCGATCAAAACTTCTTTGAGAAATAAAACATCTTTATTAGTAAGCCAATGACACTTCAGATTTGATCTATCGCTAGATATATTTGACACTTCTTAGAAAGGTTATCGACTAACCGCCAGGTCATATGCTATGGTGGGAGACCAATCAGGAATTACTTCCGGAGGTCGTTGTACAGTAAAAGGAAGTTCATGAACTTTTAGAATGTTACTTTTTGTGTTAATTTTATGCTTTTAGAATACATCAGGGGCCTTTTTTGCTGTTTTTCATCTTTTGTTGGTGTTGGGAATGTTTTAAACCATTTTCTTTTTGTTTATTTTTTTCTCCAGAATTATTTTCGCGGAAGGCGAAGCGATAAGGATGATAAAAATACATTTCTTTTTTGATTTGAGATTGATCTTTATGAATAATTTATCGGTTCGTCACAATGCTTGCTAAACGCTTCTGCAAACAAGTCAAGATTTATAAAGAAAAACAATCCCTTATAAGTTTCCTGTTCATAAAAAAAGGTGGTTGGTGCCTTGAATCGGTAATGTTATCGGGCAAGGCGTAGTAATGTCATTCGGTGAGTCTATATGGATTCAAATAAAGAAAATGGGAATGGAAACAAAAAAGAGGAAACTGAATGGAAACTCAATACAGACAGGTACCCGGTAACTATCACATGGCTTAGTGAAGGACAACTACACTATTATACCGCACCCGGTTATCGGTCCGAATATCCCACTGGTGACAGAACAAATGTGTATTTTGAGATAACTGTGATCTTACAAATGGTAATAAAAGAACCCAAGGAATATTTGACAAACACGTCTAAAATAGAAGACTGGTTTTGAAAATGGAAACACTATGACAACGAGAAGAGCACACCATTCTGTTACAATATACTATAGATAATTCCGTAATACCTTACCAAATAATGAAAATGACTGCCAATAATTGAATTGGTATGGGAAACTTACCAGGGGTCATTGTGGTGGTGGGAACAGGAGTTGTGGTCGTAGTTGTCATTGGAGGGGTGCTTTTACTTAATGTTTGAGGCGATGTGTTACTTGGTCTGGAAGATGGACTGTTACTTGATCTGGAAGATGGGCTGTTACTTGGTCTGGAAGGTGGGCTGTTACTTGGCACTGAAGATGGACTGCTACTTGGTCTAGAAGGTGGGCTGTTACTCTGCACTGAAGATGGACTGCTACTTGGTCTAGAAGGTGGGCTGTTACTTGGCACTGAAGATGGATTGTTACTTGGTCTAGAAGGTGGGCTGTTACTTGGCACTGAAGATGGAATGCTACTTGGCACTGAAGGTGGGCTGTTACTTGAAGCGGGAGATCTGCTTGTTTTACTTAAACCGATTGGCGGGATTGTGCTTGAAATTGTGTTTTTTCGCATTTCTACCGTATTCGATGAGGTATCTACCGGAGCTGTAGTTGTAACT
Organism: Cerastoderma edule; assembly: GCA_947846245.1. NCBI lineage: Eukaryota > Metazoa > Mollusca > Bivalvia > Cardiida > Cardiidae > Cerastoderma > Cerastoderma edule. The sequence goes on along the minus strand of OX401419.1, from coordinate 28,120,688 downwards.
GTTCGAACAGAAAAACAGAACTTATACAAGAGCACTTAAATGTGAGGATCAATTAGAAAGTGATAGCGTTTTGATATTTAATAAAGCAAAACTAATACAAACGCACTAAAAAGTGAGGATCAATTAATCAACGATCAAAAGCGTTTTGTCATTAGATAAAACAAAACTAATACAACAGCATAAAAAATGAGGAGCAATTAAAAAGCGATCATGGCGTATTGCCAGCAAATAAAACAAAACGAACAGAAACGAACTTAAAAGTGAGGATCAACTAGAAAACGATCATAGCGTATCAATTTTGTGATGACATTATAGTATAGTATAGGGTCATCACAAAATTACAATACGCTGTGATTGCTTTCTAATTCACACTTTACTTTACTTAAAGAATTTAATTCACACAGGTCAATATGGTAGTTAGCTTTTATGCGTTTAGTATGCAATCATGCTCATGTTTGTATGCAACATCGACGATGTGTTATTGGTATATTATTTAGAGGACACTTGTATGATAAAACTTTTTCTTTCTAGGCACATCTAGTATAGTACCTCCGAATGATTCTTAGCTGCAAGAGAGCTATTTCTTTCTCGAATGTAGACACTTAGAATAGAATCCCCACGAGAAATATCGCCTTAATCGATTAATAAATATAATCGAGAAGAAAAAGTCGAAATCATACGAAGACTAATGTTGGCAGCAAAGCTTACATTCATTTGTCAAATGCAATAACATTTCATATAATCTTGTTTTAAGCGACCACTCTTAAGCAGTTAAATAAAATGTTATTTAGTCGAATGATATCATGATAAAGAACGCAATTAAGACTGGCGTCCTTCTTAACCCATAACCAAACGATAACGACATTTTACCAATTTGTTGCAGATGACTCTTGAAAACATTGTGGGAAAAGCAGAAATTGCTCGTCGCGAGCAATTTCTCCTTTTCCCACAATGTTTTCTACCCTACCAGAAGATCATTTTCCAATTTCCAATCACATTTTGAAATGTCGTCTAAAAACTCTTTCAATTTGGGGCATTTAAACTATTGGCATTTTGGTAAAGGGTTAAGCCGTTATTTGTCTTACAAGCCCCGATTCTGTGACCTTATACTATGATCGTTTAAAACAAGATGGACTGTATTTGGTTCATAAACTTCTGTGTCAATCTTACGTACTCAGATCCGTCGCAGGAGGGGCGCCTTGGCATTCTTGTGTCTGTACTTTAGCCCCACTCTGTACATAGCCAACCTGAGAAAGACGTTATTAAACGGGATTTTTTCACTTTGCTGCTAATAATTACATAAAGGTAGTAAACTTGGCAGTATTAAATAGAGTGTAAACAAAGCAAGTAAATCCGGACTATTTTCTTGCCTAGTTCCCACCGATGTGTTCGTCCGCACAGTGAAGTGGATGAATAATGAGTAATTGGGGTTTTGTGCAAGTTTATTTATAGATTTATAGGTAAACTAGCAGGCTACAAAATATGGTATGTAAATTCAATGGACTAAGGATGCTGCACAATTTAAGTCCAAAAATAATCAAACTGGATGCTGATGGTATACAATCTATAACGGGTATGGTGTTATCGGGTACCAAGTTTTTCAGAAAGTCAGTATTCCTTTGAATTATCAAAATGAGAAAGCATAAAATGTCAACGATAGACATTTAATCAATCAAACCACTTTTGGTTCACATTTCCATAATATATAGAAAGTTTCCCGATTCATGAGGCAAGGATAGTATAGGGAAGTGCATCAAACAATTTTTTGCGGTAGTTATATTTTGTTTTCTCTGATTAGAATCACAACGACGGACCCAGAACCCAACACGCATGATATATAGAGTAAAGAAGAATTTAGATATCTTGTTTCTTAGTAAGATTTTGTAGGTGGTATTCGTAATATGACCCCATTGGATATCAAATCTGGATTTACCTTAGATGGTTATATTTGTATCATATTTTGATGATGTTAACCCTTATCTTACCAACAAATCTCATACATCAGTTATAAAGCATTCCTAGATGTTCATCTAAGTCGGGTATATGAGACAAGACCATGCTATATTTGCTTTTAGTTGTTTTTTATTGTAACTTATCCGTCCGGAACGCAGGTTCTTGTATCACAATATAACTATTTATATCCCTTAAACAGATTTGAGTTGTAATTGAAAGTCACTTAGAACTGCTTGTCGAAACTAACACTGGTTTATACCATAACGTACTGCATGTAAGCCTTTTTCGTAAAATAATTTTAGTTAAGATACAATTTGCATTAAAGCCATAAACCCAGCATACTCAGATGAGAAAGTGTCGATATCAAGTTACCTCTCCCTCGAACTGTATGGCCAGGTATCCTGTATTTGTGGCGCCCTGGTAGAGCGCCTTACAGTCAAACTCGTACATGTGACCTAGGGGTGATGCACCATGGTCCGGCGAGTCAAGGACAGCGATCTCTACATTATAGTTACAGGCACACGGGTAGTTACCACGGGAGATACCCAGAAGGGAGGCGACGATCACACACCACGTGATACCCATTGTACATCCGGGAAGTTGTCGTGAGTTGTTGTCGTCTAGTTTGTTTGTTGTTGTCGTCTAGTTTGTTTGTTGTCGTCTGGTTTGTTTCTGTTGTCTGGTTACTGCTGGTAATGTTTGTGTTGTTTAGATGTTGATTCTAAATATCTAATGTAAAAGGAAAATAGGCTTGTTTATATCATGAGTCAATAGTCCAATATTAAAACAAACCCGTATGTTTGATTGAATATAACCGTATAAATTTGTGTTAGAGTTCGACCCAGGTTATGCCTCTTGTTCCATGATTGACTTGTTTGTCCTACCGATGTGAAAGTTATTGTGATTTATCACACAAATACACCCAATCAACAGGCGATAACAACTAAGTATACACGTCCATGCTGATAATCGGTTTTGTAATCCAAGCATTGGAACCCTTTCTAGAATGGCTGATGTTAAACCTTTTCTTTTTAGAATAGATAAGAGTCATTAACTGACACAGGTCCCATATGGGTCCTCTTCGTCAGTGCTTTACCTACAGTTTTCAGTTCTTGAACGGCTTTAAAGTCATCGCTGCCTTTGTCCAATTATTTGCATGCATTTCGTCCTAAATCGTACTAGCTTTATACTGACCATCGGTGTGCATCTCTGCCACATAGGAGTATCCGAAAAGGCGTTCACTGACTGTTAGATAGTCTCAAAATAGGAAAGTGATATTACAGAAAACATGGCTAATCTTTTTGATATTTTGTTTTATAAAGCACACTAACAAAGCAACAATATGATAAAGAGGGATGCTCGCGTCATCGGATTGACATAAAAAAAACTTCCTGGGAGATGGATGATACATTACGGCTCCACAAGCTACACGATAAGTTAGCAAGTTTGAAAAAAAGTATAAGATAGCAAATTTTATCAAAGCGCTGATAGCGCTGAAGGACTAAGGCGCGTTTAAAGCATGATGATTGCGGATACAATTGAAAATTTCTTTGGGCAACATCTCGAGGAAAACAGCTGCTCCTTTTACCACCAATACTATAATTATTATTTCTGTGAAAAGAGACTGAACGAAATTCTATTTTTTGAACATCTGGACATTTTACGATTTCCCATGAGGCAACAGTTATAATAATATAGAGCAAAACAATGCGAGTTAATCCGGACTACATTCCTAGTTCCAAGAAGGTATTAATCCGCACAGTGAAGGTGGATGTTTAATGAGTTATTTTGGGTCAGACCACTTTTTGTGTATCGATAAAGTACCGTCCCTCAAAAAGTGGTAAAAGTGGTATGTAAATTCAATACACTAAGGTGCTGACGCACCCTTAGTCCAAAAAACCTGTGAGCCATCCTTGGGGATCTGATAAAATATGTTGGACATGTAATTCATCAAGCGATTCACCATGACGGAAAATGTCATGTAATTTAATATATCCTCGCTTACATCAATTTCTTGGGAACTTATAGGGAACACTTACATTTATAAGAGAATCAACTACTCCATACATGTAGGTAGTATTAACTCACTCTACTATATAACTCATGAACAAAGGGTTTGCAGCGTAAAGCTTTATATCCAGTCATCCAGTTTAGGTAGGTAGAAATATCACATTACCTCTTTGTCTTGAATAACTTATCGGCCCTATCACATCCTCGTGCACAATGTCGACGGCACCAACAGTGATGGCTGGATTAGTCACTGATAATAAACTTCTGTCACGTATTGACCCGTGGCTTACCGATAATCAGAGAATTTCCGTGCGCTTTGGCGTGGAGAGGAATTCAATGTATAAAACGACGTATCTCCTATAACCCGAAGGATACATGGCCTTTGTTGTTTCACATGGACGAGGTCTATTACAGATAAGACACGCTCGACGCTGCACAGTCGTACGCAGTCTGGGATCTGACTCTGCTGTTCACACAGATTGAATTGATACGAATTCATGCACCTCCTATTTAATGAGACAATTAGTGATTCTGTTAATTAAAAGTGCTTGTTCACAATTGTGAGGAGAATTAGAAGTTAATTTCTTCAAAACTGCACACCATCTGTAGTTTTATATGAATAGCAATAATGAATAGTAATTGGATGCAAAAATCAGATTTTTTTTAAGAATTCTTTAAAGTGTTAATACAGTGAATCAATATGTAATTGAATCGAAAAGTGTTTATGTTTAAACTAATTTATTTTACATCGATTGTGAAACAAGTTCTTACAACTTAGATTAATCACTCTCGATTCTGCTTTCTGGATACATACTCATTACTCGCACCGAATGTGGATTAATAAAAGGTCGCATGGCAGATCCCGCCACTCACGGGATTCGAACCCACGACCCTCGTTTCCAGAGGCCGACGTTTTACCACCGGACCACTGTCCTCCATCGAAAAGTGCGATATCGCTTTTGAGATCTACCGTATATAAACTGTATATTCTTAAATAAATTTGAGCTTCTTGAATCAATTATGCTTTAAATAGCCTTTATAAAACTTAATGGTACGTCTCTAACATGTCACGGAGACATCAGTTGCCTCTCTTAACAGTTCTGTTGTTGGGATTCTGGGGCGAAAGAAGCGTACGTGTGATTAACACTGACTTATCAATAGCGTCAACCTACACAGTTGTCTCGAGGAACTGATTTCCTGATAAAGGTCGACCTGTTTATGTAAGCATTGTATTCTACGAAACTGTTGTAAGGTGTGTTTTAGTTAATCGTGGTACTGTGCGAGTTTTTTTTTACAAGAAATAAGTTTGTTAAAGGTGTTTCTTCACAGAGGAAGTCTAAAAATAAAAAACAATTTCTTTAAAACTGCACAATAGCTATACTATTATATCATACATACTGACGAAAATTCTTCAGAGGCAAAATCTTTTAATTGTATGTCGAACAACAATACAAAAGCTGTGTTGTTTCAACGGCATTTCATTTTGACTTTCAAATTTTCTCTTCTGAGAACAAGCAACTTCAATGTTTTATTTGTTATTCGGACTGGTTGACATCTCATGACAAAAATATCGACGGTCGTCAAACACAATAAAGATAGTGGTTTTTAACGATAACTTACTCTATTGGTTGAATCACTATCAAAGGTTTTTCTTAAAAAAGGTAAAACAAGACGAAATAGTCGAAATTTTGAAAGGACGTCGAAATGAAGGCATCTTTTAATCGTAATTACTTTTTGTGATCCCCCTCCCCAAACTAAATAATTACATTCGCCCCTATCAAGACTTTACGAAGTAATTAGTCATCCACTTTTATCACAAATACTTTTAAGAAAAGATGAATTTATACAATCTATTGACGACCTAGCATAGAAACAGGACAGCCCCGGGCCTTATCTGCGATGTGTCTAAATATGCGACATAACGATAATACCAGGAATTCCCGTACATTTCACAGAAAACACGCCATGACAACACGCGATATTTAAAGTAAACATCGGAAGTCAATTCTGTTTTCATCCTTGTGGTTGTAAACGGTCAATCAACGAGATATGTAGTGTTTTTCGTTATGAACTCTCTTTGATAACGGCTCTCATACTTCCGACTGCAGCAAACCAAATTCAAAGATTTCAAAAGTAATCCTGTAGTTCTTCTATCGTAAAAAGATCAACAAATAATTTCTGAAGTAACACAGAACTAGATTATTGACAATTTCCCAACCCTGATCGTAACTATACAAAAAAGATCAAGAACATTAAAATCGTAGTTATCTAAGACCGTTTCAACGGGTTTATTTTGTAAACAAAATCTTAACTTAAAGTAAGAGTTGGTAATTTTAGGTACACCTTTGTCACATGGGACTTCGAAAAAAAAAAAAACCCTTTTTCCACGCATGCGCATGGACGCATACATCATCAAATATTAACAAGTTAAATTTTGTTTAATTAGATTATAATCGTAGTTTTAAGTTAAACCTGACCACCTAGGCATTTGCCATTTGGTGAGCAAGAAAACAATAAGTACTATTTGTACATAGATTGTTAGGATATATCTAAGCTGAAGGTTAAAGAGACGGATTTTTCAGGATAACAAGATTAAAGATTTAACATCAGATAGTGATCCTTCGGCATACGTGTAATGAACCGGTACAGCTAAACAGCGGATATGGCCCATATCCGCGGATGTGGAAATCGGTCTACGGATATGACTATTATATTTCATGTAATTAACTTACGCGTGATGTATTTATTTACTATGCCTTATATTTATAATTTGAGATATATCTTTAACAATAATAAACAAAACACATCTTATTTTCACATATATCTTTTAGTATATTCGAGTTACTTTGTAATTTTTCCATATCCGCGTATATATTGGTCTGCGGATATGACATCTATTTTCTAATTAATAAACATAAGAGGGCTGTTTTTCTTTAATGCACCTTGTTTTATAATTTGATATATATTTTTAGCAATGACTAATGAATAACATACATCTTGTTGTCAGTTGTAACTATTACTGTATTCAGTTATGTTGTAGTTGTTTTACCATATCCGCTGTAATAGATCAACTAAAACAGCATCAAAGCATCAAATTTCTTCTTACGTATATCTAAGGATGGCAGTTATGCGTATTTACTATTCTGAGTAAATATTGCTTGAAAATTTGCCATACTTAATGATTAATTTCCCAAATAAATGTCATATCCGCAGACCGATTTCCATATACGCAGATATGGGCTATGTTCGCTGCGTGAAAGATCAACTAAAACAGCATAAAACTTTCAAAATTCTTCTTACGTACATCTAAGGGTGGCATTAAATACTTATTTATTATTCTGATTAAATGTTGTTTGAAAATTTACCATAGTTAGGGTTTTGTTCTACAAATAAATGTCGTATCCGCAGACCTATATCCATATCCGTGGATATGGGTCATATGCGCTGTGAAAGATCAACCAAAACAGCATCAAAGCATTGAATTTCTTCAAAAGTATACCTTGGGTGTAAGTTAATTTTTATTTATAATCCTGAATGATTATTGTATAGAAAATTACCATACCATTTGTTTTATATTACAAATAAATTTCATATCCGCAGACCGATGTCCATATCCACAGCCATATCCGCTGTCTAAAATCAACTTAAACAGCAACAAAGTATCCAATTTCTTCAAAAGTGTAACAAATGGTGTCATTTAGTACCTATTTACTATTCTGAAATTCCTTAGCCTACTTATTACTAGAATGGGTGACCATGCAAAGCACTCTGGCGCCTTAAAATACAACATCGACAAACACTGGATAAACAGACAATGTAACTCTCGCCCCACGCATGCGACATGTGTTTATATAACACTCGTGGCATGCATGGGACGAGTGTTGCATTGTCTGTTTATCCCGTGTGCGTGTCGATGTTGTCTTTAAAGATCAGAGCGTGAGTCACATGCTTGGTCCATATACCAACGGTAACCAGCCAAAATTGTTGACCAATTTTCTAACACAACATGGAGTGTTATATCATCGCATCAATCACTGGTCACAGACCTTTCTCTCTGTCTTCGTACCTTGTTTAGTTGATAAATATTGCCTTTCATGTATTGGTCCCAGGCTACTGATGCATAGTTGAGAGACAAACTGGCGAACATGTAACAAAGATACGTGCACACTCTTTTTTCTCAGTTTTTGTGCATCTGTATGCTACTGTGTACACAGATTCCACCGGAGGAGGATTTCAAAATGACTGGTTGCCTTTGTTGCTGTCCGTAACACGATGATGTGCTGCATATACCAAAGACCTAATAAAATAATGTTTATTAGGTCTTTGCATATACAGGTGAGTTGGTTGCCAGGGGTAACATGTGGAAGTCACATGACGTGTGACGTAAGACTCACGTGTGTATGATGCGAACCGGCCCGCACGGCTGTGTTTTCAAGGGAGTTCCATACGTTTTACCTGTAGAGAAAAATAGACGTTGATTCACCAGCCGTGTAGCGTAGTATTTAATAGATTGTAGAAAACCACTATGCGATCGTTCTTATGACTTGGCCGACATAAATCGAATTGCTACAGGTCTTCTTCGTCCGTTTTCTCGCTGTGGAACAAGGATTCGTACTTAAGGAACTCTTATGAGGCAATTGCTATGTATAAATGGTTATGCATAGCCATTACCCACTAAGGCTACCATAACTACGTGTGTGCGACAGTGGTGCGGTGAAAGAACGTCGGCCTCTAATCGTACCGAGGTTTCCGGGTTCGAATCCCCGTTATGCGAATACTGGTGTCCAGTATCAAGGAAGAAGTCATCGAGAGTGTTTTTGATAGACTTAACCATTTACCAAACGCCACATTTTCGCCTGTCCCAAACAGAAAGAGTTTGCAGACGATATTTTAAAATGTGATGAAATTGAAAAATAATCTTCTGATAGGTCAGAAAGCATTGTGGGAAAAGGAGAAATTGCTCGATTAGAGCAATATCTCCTTTTCTCACTATGTATTCCAGAGTCGTCTGCAGCAAGCCGGTCAAATGTCGTTATTGTTTGGTAATGGGTTAACCAAACTTCCTTTACGATCGATGTAAAGCAAACAAACAAACTAGTCTACGAACCCCTATGCGCTGCGGTGGACCCCAGGGTGTTCACAAAGATTCGAGAGGACAAACGTCTATGGAGAACAAATGTTCGCATATCATTGTATATCATTGTTCTGTCTGTTTTCCCATAAAATGACCAACGAATGTTTAGTCCAGATGATCCAGACGTAGATATTCCACACTTCAAACAAACGATAGCACTGTTCCATTTAATATTGATTCTGTTAGTATAGAGTCCTTTCTCCTCAAAACACAGTTGAGGAATCTTCACAAAGAAGGCAAAAAAGAAGCTGAAAGAAGCTGGGGCCACGTGGGAAGACGTGAAAAGAAGTCCAAGTCGCAGTTTGGAATGGTTAGTTCAGATTTCTTTCCAACGGATTTCATGAATTGACATAAAGTTATGGTTACAGAAGTAAATGTTATCTGTTAATGTTATCTTTTTAAAGACTTTTCATTCTTTTTCAGATAGTTTATGACAACGAAAGCATCACTTGTATTTACAACATGAGCGTCTCACGCAGAATCCATGACCGAGGACAATTCGTACGGCAATGGTGTTGTAAACCGTGGTCCAACTTCCCTGCAACTCCAAGATGTTTATTGAAAGGAAGAATTCAGGAACCAAGATTTTTAAGAACGCGAGGTAATATAGATTAAAAATAATTTGAAACATGTGCCTGATTAGATACGATGTCGTACAGTAACGTCTTGTGGCTGCTATCTGGTTGCCACCGACGTTACGATTCCACGCCCATCACTTGTTGGAGTAAAATCAATTTTAACAACCACATGATAGATAACCTTTTTATGATAACCCTATCATAGTATTGTCTAAAATATCAAATCAAACAGCTTCATAGAAGCTTAAATTTCTTAATTAAGTTGTATTTCCTAATTTTTGGTGAAATTTAGTGAGAAACAAACTGTTAGTGGCCATTTTGATTTTTTCGCAACTTCTCGCACTTTCTGCTTTAAAAATATGGTAGTTACCCACAGAATATGAATGGCTCATCCAATGAAAACACATGTTTTTCCCGCCTTTTTTTACAACCTTACTACAACTTCCAATTATGGAATACCCCTACAGGTTAAGCTCCGCCCAATTTGGTTGTCAATTGTTGCAGGAAAGTCCTGGATATCCAAATGAAAACCGGAAGTGATGGATTTGAGAAATGAAATGTACAAGGATTACGAAAAATGCTTCTATTCTCTTAAAATAATGGAAAAATATTAACTTTTGGACTCTGAGGTATGAGGTTATATACATATGTTTAATCAGATGAAGTTTTGTTGCATTTAGTTGCCCCATTTTTGAATTATCGTAGCGGTTGTGATACACAACCGGCCTGCTCCAAAGAGCTAAGAGGGCGGATTTACTACCGTGTCACAAACAGGACACGGTAGGAACATTACTTCTAGTGCCTGATCAGTGAGACTACCAGTCTTCATAGGCGTAGGAGCGTTTTCAACATTGGGGGGGTACAACTACAGATGAGGACCGGTTCAAGTATAAATGTTCCTAAACTTTCTCATGAATAATCATGCGTCTACAAATTCAATATCATTAAATGAATTAAAAGAAAGCGTATGAAAATGTGTATCTAAGTTTAGACAAAATAACCAAATGAAAAAGAAAATAGGATTTGCCAAGTCTCGATCTCATGCGGAAAGCATATTGTATTGGTATTAACTAAAAGTGACAGCCACCATGCTGTCACAGCCACGAGTTGGTCTACATTTCCGAATAAAAAATGAGTTTATATTTAAATACAATATAGGGTCTGACTGCTTAGAGTACGTTTTGCATCACTGTTTTCGTTAGTCTAAACTACTTTCCGTGAGCTGAGATTTGGTAACGTCTTGTGGCTGATATCTGGTTTGCCACCAATGTTACGATTCCATGCTCATTGCTTGGAGCAAAATCAATTTCATCAACCACATGAAAGATAACCCTTTTTATGATAACCCTAGCATAGTTTTGTTAAAAATATCAAATCAAACAGCTTGATAGAAGCAAACATTTCTTAATTAAGCTGCATTTCCTAATTGTTGGTGAAATTTAGTTAGAAACAAACTGTTGGTGGCCATTTTGATTTTCTCGCAACTTCTTGCACTTTCTGCTTTCAAAATATGGTAATTACCCACTGGATACGCAGGGCTCATCCAATGAAAACACATATTTCTTCCCGCATTTTTTACAACTTCCAAATATGGAATACTACTTCAGGTTTGGCTCCACCCAATTTGATTGTGACTTGTTCTTGGATAGCCCGAGATATCCGCATGAAAACAGGAAGCAATATATTTGAGAATTGAAATGTATAAGGATTAGGAAAAATGCTGCTATTCTCTTAAAATAATGGAAAAAAATTAACTTTGGACTCTGAGATGTGAGATTATATGTTTATGTTTAATCAGGTGAAGTTTTGTCACATTTAGTTGCCCCATTTTTTGATTATCGTAGCAGTTGTGATACACAACCGGCCTGCTCCAAAGAGCTAAGAGGGTGGAATTAATTCAGTGTCCCAGACAGACACGGTAGTAACATTACTTCTAATGCTGGTGGTCTGGACAACTTTCATTTCGGACCCTGTAAAATCGCTTTCCGATGGTCTATGTGTCTGGCGTTTATTTGGTAGTACTTAAATATGAAAACCATTCCAAAATTGCACAATATCACCAATAGACAACATTTTTGTTAGTCTGTATGACAAATCTGTATGGCAATATCTCCTGTCAGGTCAAACTTTCGAACCATTCATTTAATGGTGGCTACTTGCAACAAAAGTTTTGTCACCTTTTGAAGACCCATATTTCCATTGTTATCAAAAATTTTCGAATTATTTTACTCACAGTTGTGAATTAATCTTTTTTTAATTGATTCATACACTTTACATGTCTGTATTCAGCATAATAACTTTGTAAGAACGGGTTAATTAGCGTTAGTTGATGATTTTTTGCTCCCGTTAATTTTTTTCTGCGCATGAGCACTGGAAGAGGAAAAACCTATTCAGCGGTTTTTTTTTAATTGTTAAAAGGTAATTATTGCCATTGTTTGGTGGTATATAAGTTTATTAACATATCTTGGCATATCAATTGACTTAGAACGACAATTTGTGCTTTAAATCAGAAAATCAGAATAAAAAAAGTCCGACATTATTTGGACCATCGAAATTTCAACGTTAGATTGCCCCATCAGAAAATAGAAAGCAATCTTCACGGCGAATTATTTTGACTAGACCATCAGAAAATAGAAAGCAATCTTCACGTCGAATTATTTTGACTAGACCAAAACGTAGTTATTTTATTCTACAGTACCAGGTGTTACAGCTTGAACCATTCAAGTTGGGTTTCTGTCGTAAATTCAGAGCATTTTTGGTCTTAAGTGTTTGAATAAGTTTGAGTGATCTCCCTTTCAATGTGCGTTGTTATCAGCGATTTGATAGGTTAATCTGCTTTATTAGTTACAGCCAATGCATTATTTCCTAACAAACACTGATGACTTTTGCCTTTTATTCATTGTAAACACTACAGCTCGAAAATTTGGACCAGCGCTTTTTGTTTCGGATAGGCAAAAATTTCATAGGTTAGAAAGACTGCATAATATTTAGTGAATGTGGATGTTTATTTGATGTTTTGAATGCGCTCCACTGGCCTGGATTGTGAATCATATTGGGCCTTATGGTATTTTGATGTGTTTAATGCCGCAAGGGCACGCTCTGGAGAACACACTGTATATGGATTATGTAGACAAAAACGTCATCAAACTTTAACAATGGCCTTAACATTTGAACTATTGTGCATGCCAGTGTATCTCAGTGGTCGGAATTAGCACGGGCCCGTGGGCCCGGTACCCATAAAATGTTTGCCAGGCCCACTCAATTTCAAAGACAATGGGCCCGAAGGGCCTGTTGAAATTTCCTGTGAAATACAATATTATTCTGCCAATTTCCTGTTATAGAAATTATTATCCATACATGAGTTGTAATTAAATACATCCCAAAAAGTTTTCTGTTCATATTCCGTTGTTTAGTGTTCCATAAGTCGGAGGGTGGGAAATCCAGATCGACGTCATTTTGTTCTAATTTTAGAAGAAGCTCCGTTTGCCCCAGTGTACATGTCCGTTCGCCCCAATGTGCATTCGTTTAAAGTGTTTAATAGATTACAGAGATGCATCACTAATCTGTGCGCTAAGCCACTTATAAAGTTTAACGTAACATATTTTAATGTAATTCGCAAATGAAAGCATCGGTATAATAATGGCTTTGGAATAATAAGGTCACATGGTTCCGTTGTAACTTTTTAAACTGTTTTTTTCCGGTTTTTAATCATTTGGCAGACTTTGTTCTTATCGTGGATATAAACGTAATTTTGCTATTGCCCTGTTTTCCGTATTTGTTACGAACAAATACAAAAATAACTGGTACCAACTATGTTTACTCCTGGAATCGTTTGACAGTAAAATGTTACTTTTGCTATAAAAACAATTTGGGCCCATTCATTTCCATCCAGACCTACTCAGATTCAAAGAATACGGGCCCGAAGGGCCCGTTGTCTAAAATCTTAATTTCGACCACTGGTATCTCACAGAGCTGCACATTTTGAATGGTGACTGGTCAAGGTCAAAGCCGCTCATCAAGGTTAAAGGTTAATTAAATAGGTAAAAAACTTAATCAATGGCCATTACTTTTGCAATAGTGAAGGTAGCAACTTGATATGTGGCATGTAGGTGTATCTCATGAAGCACATTTTGCATGGTAACCACTCAAGGTCATCCTTAAAGGTCAAAGGTCAGACAAAGGGGCCAAAACTTCAAACATTAACGTTGGACTTAGGTTTTGCAATACTGAAGGTAGCAACTTGATATATGGTTTCTTTCTCATGGAGCTGCAGAACTATCATATGGGGGCTGCAGAACTATCTCATGGAGCTGCAGAACTATCTCATGTAACTGCAGATCTATCTCATGGAACTGCAGAACTATCTCATGGAACTGCAGATCTATCTCATGGAACTGCAGATCTATCTCATGGAACTGCAGATCTATCTCATGGAGCTGCATAACTATCTCATGGAGCTGCATAACTATCTCATGGAACTGCAGATCTATCTCATGGAACTGCAGATCTATCTCATGGAACTGCAGATCTATCTCATGGAACTGCAGATCTATCTCACGGAGCTGCAGATCTATCTCATGGAACTGCAGATCTATCTCATGGAACTGCAGAACTATCTCATGGAACTGCAGATCTATCTCATGGAGCTGCATAACTATCTCATGGAACTGCAGATCTCTTATGGAACTGCAGATCTATCTTATGGAACTGCAGATCTATCTCATGGAACTGCAGATCTATCTCATGGAACTGCAGAACTATCTCATGGAACTGCAGATCTATCTCATGGAACTGCAGATCTATCTCATGGAACTGCAGAACTATCCCATGGAACTGCAGATCTATCTCATGGAACTGCGGATCTATCTCATGGAACTGCAGAACTATCTCATGGAACTGCAGATCTATCTCATGGAACTGCAGATCTATCTCATGGAGCTGCAGATCTATCTCATTTAGAGTGGTGACAGGTCAAGGTCATCAAGATAAAAGTTAAAAAAACATTCAAATATAAGGTGAAGGACCCAGGGCCAACCCAGGGCCCTCTTGTTTGATTTTGTTTCAGCAGTATTTTAGTCTTATGATGGTAGTCCATGCTATCTTTTCTCTCAGTATTTCCTCACCAGTACTCCTCCATATTCTTGTACAGCCACTTAATGCTGAGTCAGGACTTTAACCAAAGACTATTGTATATCGAGTCAAATTCACAACTGACTGATTACACTAGGTTTAGCCTATAATTTATTTCTCATACAATTTCAGCGATGATTATGAACCGTGAACGAGTCAGCTGACGATTTTCTAGTTGTGGCTTAATCTAAATACCATCAACAGAACCAACATAAAACGCTTATCATAAGGCACCTGAGCTGGCAATGCAAATGCTGTGTTTGAGTCATCAGACGGAGGGTCAAGAAAGGCAATTAGATTCACTACAGATTAGGTAAAAACCTTTCATTTTTTAGAAATATGGCTATTGTCTTCATGTTCTTTTTGGTGTTGATTAACTCTGTGTTATCATAGAACTTTGCAAAGTTATTTGATTCATATTTTGAGGGTTCAATGCAATATTATAGTAAGTGCTTCATGTTTGTGAAGCACTTACTATAGTTTTGCATTGAACCCTAAATTTGATATGCATACCAATGATTGCAAGTGGAACACATTGAAAAGGGCCATTTGTCGATAGTCCTTTTCTATTAAATAAAAGTTATCAACCAAATAGTTTATGTTTCAGTGTAAGGCCTAAAAAAATAAATTGTTTGTTTAGGGTAACATTTTCAAAATCGGTAGGTAGGGTAGGTAGGGATTTCAGCTCCACTTTTTCGTGCATATTTCTTTTTTAGAGAAAATAGTTTAACAGTACAAAGAGCTGTCTTCTATCACAGACCAGCATCCATCAAAATGCAATTTCAGAAGTTGTCTGATTTGAGAGCTAATGGAAGACATGAATAAACATACATTTGTCAGATGTTTTCAGTCTATTCAACCTGTAAACTGGCCTGGCGGAAATGCGCAAGAAGTTTCAAATGGATATGTTGAAAATATGGCGCCAATTATTTTTTTCTTCCCATGGTCAAATAAAATCTTTAGGATAGGCAGGTTAAGCTAGGTAGAGTCGGGTTACACTAAACAAACAATATTTTTTTCTGAGGCCTAATCAGCATTACAGATAATTTTATGACACTAGGGGTAATTACCCCCACTTTTCAGAGCATGGGGGTAAATTGTCAGATTTCATTCTAACTTGGGGGTAAAATGCCCTAATGCATACTTTACTGATTTTAAAATGAAAACGACAATGAAGGGATACTGTTTTACTGTTTCAATATCATACACAACTTGAGTGAACTATATCATACACAACTTGAGTGAACAATGTTTATTTTAAAGTTTCCATACACAATTTGTGTGAACTATACTTAATTTAAAGTTTTTTCACAGTTTTGGATGCTCTCGACTTATAAGGCTGAACTAGTCTCTTCTTCCTCCTTGCTTTAGTCTTGTTCCATGTTTGAACAGCTGGTACAGGGTTGAAGTTGGCTAATGGTGGTCCAAGGAGGGAGATAGTCATGAGGGCTTCCAGGGACTCATCATTCAAAGCAGCCCTGAAATATAATAACAATGTTGTTGAATTAATATTATAATGTACAAAACTATACATGATATGATATCTCAAGTGTCATGTGTTACTGAAATCATTCAAAACTACTTTATACAATTTGCTTTGGAGATTGCTAATTTTATTTTAATTATTGAAATGCTCTTCAAAAGTTGTTCAAAGAGATTGAATTCATGCGGAACTTTGGTTACATGGCATGAAAAAGGGGGAATTTCTTCAATTTTTAAAAAATCTTCGTGTCTGAAACCACTGGTCAGAATTTAATTTTTTTTTACAGGAATGTTCTTTAGGGGGCTCTTTTCAAAAGTTGTTCAAAGAATTTTGATATCGAAAAACATAGCCACCAGGCTGTGTTGAACTTTGAATGCGTTTTTGTTTTCACTATATACATGAATGCTAAAATTTATAACTTTACAAACATCTTTTTTTTTTTCCAAACCTATGGACCAATTCCAATGAGATATCATGTTTAGCATCCCTAGTTGGAGGGTATAAAGGTTTGTCAAATAAAATTAGTCATGTGACCAAAATGGCTGCCATGCCCATATTTGGTAAAAACCTTAAAAAAAATCTTCTTGTCAAAAACCACTGCTCAGATTTAAAAAAAATTTCATGGGAATGTTCTTTGGGGGCTTCTTTTCAATAGTTGTTCAAAGAATTTTGATATCTTGAAAAACATGGCCGCAAGGCTGCATTGAACTTTGAACGCGTTTTTGTTTTCACTAAATACATGTATGCTAAGATTTATAACTTTACAAACATCTTTTTTTTCTAAACCTCTGGGCCAATTTCAATGAGATATCATGTGAAGCATCCCTAGTTAGAGGGGAGAAAGATTTGTGAAAAAGAGAAAGTCATGTGACCAAAATGGCTGCCATGCCCATATTTGGTAAAAACCTTAAAAATATCTTCTTGTTAAAAACCACTGGTCAGATTTCAAAATAATTTCACAGGAATGTTCTATAGGGGGCTCTTTCCAAAAGTTGTTCAAAAATTTTTGATATCTCGAAAAACATGGCCGCCAGGCTGCGTTGAACTTTGAACGTGTTTTTGTTTTCACTATATACATACACTGATCGGATTTCAGAATTAATTCTGCAGGAATGTTGTTTTTGGGCCCGTTTTAAAAGATTGTTTAAAGAATTTTTATATCTAAAAAAACATGGCCACCAGGGTGTGTTAAAATATGAACCTGTTTGCATTTCCACTATATACATGTATGGTAGAATTTTTAACAAAATACATCAATATCAATTTGGATGTCCAAATATGCCAAAATGATAACCACAAAATGGCAACAATAGATCATACTGGAAAAAAGTGCAGGCTGATTTTTGTACATACAATCTGTAAAAGTAAAATATTCTGTTTCTGCATTGTAAGTATTATGTACCATTTTAATGTCACACATCAAGCATACAATGTCCAACTTGTAAAATGGGAATAAAAAAAGGTCAATGCATAGAAGCGCAAGAAACTCTGTGTAAAAGTTAAAAGCAATGTTTCTTACTATTCTTGAAATAAGTGGTAATCTCAGGTGAGCGGTTCTAGAGCCATTATGGCCCTATTGTTTTCACTGTATACATGTTTTGTAAAATTTATAACTTAATAAACATATTTTATAAAAACATGAATTTTTAAATCACGAAAAACATGGTCACCAGGATGCGTTGAAATTTGAACCTGTTTGCATTTCCACTATATACTTGTATTGTAGAATTTTTAACAAAACACATCAATATCAATTTTGATGTCCAAATATGCCAAAATGATAACAACAAAAGGGCAACAATAGATCATACTGGACAAAAGTACGGACTGATCTTTGTACATACACAATCTGTAAAAGTAAAATATTCAGTTTACACATTGTAAGAATTATGTACCATTTTTAATGTCCCACATCAAGCATACAGTGTCAAACTTGTAAAATTGGAATGAAAAATAGGTCAATGCATAGAGGCACAAGGTACTCTGTGTAAAAGTTAAAAGCAATTTTCTAACTATTCTTCAAATAGGTGGTAATCTCAGGTGAGCGGTTCTAGGGCCATAATTGCCCTCTTGTTTATTTTAAACTTGGCCATAAAGATTACAATGTTTTATGTAGTAATTAAGATAATATTATTCTTTGTGAATTCTGTGACAAACCTCTTCACTAAAACCAATAACCTCTTCTGTTACTGTTATACCACCCTTATTTATTTTCAATTAAGAAATACAATATAAGACTTTAAATGATGTAAATGAACACTGATATCTTTCAATACTTGTCTTTCAGTTTGTGGTTGATTGACGCCTAACATAACCCAGGTAGCTGGGACTATTATGAGATCTGTTGCAAAGATTCCTTCCAGTTGTTACTTCTCCAGATGGCTGTATCTGCTCCCCTGATGTACCTGGTAACCAAATGATTAAATATTAAATAGATAAGTGAGATAAGTGAAACAAACATAGTATTAGAACTTTTAAGTCATAATATGTAAATGTTATAAGTATAGTACGGACGAATTCACATTGACCAATGGCAATATACCATTACCATGTGTGTACTCTTGCAAATAATTGACGGACAGTAGACAATATATATATTTAGAAACGTATTGAGAAATTATGATACAGATAGAGGTCATCAACGTCGGGTGAATTTGTTCATTCTATTACTGCTCCAGATGGCTACATCTGCTCCCGGATGCATCTGGTGACCAAATTATTGAATGGCAAGTGGGATAAGTGAAACAGGACATATAGTGTTAGTACTTTTAATTCATATAATGTAAAAGGTAATATCAAATTCAGTTCTGGCTTTAAAGGTGCTTGTTTGCTGAAGAAGAAATTTTAAAGTTAAAATAAGATGTTGTTGAAGCAATAATTTTGGTATTGTTGATTGATATACAATTAAAAGTAGCTTTTGAAAGCATAACTCAGTCACAAAGAGTCAACTTTTCTAAGTATAAACAACAGTTTATATGCAGAAGATTTCAAAAGCCATGTCACATCTTGATTCACTGTATACACTCTTTAAAGAATTAAAAATGATCTAATTTTGCTTCCAATGACTGTTCTACAGTGTGCATCATATAACAGCACAGCTCTTGTGCTGTTTTAATTTTTAACTTCCTCACATTTGTGAACAAGCACCTTTAACTATGCTACATGTTTATGTGGCTTGCTACACTGTTGATGTAATGTAGAACCTTTACACAGAGAGCAATGGTTCAGGGTACCGTTTTACTAAACAACTTAACCCTTTCTTCGCTGTAGTCGACTTCAGTTGACGGCGTAGTTGACCACCATAGGCGACTTTAGTTGACATAAACTTGCGATAAGCAACCACCCTTATAGGCAGTCAACCTGTCATAGACAACCACTTCAGAAAGTCCCTTTGTAAGATTTTATGGAGTACATCCATTTGTGTTAAGCAGCCAACCTGTCTTTAACAGCCAATTTCTCATTCCAATAGGCTGACCTCTTAACACAAGTTTAACTGTACAGCGTACTTCTTTTTTCCTAGAAAGCGCTAAATATATTTGGCGCTGAGATGAACTTTTTGCTATATATTTGGCGGCTAAGGGGTTAAGGGAAATATTTACAGTTAAAGCTGTTAAACATGGATAGTATCTTTAAAGAAAACACAATATTGTCATGTGACACATCGTTGGAAGTGTCTTGGAGAGATGATTCCAATGTTTTGCAATGCAATATTGCTCATCTCAATATTGATATAAGAGGGAATGTTGTTTTTAACTTGGGAAAATTTTTAGCGTAAAATGTGAAATTGTACCCAGAACTAGAATAACTGTATGGAATACAAGAATCATGACAAATAATTAATCACTGTTGCTTGACAGTGACACATACAATTTTTGGATGGTCATCTACTGTTGGAAATAACAATAATGGTAGAAAAAAAAATGGTTATGTTTTATCACTCTGAGATGGTCTACATTTTTTATTCAGAGATAAGAGGGTCATTCTAGAATGTATACAAAGTAAAATGTACATTGGATAAATTCAATGTCTAAAAAGCGCTTTTTTTCTTAAAGAAATGTGTGTTTTATACATAGTGATGGCTACATGAATTTTGTTTTCCTTGCAAAACATATTTTCTTTTAAAACCTTTACTTATAAAAAAGGTACTTTATTTAGAATTGGATTTATAACATAAGAAACACAACAAATGTAACAAAACTCATAAACACAAGAGATTTAAGCCCCTACTTTTACATGAAATCTTTCCAAACATCTTTATTTAATTGGTAGTGGCTGCTGCTGATTTTCTTAAGGGCTATCAAGTTGGCCAGAAGAAACTTTTCTCCTGATTGAATATCTGACTAAATAATTCAAGCTCAATCTATTCAAATTTTCAGCAGGAGAATCTTTATTTACAATTACATTTATGTTTATAGGCTTAAACTGTATACATAAAGTATTTATAAACATCATTGTTTATATTCACGTCGAAAGATGACATCATCGTAAACAATGACGTTAAACCTCTTTCTATTTACTGCGTAATAACACTGTCATACGACGTCGCGCGTCAATCAGACTTCGTCTAAAACCACTATCCCATTATCTAAAAGATATACATATCATAATAAATTCATACCAAAAACATTGCACCTGTTTTAAAAAGTAGGCAACACATCCCAACTTATTTTAGTATCCGTGAGTAAACATTACACAATATCAAAAGATGTTGTTTGGCTTCTAGTATCTTGCATGTTACAACCAAGCGGTGCAAAGGTTTTAAGTCTTTTAATCCATGCCGACTCCCATATCTGTCTTTCTGTCCTACCAGCATCCTACAATCTTTGCAAAATAACGAACTGCATGTCTGATGCTGTGTGACTGGCCATTGAAAAATGTTCATTAATGGACTTTCCTTATTGAGTCTAACATCACATAGGTGTTCTTTCATCCTTTCTTGCAATTGTCTCTCAGTCCCTCCAACATTCACTATTCTACTACAAAGTGTGCAACGTATAGCATATATAACATTCCTTTGTGTTCATGTAGCAAACTTATTAACTGAATATGAAGTCTGCCCCAATGTGTCATTTACATTATCTTCAGAGATAATTTAATTGGGCACATGGGACAATTATCTGCACATTTAGAAACCGTCCTTCTCACCAGGGCATTTGTCTTTCCATGTACCAGCACATCGCACAAATTTCTATCTCTCCGATACGCAATCATAGGAGGCTGTTTAAACACATTTTTCGTGCGATCGGACTTGTGGAGGATCCGCATGTGTTTGTGAACTATCTTGTGTAAGTCCGGGAGGAGGTTCGTGTAAGTAGTCACAAGCGGAACCCTGTCCTTACTAGTCTTCTGATTTCTGTTCGTAGCATTGATGACCTCCTCCCGCTTCAACTGGTCAACTCTACACAAATGGCGTTCAATCAATCGTCCACTGTATCCACGTTTTCGCAACAGCCTCTTCAGTTTAGCTCGTTGAGAAACATATTCACATATTCGCCGGATCCTCAGACCAAGTCCATAAGCTTGACCCTTCTTTGTTGATGGTGGATGGCATGATTGAATTGCACCATAATCTCTGTTTATCATCAGTATCAACAATAATTCCTGGATATCATAGGCGTAGGAGCTGGGGGACCAGGGGGGCCCGGCCCCCCAATATCCAGACTGGGGGGGCCAGAGTATACTTTGGCCCCCCCCAATATTCACAGTGGCAAATGAAGATATTTGTATAGAAAAATGAAAGAAACGAAATTCAACAGCAGAATAAAAATAAATGTGTATGTTTGTGCTCTATGTAATTCCAATACCACTTCTCCTTTTGTTACGAACAATAACCAAAATCTTTTAGACGTCATCATCGCAAATGACAATCTGAACACATCGGGTTTATCCAATGAAAACTCAGCTCACAAAAATCCCCGGGAAGTTTTGATTGACGAAAACTGTGGTGTAAAACGTGTTCTAAGGAGTCAGACTCAATTTTGTCTTCAATTGTTCGCTTAAGCTTGAACAATAATTTAATTCTTCGACTCATCAAACGTATGAGTCCGTGGTTGTGACAGTCTGGTCGCTGGCACTTTTTGCTTAGATCAATACATTTGATAACCGCGTGAGTTCGAGACCTGGCATATCCTTTTTCTTTTTCTTTTTTTTTTTTTTTATTAAAGATACACATTTTCATACGCTTTCTTTTAATTCTTATCATATTATTGAATTTGTAAATGCATGAATAGTCATGAAAAAGTTTAGGAACATTTATTCTGAGACCGTTCCTCATCTGAAGTTGGCCCCCCCCCCCAATGTTGAAAACGCTCCTACGCCTATGGATATGGTTTATTGTCATATGTTGAGACAAAATACCATCCTTTCAGCATATAGCTTTGTATTGGTACTTTATGTTGTATCAATGTCTGGAGGCAGCACTTTTTGAGTCCCTTATGGAATTCTATATTTAATTGTTGGAATTATTTGTTTCTCGCTCTCTTGTGGTTATCATGACTGCGTTCATTTCTGAGCTCTTCTCTTGGGTACCACTCATTTATCCCTCCTGTTTCACATCTTTCCACACAAACCATTCGATCATCTCGCCAGATTCAAACTCCTGGATTTGAATGCTCTTTTCAACACAATTTCTACATCTCTGTAAATGCATTAAATATTGTCAGTTTTACCTGTATTACACTTCAAGCAAGATAATCAAGGAAAGCACTTAGTATCAATTTGAGTTGCTTTAGTTCATTTGCTTTAAACTGCAAGTTTTCATGAAGTTTTTTCATCTGTTTGCTTTTGATGTCTTATAAAGAAAGAGGAATAAGACATTTTCTTTATTATTGATTTTGACAGTACTAGAAACCTATTATCATCTGTCCTTGAAATCAATCAATATAAGAAATAAATATAATATAGATATAAAATTTACAACTATAATGAAATACCCCCTCCTCATTCATGTATGTGTTTCAAGGTGAGTGTTAATAAAGCCATTGTTTCTTAATGAGCATATCATTTTCACTTAAATGGTTCATGCATACAAGGGTTGAGTCCTCATTGTTCTGGATTTTTAATGTCTCATGTTCTAAACGTGACATATACAAGGGTTGAGTCCTCATTGTTCTGGATTTTTGATGTCTCATGTTCTAAAACTGACACATAGAAGCCGTCACATAAATAGACAGTGCTTAAGATAGTGAGCATATCCAAATTACTTCAACTTGAGTGCGTAATGAAATGCATACAGAACAAAACAGAACAAAGTTCATTAGAACCTAAGCATAGGTTTTTTTATGTGTTTATACATGGATAAAAATTATACTGTTTACAATGTATTTATTTGGTAAAATCAAAATAATCTTTTTATATATAACTTATTTTTGTTATTTTTTATTTTTTTATTCATACACTTCCTCTTAGATTATTTTATTCAAGAGCACATTTACTCCTTTGTTATAAAAATGGGGAGTAACGGTATGTCTAATCCCATCATTTAGAAACCCATCATTTAGAAACATGCAGACCAAGGAATTGTTGTAATGCCTTTCAAAAAGAATCTTGCTCGAATGATTGAAGTTTGAACCATTTTTAAGAGTGGTTGAAATATAGTGCAGACAATCGTTTTCTAAATAAAAAAAAATGTATGCAAGGAATAGGTGATGCCGAAGTATCAACACTTGTTTTATTATGAACTTTTACAGACAAGCACCTTCCACTGTTTCAAGAGACAACATGATTTCCTAGATTACTTTTAAGGAAATGCAGCACAAAGACCTGGTCGATCTTCATCTCTTGCTAAATTGGAGTTATTCTGTGTGTCCCAGTAGGATAGGCAAGTTTAGGAACAACGTCCTTACTTTGACCGTGCTTTTTCATAAAGATGTTAAAATTACTTTGGGTATGATTTGATTTGGTGTAAGCTCTGGTTACACAATTTTCACCTGTAGAATCTAAAACCAGAAATATATTATCCTCTTTCCTTTAAAACAATAAAGGAAAGGAAAAATGAATCTAAAAATTTACAACTATAATAAAATACTAAGAAAATACTAAAGAAAATATGATGCTAAAGTATTAACACTTCTTTTATGGCCTCTAACAGACAAACACCCATTATTACATGAGACAACATAATTTCCTAGATTTCTTTTAAGGTAATGCAGCACAAAGACTGGTCGATCTTCATCTCTTCCTAAATTGGAGTTATTATGTGACCATGTAGGAGAGGCAAGTTTAAGGAAATCTTTACCTTAATCAGAATGTGTTTTTTGAATAAACATGTTTAATCTACTTTGGTTTGATAGGCTCTTTCAAAGGAATCTGGTTCTAATGATTGAAGTTCATTTAATACTACAAGTCTCTTTACTCATTTAGGAACAAACCTGATGAACCTTTTAGGACCTGTTGTATGTTTTGATGGAATTCCCATCTGACCCTTTACTATACTGAATTCACCAAAACACTGTCCATAAAACATGAGGTTTTGTGTTTTGTTGTGCAAATACAGTTGAATGGTTTATTTCTAAGGCATGTTCCAATTGGTTTAATATCTTTTGAAAATTTTGAAACAAAACATGCAGATCTACAGAACCGGTGGATTTACCTGACATGTTATTTAAGACAATTGACCAGATTTACTGAGAAGGTGGATTAACATTTTTTTTAAGAATGTGACAATGATGACCAATTAGCCATATGAACATTTTTCTAGAGTGTCTACAATGACTTGTCTTCTAAAAGGTAACCCATGGACAAAGAAAAGTCAGACTGAATTTCTGCACATTCTCAAAAGCTATTGATGCACCTTTTAACCACAGCATTCATAACAACCTCTCTTTTCTTTTTTCTTTCTTTTTTCAGCTTTCACAGTTCTATGAAATGACTTTTTTATTTTTTTGAATAAGTACTTGTCTTTACCTTTATTTTTTCATGCCATCCTTATTTTTTGTCATTTCATCATATACTGTTGAATTGCATTGCAGTGTCTATATTAAAAAAAAAACCTAAGGAAGGGGGAAAATTATGCCCTCACATTGAAAATAAAGGGGGATTTTTTGCATATTTCAACCGTTCTTGTTTTGGTTGAGTCAGGGCGAGTTGGAAAGTCAGGACCTGTTTTGAGGAAGGGCCATTTCCAGAAGTATTTTCTTTATTTGACTGTACTACTTTTACATTATCTGATGTTTCGGACGCAATACTGGCTGTGTTTGAAAAAGGTTCCACTTGTGAATTGTTCGCAATTTTAACAACTCAAATGTTGATAAATAGGGCTATTTACGCAACTGCCCGTTCTAGAATAGACTCTGGAATTGTGGAATTATGCTTTCTTCAGATTTTTTTTATATCATCGATGCAAAGTCTTCACTCATAAGTCCATTTTAAACCCGAAATTGAAAAATATTTATCATTCAAATACCTTTGTTTTGTCCTGCTAAAAAACTGGCTCTGATAAATTGCCTATTGCTGTACTGCCATACTAGTATGTGGTATCTAACAGACAATATTGAATAACTTGACAAAACATAGCATAACATTACATAATTTTATTCAGCATTTAACACGAAAAAAACATTATCAGAAAGTTTACAAAATAAATTTTTATAGCATATGTGAAGACGTTCAAACAAATCATAATTTCTAATCGTTAAAAGAGAATTTTTTAGTATCAGTGAAAGTTAAAATGCAACAGTTAAAATATCAGAGAGTGATCTGCAGATATTTCTTGACAATGCAAGAAAGAGTAAGAATTAATTAGACAAGTATCAATTCATTCCTTTGATAGGTTGCATTTAAAATCAAAATTATTCAAATTTTAACTGTACATATTAGATTAAGTTAAAGACCATATAATTATGTAATGACATGTATGGTCGCGTATGCGCGTGACGTGACGAATTGTAGAAGGGTGCGGATTAGATAAGTAAGACATGCGCCGATTGATTTCCTTTAATAACTGGTCTCTGGATAGGCGATTCTCTACAAGAGAATATGTACAATCATAAGCATCTGACATTTTACAAATAGTATCACATACATAATGAAGTAAAATGAAGTATAATGAAGTAATAGGAATATTGAAGTCGATTGGTTAATCTATGTTTTTAAACGTTTAAACAGTGACTGATTCCGTTACTTGGAACAGTCAATTAAAATATTTATTTTCAATTTACCATTAATAAACTTATGTAATTTATTAATTAATTAATTCATTAATTTAATTAGTTGTGTGTAAACATATACAAGTTTAAATATCAATTTGATTTACCACTTACTAAACATTAACGAATCTTCTATAACACATCCTTCTCATTTGACGTAAAAATTGAAACTGACAAAAATAAACAAGATTGACCATTAAGAAACGTCACGTCACGTGCATACGCGACGTAACATACGTTTTGACGTTCAATTAACTTTAAAAACGCGCCAAATTAAGAAAAGACGTTATCACGTCTTTTACAGTCCTCACCATGAAATTACCATATTTCATTACAGTTTGCATATTTCAACCTTAAAATAAAATAAGTCACATAGAATAATTCAATAAACTTTGATTTGTAATATGGCTTACAAAAAAAACTAAGTGATCAAACACCACATTCGAGTAGACAGAGTTTTGTTACTGGCCTTACTAATTGTCCTAACTGTTCGTCACTTAGAAGTTGTTCTCTTACGAGGGATCTAAGAATGACTCTAATAGAGCGGATCAAACGTTCCCAAGCTCCACCCATATGGCTGGCGTGTGGTGGATTGAAATGCCACTCAATTTCTCTTTGCGCGAGAAGTCCACTGATTTTCGAATGGTTCCATTCTTTCATAGATTTCTTTAGTTCATGTTCACCTCCAACAAAGTTTGTTCCATTATCGCTATATACCTTCTGCGGTCGCCCACGCCTACTTTCAAACCGTTGAAACGCGGAAATAAATGAATCCGTTGTAAGACTGTGAGCAATTTGGAAATGGACTGCACGAGTCGCAAGGCATGTAAATACACATCCGTATCTATTAGCACGTGCGCGGCCAAACTTCACTGTCAGAGGACCGAAGTAATCAATCCCGACGAATGTGAACGGGGGCATCTCAGGCGTTGTTTGTTCGTCGATAAGGGGTGCCATTTGCTGACTTGACAGAGGACCCTTCACACGTTTGCATATCACACATGAAGAAAGTACATTCTTAACCGTCGTATGTACTTTTATAACCCAGTATTTCTCACGCACTGCAGCGAGCACCTGTTGCGTTCCTACATGTCCTAGGTTTCTGAGGAAATGTGTTATGATCAACCTTGTAACGTTATGTTCATTTGGTAGTATGGTTTGCCGTTCGATTTGTTTCAGCGAATGTCCGTTAGAGCATATTACTCCATTTTCAAGCGTAGGATTGAGACTTGCGATACGGCTTGATTTATTCAAACACGAATTGCTTTTTAAGGATTTCATTTCATTGCCGAAGCAAGTATTTTGAACAAGAGACACTATTTCATTTGATGCATTTAACAGTTCACAGACAGTCAACGGACCGTTTTGTATTCAATTTCCTGTCTCAGATATTTCCCTCTACAATAGGCTTTAAACCGTAGCAGCCAAGCGATACTTTTCTTCAATTTTGTCCAACTTGAATAATAATGCACAATCTTTTGAATCTCACAGGAAGCGACGTTGACTGTTATTTCCTTTTTCACTTCATTGTCGTCTTCCCTTATAACTGACTGTACATTCTGTAAGGGCCAATCTTGTTCATCCTTGAGTAGAAATTCAATCGGCGCATGTCTTACTTATCTAATCCGCACCCTTCTACAATTCTTAAACATTAACGAATCTTCTATAACACATCCTTCTCATTTGACGTAAAAATTGAAACTGACGAAAATAAACAAGATTGACCGTTAAGAAACATCACGTCACGCGCATACGCAACGTAACGTACGTTTTGACGTTCAATTAACTTTAAAAACGCACCAAATTAAAAAAAAGACGTTATCACGTCTTTTACAGTCGCCATGCTCCATACAGATGCCACTTCGGTCACCCACTTGGTTACCCTGAGCCATTTCTCTTCATATAAAAGCGATGCAAACAAAGGGCATATCAGATAAGAGAAGATCATCTTCATTATTTTTGTTCACAAAGTGAAAAGCTAGGTGTATCAATTAAAGTTACCTATGAGAATTGAAAATTTTATCTTGTGATGTATCACATGACATTCTATCAAGAGAGGGAAAACAGGTTCAAGTTTTTTGTGTAGAAATGATGTACGAATGTTGGCAGACCATGATTAACACTGTCACAATCATATGAAAAAATGAAAAATAAGATTCTACCTTACTCTTCAATGTCTCTATATGAAGCACTTGAGCTGGACCTCCACCAGTTCTTCTCATCTCATGGCTATGAGCCAGTGTTTTCTTTTTTGTTTGAGACTGGAACAATAAACATTCATGATATAAAGTCTAAAATATGAATGATAAGCCAAAACTGATTTACTTAAATCACACAAGAAATAATGTAGTATCTAAACAAAGGAAGAGCAACAAATACACACATTTTTAATATATGGAGTTTTATGCCTTGTCATTAACTTTTTTATCCAATTGTGTCATTCCCTGAATACACAAGTACAAGTCTCTAATATGTCTTGGCAAATGACACTTCAAGGAAGCTGGAACTGGTGCAGATTGAAATCAAGTTAAAGTTAAAAGTGATAATAGCAATCATCAGTTTGCTAGAACATTTCTAAAAATATATATATGGGCCATGGATTTTAATAGTAGATCTAATATTTTAACCAGAAAAATGTATACAAATGCCAACTTTGCACACAGACTTGATTGTTTCAAAACTACTAAATATTACTTACTTTTAGATCTATCCACTTTTTTTCACTTGCTCAGTGATTCGCTTTGTAGCGCTGATACTGTTAATGCTAAAATGAGCAATGTAATCAAATAATGTTTGGTTGCATAGAGGACATGAATTATGTCACATCTTTTATCCAACAGTTTATAGCTATTTGTTTCATTAAGATTTGGAATGCCAGTGATTTTCTAGATAAGTAGTCTTATTCGAATGCATCTTTTAGCCTCCTAACACAATCAACTGTAAAGAATTTGTCATGCCCTGTCGCGCATTTTCTGCATTAGATAAACAGGCGCCTTTGAAAAATACCTTCATAATTGATTTTTAATCATTGCTATTCGAACTGCCTACCTTTAAATAAATATAAGGCCAGTTTTGGCCCATTTCAAGACGCTTATAAAATATCTGTTTGTCGTTGTACCAAACAAATCAAACCAGTAACAAATGAATGGGAAGTGAAAAAATAAAAAAAAAGAGCTAAAAATAAATATAATTACTAACCTTTCTGTCACATTTGCCCAGAAATGGGCTTCATCTGATGCTGATAAGTTTTGGCTGAACTTGCCCGTAGCAACAAAGGAGTTCTGGCATTCTTCTGCCAGAATGTCTCGCTCCTCTGTGCTCCAGTTAACTTTTTTTGCCATCTCAGCCATTGTTATTTGTAGGACTGAGAGGAGGGACAATGAAAAGGATGACTCCGATTCATGTGTTTTCTACTACATTATAGAGTTTTTGTCCTTCAGTGCGCAAGCGTAAAAGTTGCAAGTATGGGAAAATCGTATGAGTTCGGTTTGACCATAAGATCGGTTTGATAAGCATACAATTGTTGCAGGTGTAAGATCGTACATTTTTATTTTCTGTAAATCTTTCGACTGTTGATAAGACGTCGCCCTGGATTCTCTTCCTGATAATTTATTATTACCTTATTATGTTATTTTATTGAATTATAAAGGAATTAAGCATGTTTGTGCATGCCTTCTAAAATCATGGTCTATAAAAATTGTGTCAATACTTTTTTTCTTTTGTTACAATATTGTCACAATCAATGACTTGTGATCACTTGGAAATCATGACAATGAATTGTAAATGAGAGCTTATTTTTTCCTTACCTCCAACAACTCCCTCCAATGCCCTTCCTTGTTGACGAACAGCTCTGGTATTTGATACTATTGCGTTGACGACACCAGTCAACACTTTCTTCAATGGCTTTTGATATTGAAGCCTCTGATGGCTGCTCCGCTTTGGACTTGTTGTTTGACCCTACGTATTTTGCCTCAATGAGCAAAGAGTCGCTCGGGATAAACACTCATCAAAAAGAATATCCACTTTAGCCTTTGACAGCTGCTCATGGAAGTTTCCTCTATTAAAGTTAATTTAAATCTCAAGTCCACACCAGTAAATAGTCAAAACGTGTTGTTCAAGAAGTATGTATCATGTTGGGGGAACTACATAGACGGGGCCAATTGCTCTATTAAGGAAATCTTGAATCGGTCCTGTCCGGCCTAGTACAGAATTTGGAATCACACAGACCCTAACGGAGTGGGTCATCATTCACCTCTAATAATAAGACAGGCTAGCAATTTAACTTAATAATTGTTACATTAGTTATAAATATATATTTTTAATATCAAAGGATTTAGTTAACCAAGTCTTGAACATTATATCTTTTGTCAACCAATTCTTTGTTGACCAAACAGGAGTTCAAAACCATATTCAAATCTTCAATATCATTCTCCAATCTAAGCTGTTGGAATTTAAATTGTCATCAAAACCAAAGAGGTTGGCAAGTTAACCTTGGTTTGCTTTAAACAAATTGTAGGTAAGAATTGACATAGGGCAGACGGAAACAAATGTACAGGGTATTTTGCAACCCAATAAAAGTCCTTTACCTTGTTAAAATTTTTTTTGGTCATTTGAAGATTGTCCAAGTCATAATTATACTATACTTCAGAATTTCTTTTTGATAAAATAGGAAAATTAAAGGAAGACTGTAAATGTCAATGTCCAAAATACCTACCTCAGGCTTATTCTTGACAAAAAAAATATCCCCAAACTTGTTTTCCACAATGCAGCCAATTCCCTCTACTATCTGAAGCATAATTATAAAATACAATTACATGTTTTTTCTTTATAAGTAAAAGAGCAGATACCTGCAGCAACACAGACAAATGAAAAGGAAGATAGATAAGGACAATTATAAAGAAAATTGTATTTATCAGAAATACGGTTTATACCTGCCTCTGGCTTATGTTTTTACAACAAAATTATCCTCAAACTTGTTCTCCACAATTTACCATGGCAACCAATTCCCTCTACTGTCTGAGACTGCTAAAACTTTGTACAAAAGAAAATTGAAATTATGTAGATATAAAAGATAAAAGAAGTGTCTTTTATACCTTTAATGAATTAGAAGTTGCTTTTTAGGCGGGTCTCTGGCCCCGGAAAATATTTTTTTCTTTTACCCCGAAAGGTAGAAAATTTCCACTAGTGCCAGGTTGTAGCAGAGGTATAGAGATGTCAATTTAGGGGGGATGCCAAAAATGGAAGTGGTGCAGATTTTTTCTACTGCCCATTTTGTTACCCCACCCACCCTAAAACAATGATATTTTTTAAAAATAAAAAAATCAATATGGTTTTTTCCATGAACCATTATAAACAGACTTTACATAGTGTCTAAAGATGTTTTACTTTTTTTTTTCGGGTAAAAATAAGTAGTTTTGATGAAAACATGGATATGAGTCCTTTGAATGTGAAACATTTAAAGCAATACTTGCGCTCATATACACTAAAATTGTGAAAGTCCTTGAATAATTGAATAATTGAATAATTATCAACCATGCAGCAAACCTAAAAAGGGGCATTCACTTTACAAAGCTGAAATCTGATCTGCTAGGAGAGAATGAACAAATACCTCAGGGGAATTTTGTTTTTATGCTGCATTGCTACTGCGATGAAAGAAATGTGACTTGTATTGAGTTGTATTGAAGTCCAGCCTCTTGACCATTCTTCTATGATAACCATTGAGCAAGAAGAGAAAATAGTGCCACATGAGATCTTTATTTTTTGTTTTGCTTGGATACTATTGGCCGATGAAAATGTGAAACCGGAAACCGTCTTACATAAAGGAGAAGTGTCCCTCACTGCATCAAAAAAGTGTTGTTGATATGTCAAGATATTATTTATACAATCAGGTAGAAAATGCAAGATACCAAAGCATATACATGTGTAGGACTTGGTTTTGCAATCCACCAGCTTACGCAGTCCTAAGAGGCAATTGCATTGTTGAATAAAAATGGACTCAGTTATGATGATGTAGAACGCATAGACACTTGTTTGGCTATTACTGTGGACAAAAAGTAGTCCCTGTAGCTGCAAACATAACATCTTGTGTTATAATTTGGGCAGCTGGAGATAACTTCAACAGAGCTGCAGAGTCACTAGATGGTAAACACCTGGACATCGTAAAAATGGTTATGTATCAAGTTGACAGCAACAATAACCCAATGCATGAAAACAGCAGGCCACCCGTGAGGACCTCTGAGATACTGGAATGTCCAAATATGGCATGAAAATTACCTGGTCCATTGCATTTTTAGGGAAAGGCTAACACACGGTGGTTCTTTTCCTGCTCAGAGGAGTACGGAAATGAAAGAGCCTTAGACAACTTATTTATTGAATTGCTAATGATGCCTACCAAACTGTTTAAAATGGACATTGATTGCCTTCAAAATTAGCTGCCAGGAGGGACAGTGTTTTATGCAAAAGTGAGTCACAAGTCAAGCATTTCTAAAATCCAAAATTGGTTATTATCCATTGATCCCAGCCTCTGCCACAAAATACAATACCTTCAAGAGAATGTTCCCAGCCCTTGGTCCAAACTGGACATATGTCACATATATGATAAAGCTCGCTTGATCAAATGGAAGAATATGGATAAAATATTCAGTTTTCCACATTGTAAGAATTATGTACCATTTTAATGTCCCACATCATGCATACAGTGTCAAACTTGGTCTCAATAACATACTATCTACAAAACCAAACAACAATACTCTTGTTTGCGTATGCAAGACGCGTATATTTCAGTAGCATGCACTATGTGGGCGCAATACAAAACAATATCATTATAATAACTTTTACATATTAACATGTATAAAACAGTTTGAATAACTGGTCATTGATGTATACATATATTCTATCTGCTTAAGATAAATAGAATAAAACATGTCACAGTCCAATCACATCTAGTGAAACTATTTTGATTTGCATTAATAAACAAGTGACTGACTGTATATTCGTCATCGGAATACTGGCCGTCCACGAAAAACCCCTTATAAGAGGAAACGTGTGTCCCTCACATGCACAAAGAAATACCGGTGATCGATACTTTTCTCAGATTATTCCTAGAATACCGGACGTACGGAACTCTGTCCAGACATGTTCCAAAAAACGGAAAAAACAAATGTCATTTATGATTGTACGTACGAGCATTAAGATTTGCCGAGTTACTGTACTCGTATTCAAGAACGAAACAAAAAGGAAATTGAAATACAATACAACCCGAATTTGAACGTTAAGTGCAGTGCTACAATAGAAGCCTTACTAGAATGACCGCTGTCCACACGGACATGTCCTTATATAGTGACAACACCGCCTGAACCGGTTTTGGTCACGCCTATTGAGACACCAATTCTATGCTATACGATGTACCGCTTAGAATAACATGCCTTAATAACATACTATCTACAAAACCAAACAACAATACTCTTGTTTGCGTATGCAAGACACGTA
This sequence comes from Cerastoderma edule, assembly GCA_947846245.1. Lineage (NCBI taxonomy): Eukaryota > Metazoa > Mollusca > Bivalvia > Cardiida > Cardiidae > Cerastoderma > Cerastoderma edule. The sequence goes on along the minus strand of OX401419.1, from coordinate 28,086,767 downwards.
TAGACATACAAATTATAGAGTGTAACGTTCAAATTCGGCTGCTACTACTTGTTTAAAAAATATTCCATGTACAATACGCAATTGAATGCTCTTTCTTATACAATTTTACAACTCCAAAGATTTCATAATTAATAGACGACTCTCTAGTGAATCTGCGATATATCCATCTTTAGAAGTATCTGTTTTCCATCTGCCATGCTTCTTCAAACAACAGTCTGAAATTCCTTCATAATTTGCTGCTAAAGAAGCGCCGCTAGCTCGAAGAGAATGCATACCGAAATTTAAACATGGTGCGACTAATTTCAGTTTGTTTACAATGCATTCTTTTGCTCTTGTGTAACTTATTTGTTTGTTTGCTTTAATAAGCCTGTATTGCCCTTTGGATTGAAACATGGGACGGAACAAATATGAATCCGTAGTTACTGGCAGCTCAGCTGCTGCCATGTATCTCTCTAACATAATATAAGGACAAGCAACTGTTTTACCCTTAGCGATTAAAACCTCTTTACCCTGCCTATATATGTCAGTCTTACTTTTTCTGATTTTTAATGCAGGGTGGTCATCCTTAAAAGTGACGTCAGAACAAAATAAGGAACTCATTTCACTAAATCACAAAAAGCCTGCGTAACATAATAAAATCATTGATATATCTCTAAGATTTATGAGTGTCATGTTATTTTCAAATAAAACACAAAGGGACTGCAGCACATGAGAATCTATAACGTCCTTCTTCTGGGTAGGATTCAATCTCAATCTTTTCGCAGCTAGAACAAGGTTCTGTACCGTTGTATTGTCCGTGGGATCTGGAAGATCGTGAACTGAATGCATCCACTTTATAGCATATACCGAAGACATTATAACATGGGCTGATTTACCTTGATCTAGAAGAAGTGTTAGGAATAAGGCGACACTCATATAGCTCGCCGGCCTGGCACATATGTATTTCGAAGAACAGAAATCCTTGAATGCGTTGAAATACCAACTGTACTTTTTTACTGTACTGTCTGCGCGTGACTGAAGAACATAACCGGCCATGTTCTTCGCAATGCTGTCTTTAGTAACTATTACTGCCTCTAGCATTCTCCTTTCGAAAGTACAACTTGGGTCAAGACTAATTGGAAAGAAATAAATAATCTAAAACCTCTTTAAATACTGCCTTATTTTGAGGCATCTATTCTGAAAGCCATTAAGCCGAACGGTAATGGTATTCGTTCGAATATGCCGTTATTTCCTTTCCCTGGGCAGACGACACCGACTTTTGGTAGTATTCGCATGTCTATTATGAACTTTTTGAAAACTCCTTTTAAATCGCACATTAGTGACCAAAATGGTGCGGATGTCCATTTTGGAGCTTTAAGCGTACACAATGCATTTTCTTTTTCTGACTTCTTTATGCACTTTGCAATTAGCCTGGGTGGAGGTACGACCAAGTTATTCTCACCTGCCCATATCTGATCAAAAGCGTTTACGCCCTCTTTATTTGGCACCCACCATCTAGAATTAAAACGGCTGCAATGATAATGATAATGCGAAGCAAACCTATCTACAGTGTTTACCCCACAAACCATCGAGATATATGAACCAGTTATTGGAAATGCACCAATCATCACCATCTCGACACCTACTAAGGTGATCGGCCAGCTGATTTTCTCCCCGTGGGATCCACTCGGTACTTATACTTATTCTGTATTTGTCGTAGATATCATTGAGATCTGAAGCAATATTTTGTAAATCATGTTTGCTACTTCCATGTTTATTATTGTAATGGCGTGCTCCTGGACAGTTGTTTTTCCAATGTGCGGCCTGGCCACAGTTAAAGCAAAACCCATGCTTGGTTGGAGCTGTCACAGTGGCAGTTACTGGCGCACGTACATCCGGTTTTCGATAAGGGACGGGCCAACACTTCGACTTTTTTGCCTGTTCTGCCTTCAGTTTCCTGGAAACCCGAGCTTTGGCCTTATGCATTCGTCTCTCGTCCTCTGAATCATCTGCCAATGGATTGCTCTCATATTCGCTCACAAGCCTACAGCCATGCTCGCTTGAGTCTGCTAGTTGTATCAACTTCTGTCTATGAGCCAACATGTCCTTAGCTACAAAAAGAAACATTTCTTTTATTGTGCGAAACAAAAAACGAAACTGCAGAAAGTTTGTCATGTACAAATCAGTTTAACGTAATGATGCTGATATGTTTGGTTAATATTTTCGTTATTAGCATGACTGTTGCATGAAGATCCTGTGAAAGCATTAGCATATACAGTATGAGAGAAAACAAAACTACAAACAGTTTATGGAAGTGACGGTAGACAGGCATTTCCCAAAAAAACGTGTACAAAATCAAAACATATTACGTCACCTGCGTATTCCCGTGTATGGCTGGGTACACATTTAATATAACAACTTAAGCATGTGTCTATTAAGTATGTGTTACGCATAAACCGAGACAATGCTTTCTATACGATAAATCAAACAACACTAGTTTACATACACAAAAAACGGGATAAGCGAATAAATGTATACCTTCCCCTATCCTCTTTTTTTGCCTCTGCCGGGCTATTGCCGCACAATTCCTCGGCCTCACTGTATTTCTTTAATATTTTTGTGTTATGTAAAAACTGTTCCTCGTTCCCCTTTCTTTTAAACTTCGGAATGTCCGAAGGAAAAAGCCGTGTTAGTTTATTTAATTGTGAAACATTCGATTGGCCACTTATCTTTTCGAACAAAGTTCCGATGTCCCGCAACAACTCTTCTTTCTGCGTTTGGAAGGAGGCTTTCATCCTTTCCTCCACCATACTTTCCATGCCGCCAACGCCCATTTCTGATTAGTCCATGCTTACGTTAAGTGCAGTGCTACAATAGAAGCCTTGCTAGAATGACCGCTGTCCACACGGACACGTCCTTATATAGTGACAACACCACCTGAACCGGCTTCGGTCACGCCTATTGAGACAACAATTCTATGCTATACGATGTACCGGTTAGAATAACATTAAAATTGGAATGAAAAATAGTACAATGCATAGAGGCACAAGAAACTCTGTGTAAAAGTTAAAAGCAATGTTTCTAACTATTCTTCAAATAGGTGATAATCTCAGGTGAGCGGTTCTAGGGCCATTATGGCCCTCTTGTTTTTTATATTACAGAAACAAGAATGAATCCTCATCCTTAAAAAGAATAACAGATGATGTGTTTAAAATGACACACTTGTATTTGGATTTAAATTGTTCATACTAGGTTGTTTAATCCGATGATGATATTTACTCAAACATGGTGGAATCTCAAAGGCTACAATATTATAGTAGGGACAACATATTTAACTGCTCTGTTACAATTCCATATCTACAAGTTTGTACCATTTGGTAAAAATACTGATTGGGATGCACACCATAATAAAAATCTTAATAAACAAATTGCCGAGTCCTTATGGGTTTTGATTTTTTATTCCACGCTTTTTTACAGAACTTCTTTTTTAACATCTTTATCTCTAAAACAGACCTCACACAGGAAACTAATACCATATTCAAACCTTCAATATTTTTCTCCATTCTCCAATCTAACCTGTTGGAGTTTTGCATTGTCAATGATTAGGATGCACACCATCATAAAAATCTTTATAAACAAATTGTCAAATCTTATTGCATCTTTGGTTTTTTATTCCACGCTTTTTTACAGAACTTTTTTTTAACATCTTGGTCCCTAAAACAGGTCTCACACTGGCATCTAAAGTCTTCTTGTCAATATTGAAACCTTCAATAACATTCTCCAATCTAAGCTGTTAAAGTTTTACATTGTCATCAGAACCAAAGAGGTTGGCAAGTTAACCTTTTTTTGCTTTAAACAAATTGTAGGTATGAATCGATATAGGGCAGATGGAAACAAAGTTGCCCGGAATTTTGCAACCCAGTAAAAATCCTTTCCCTCTACTGTCTGAAGCATTATTATAAAATACAATCGAACTCTAACATGTTTTTTTTCTTTAACATTAATAAGCAAATGCCTGCAGCAACACCGACAAATGAAAAGGATGATAGATAAGGAAAATTATAAAGAAAATTGTATAAATCGGAAATACCTCCCCATTCAAAGACATCCTCCAACTTGTTCTCAACAATGTACCATGGCAACCAATTACCTCTATTGTCTAAAATATTATAAAATACAACAGCACCTTTACATGTTTTTTCTTTGAAATTAAAAGAGCAGATGCCTGCAGCAACACAGACAAATGAAAAGGAAGATAAATAAGGACAATTATAAAGAAAATTGTATGTATTAGAAATGCCTGCCCCATCAAAAATATCCTCCAACTTGTTCTCCACAAAGTACCATGGCACCCAGTTTCCTCTACTGTCTGAGCTCTAACTACTAAAAATTAAAACAAAAAGAAAAATATAAAAATACAACAGAACCCTACATTTTTTTTTTCTTTAATAGTAAGAGAGCAGATGCCTGCAGCAACACAGACAAAAGAAAAGTGAAATAAATTATGGAAATTATACAGAAAATTGTAAATGTCAGAAATACCTGCCCCATAAAACATATCCCCCAACTTGTTTTGCACAACATATTGTGGCAACCAATTCCCACTGCTGTCTGAGACTACTAAAACTTTATACCAAAAGAAAACATTGAAATTATGACGATATGATAGATGTGCCTTTATTTTATACATTTAATGAATTAGAATGCTTTTGACCTTTTCAAACATTTGAATTGGATCATGCAACTGACCAGCCTTACAGAGGTTACATACTATACCATCCACTGTCAACAAGATAAACTTTTTTATTGAAGTTTTTGCATGCAACTGTCAAATATACATTTATGTGGTCGGAAAACAGCCATCCATTTTCTATCAAAGTGATTTCATAAAATTCCTAGTTCAATTTCACTCCATAGACTACCTTTTATTTTTTAAAACATTAAATGGATATGCAAAGGGTGAAACTAAGTCCAGTCAAAGGTCAGACAACAAATGTGCATTTAGAGAGGTCTTGCTCAAAATACAAAAGGTGACAACATTTTCATTCATTTAACATTAAACAAAGAAATGCAATCAAAATTTGATAATTCTGATGTGATTTTTTTCTATTATAGAAAACAAGAATGAATCTTCAGAATTCATTAGAATAACAGATGTGTTCAAAATGACATACTTGTATTTGAAGTTTAAACTTCATACTTCATCAAGTATGTTTCCAATTAAGACTTTCCAATAAAGTCTAATTAAGTCGTTAATCTGATGAAGATATTTACTCAAACCTGGTGGAAACTCAAAGGCTTGAATATATGGTAAAGAAAGTATCTTTAACTGCTCTGTTACAATGCCACATCTACAAGATAGGTGTTAAGGAGAATCTGTAATTTTTCGATGATGTCAGAATGGGTTTTTCAATGTATCCTTTTTTTTCTTTTTTAATTGGCCTTTAAGGGAGTTGTAAAAGTGATGCCAAATGTAAGAACTATTCTTACAATAAAAGGATGTGGTGCTTACAATGTTAAACAATTCTTTCTGAAATCGCCTACAGTTTTATTTTTTGAGATATTGGTTTGACATCAGACCAGAAAGAGACAAATGGCAAGAGGCTTATCAGAAGGTATTCATTAAACAATTTACAATACAATTTTTATATATTAGAAGATTCATCAGAACCATTTCAAGTCTTTTCTTTATTAGTTAAAGAGCAGATGCCTGCAGCAACACAGAAAAATGAAAAGGAAGATATATTAGGGCAATTAAACAGAAAATTGTAAACATCTGAAATACCTGCCCCATCAAAAATATCCCCCAGCTTGTTTTTCACAACATAACATGGCAACCAATTCCCTCTACTGTCAGAAGCATTACTTTGAAATACAATAGCTTCTTTACATGTTTTTTCTTTAATAGTAAAAGAGCAGATGTCTGCAGCAACACAGACAAATGAAAAGGAAGATATGTTAGGGCAATTAAACAGAAAGTTTTAAACATCTGAAATACCTGCCCCATCAAAAATATCCCCCAGCTTATTTTCCACAACATAATGTGACCGAATTGCCTCTACTGTCAGAAGCATTATTTTAAAATACAACAGCACCTTTACATGTTTTTTCTTTAATAGTAAAAGAGCAGATGTCTGCAGCAACACAGACAAATGAAAAGGAAGATATGTTAGGGCAATTAAACAGAAAGTTTTAAACATCTGAAATACCTGCCCCATCAAAAATATCCCCCAGCTTATTTTCCACAACATAATGTGACCGAATTGCCTCTACTGTCAGAAGCATTATTTTAAAATACAACAGCACCTTTACATGTTTTTTCTTTAATAGTAAAAGAGCAGATGTCTGCAGCAACACAGACAAATGAAAAGGAAGATATGTTAGGGCAATTAAACAGAAAGTTTTAAACATCTGAAATACCTGCCCCATCAAAAATATCCCCCAGCTTATTTTCCACAACATAATGTGACCGAATTGCCTCTACTGTCAGAAGCATTATTTTAAAATACAACAGCACCTTTACATGTTTTTTCTTTAATAGTAAAAGAGCAGATGTCTGCAGCAACACAGACAAATGAAAAGGAAGATATGTTTGGGTAATTAAACAGAAAATTGTAAACATCTGAAATACCTGCCCCATCAAAAATATCACCCAGCTTGTTTTTCACAACTTAATGTGGGAACCAATTCCCTCTACTGTCAGAAGCATTATTATAAAATACAACAGCACCTTTACATGTTTTTTCTTTAATATTAAAAGATAAGATGCCTGCAGCAACACAGACAAATGAAAAGGAAGATAAATAAGGACAATTATGAAGAAAATTGTATATATCAGAAAAACCTGCCCCATCAAAAATATCCCCCAACTTCTTTTTCACAACATAACATGGCAACCAATTCCCTCTACTGTCAGAAAGCATTATTAAATACAACAGCACCTTTACATGTTTTTCTTTAATAGTTAAAGAGCACATGCCTACAGCAACATAGACAAATGAAAAGGATGATAGATTTGGAGAATTAAAAAGAAAATTATAAATGTCTGATATACCTGCCCAATCAAAAAGATCAACCAACTTTTTGTCCACAACATAATGTGGCAACGAATTGCCTCTTCAGTCAGAAGCATTATTTTAAAATACAACAGCACCTTTACATGTTTTTTCGTTAAAAGTGAAAGAGTAGATGCATGCAGCAACACAGACAAATGAAAAAGAAGAAATATTAGGGCAATTAAACAGAAAATTGTAAATGTCTGATATACCTGCCCCATCAAAAATATCCCCCAACTTGTTTTCCACAACATAACATGGCAACCATTTTCCTCTACTGTCAGAAGCATTATTATAAAATACAACAGCACCTTTACATGTTTTTCTTTAATAGTTAAAGAGCAGATGCCTGCAGCAACATAGACAAATGAAAAAGAAGAAAGATAAGGATAATTATAAAGAAAATTGTATATATCCGAAATACCTGCCGCAGGCTTATTTTTTTACATAAAAATATCTTCCAACTTCTTCTTCACAACTTACCATGGCAACCAATTCCCTCTACCGTCTGAGACTTCTAAAACTTTATATAATTACAAAAACAAACACTGAAATCATGTAGATATGATAGAATTGTCTCTATTTAATACATTTAATGGATTAGAAGTAACTTTTGCCCTTTTCAAACATTCAAATTGGATCATTCAACAAACTGACCAGCCTTACAGAGGTTACTACTTGTCCATCCGCTGTCAACAAGATTAACTTTTTTATTGAAGTTTTTGTAACAGCTGTCAAATATACATGTATGTGGTCGGAAGACAGACATCCATTTTCTATCAACAAAGTATCATAGAATTGTTTGTCCAATTTGACTCCATAGAACACTATAAAGGACAATCTATTTATCTACTCTGTAACAAATCCACATCTTCAAGTGTTTATGAGAACCTGTTGTTTTCAATGATGTCTGAATTGCCTTTTCAATGTCTCATTTTTATTTCATAGTTTGGCCTTTAGGGGAGATGTGAAAGTGATGCTCAACATAAGAACAGTTTTTACAGTGAAAGGATGTGGTTCTTATAGGGTAACAGTTAAACAAATCCAGTTTTTCAGTTTTCATTTGAAGAAAACCCCAAACCAATTTTTGCCTTTTGCTAAATAAGAGTGATCTATCTTTCATGTCAAATTCCTGTGGATAATATTATCTATTCATAACAAAAATCACATTCTTAATCTTTTGCGTAGCCTTAGGAAAACTTTTTGTTTTTGTTTTGGATATTGAAATTTGAAATGATCAAAGCGGTCTGTGAAACTAGCTGTTACCAATTCTTTAATATTATCAGGTACCATTGAAGGAGCACTGTCCTAAAACAAAATATATGCAGTATCAAACAATTCACCATAAGAAGCTGGAGTAATTCTCATATCACATGAAAATAATTTGACTTTTACATTAAACAACAGCTTTGTTTAGCTGAAGATGCAGTTTTACCACAGTGAAAAACAGCACTCCTAAAATTATATAGTTGACACTTCCCATTTGGGGCATAAAAGCAATTAAAATTACTTACAGATGAAGTTTTTATGCAATTTGGTAGATGCATTAACATTTGCATCATATGAAAACCTGCCTAGAGTGATCATTTAAGTTTGAGGAAAAGAAGGTGTCTTTTTCTTAAAACAAAATGACCTGTGTCATGTATACATGCTGAGTAAAAGCCAATTCTCTCTCCAGAAAAGTTTATATTAATCTACTAAAGTTTTGACAGATATATTGGACAAACCAACCTGCACTGGTATGGACAAAACAGGTCCTTCTTGAACAGTTTGTGTAGTAAGCTTTTTACATGTCCAACATGTTTGCGTATCACCAACCCAAGTTTGATCTTATCAGTTTTGATGAAGCTTATAAACTCATGAGCATCTTGTTGATTTTTACATAAAACATGGTATTAAAGAACATGTTTTTGTAATTGGTTGCATTCTCCTTTATTACTTTCCCAAAATTAAATTTCATTGCTAATGTATTTTTACAATTTGTTGATCAAAAACTTTCACTTTGGTCAAGAGGATGAACAAAGGAGTTGTCTAATTGATTTATCACATTTCTATTCAAATGTGTAAAAGAACGGCTGGAATGACAGAATTGAACAAGCAAGTACTGCCAATGTTTTTCATCCAACATGTTATTTCTATCTCACTTCTGTTTCTAGACATATTCTTTCAAAGTTTATTCATATCAGACCAATTTACCTTATCATACACACGTTTCGACATCATCAATTTTATTTTCTGATTTGGGGAACTTTGGGTATTTACCAATTTTGGAAGTGGATTGCAAATGATATACTTGTAAATGTGTTACCTTCATTTTGTACCACTCTCATTATCTAAAGATGTTTTTTTTTTTTTAAATTTTCAATTGATTTAGGCTTTGAAAATTCATATCCAAATCATTTCTTTTTTGTTTTAAGTTGCCCACATTTTAAACTCTCAATGACAGCTAACTTCTGTATAGAAATTGTGTGATATTTCAATGCTTCTGAAAGTTCATCTAATCTATGTTTTGATCTCCATTGCAAGTAAATTTCTTTAAGAATTCAAAATTGGTTTTATTTCCGACTTGGATGTTTTCCCTGGAATATTTTTTGAGATACGCTTGACAGAAAACCAAAGAGGAAAAATTGGCAAGAGTCATCCAGAAGGTATTCATTAAACAATTCACAAAAGAAACTGTTTGCAGCAGGTTTTTTTATAACATTGGTTTCTGAAATATTAAGAAAATATTCATCAATACTGAATGTCAATTGCTTAATGGCGATAATAAACAGAATATTTGAACATCCATATCTGTAAATGCATTTTGATTAACAGTTGTTTTAACATTTGATACTGTTTTTTCCACATTATTCTTTTTTCTATGCATGTCTGAATGCCTGTAACCAATCCTGGATAGTTGGTAGACTCTGGTTTTCAGATATTGCACTAACAGGAATTCCATATTTCCCTTTATTGGATTACTAACGGCCATTTCATTATATAAATATTTTTTGGCTCTATCAGACTTTCTTACGAGAATGCCTGTGGCATCCCAAAACTAAATGTTGTCTTTTGCCCTGTCATTGAACATTTGTAAACTGTAATTGGACCAATATAAAACATTCATTGGAAATAATGTTTGCTTTTTAACAAAACCACCTGGTAACTTTGATGAAATATCATCTTTCAATAGTGTCTGTATCATGCCTACTTGATTATCTGGATTTACAAGAAATTTTAGAAGAAATTGACAGCCATTTCATAGTCTGTTTTTTGCCCCAAGAAATTATAAGATCAGCATCATGCTGTTCAATTTTATCTTAAAACATTTTCAAATGTTTAGTACAAGATTTAAATTGTGTTGTTAAAGTTTCTCTTTCCTCTTCAATAAGCCCCCTTGCACACCTTTAGAGCATTCCATGGTTAAAATTGCCATTATAACTGACTTGAAATAAAGAAATACAAAAAATTTCAAGTGCAATTGATCATGGACAATCAGAAAAAATACAATGTCCTTTAATAGAAACTAAAGGTCATCATTATAATAATTTACAGAACTGTGAACTCTTATAGTATAAGAGAGCAGATGCTGATAATGCAACAACACAGACCAAAGAAAATTGGATAAGTTGGACAAATTATAAAAAGAAAATTGTAAATGTCTGCAATACCTGCCTGCCTCAGGCTTATTCTTGACAAAAAAAAATTCTCCAACTTGTTCTCCAAAATGTACCATGGCAACCAATTCCCTCTACTGTCTGAGATTACTAAAACTGTTGATACAAAAACATAAAACAATAAAATTATGTACTGTTGTTATATGAAGGAAACATCATTAGTTAATATATTTACCCAATTAATGTAATTACAGTGAAGGTGTTTTGCCCAATTAAGAATACAACACAAATTGTATAATTCAAAAGAAGTTTGACTTAAAGGGCTTACTGTCATACCAAGAATTTTGATCCCATTGTCAGCTCAATGTTGTAAAGGGGCATGATAGAGTCTTCTTGAAAAGCACTCGTATATTACCAAGTTCAAGTTCAAACATTTTATTAGCATAACATTTACATGTCGTTGCTACATATATACATATATACATTTACATAAACATACACATACAATCTATAATCATTATTATTATCATTTATATTATTATTATTATCATGATTATAATTAAGTAAGGTAATTTTATCAATAATCATACAATTGTGGAGGCTTGTGTGACATCGCTATATTCTGAGTCACGTATAGTATTAGCTAAGTAAATAAATTTTCCAAGTTTGCATAAAACATTTTTTTTTGGCTGTTCATTAAAAGTTTAAATTTGTTATAAGTTGGCCATGTGTAGTAAAATTTTGGTATTACAGTTTTTCTAAGATCACGATATTTTAGACAAATCATTAAGAAGTGGAATTCATTTTCTATGGTATTTTGAGAGCATATTTTGCAAAGCCTATTTTCTTTTGGTGTATTAATGAACCTACCTGATTCTATTTCTAAAAGATGTGAAGAACATCTTAATCTCGACAGTGCAATTCTATGTTTGTTGTTATCAATACAGTTCAGATAAGTTTCAGGTTCAAAACAACATTTGAAAGATAAATAGCAATGAAGCTTTCCGGAACACTCTATTTCCGAGAACCAATTTTGTATGTAACAGTCTTTTATACGATTAATTACTTGATCAATGTCTATTTCAAAAACATCCAAATTGATAAGATAGCTTAAACCAAGACTATCTAACATACTTTCGATTTCCTTATATAGGTAATTAATAGGGTTACCATGACTGTCTTTCATGTTAAAATCTTTATACATAAGTGAAGTTGTTGATTTACAAAGTCTAAACCAATACTTAACGATTGAAATCTTACGTAAATCAATGAGTGGATATCTTCCAAATTCGCCATAAATGGATACTGTTGGCGTTTGCTTTCTGACAGACAAGATTTGCTTCATGAACTTTAAATGAATTTTTTTGACGTCGTCGGCTCTATGAAAACCCCATACATTAGCTCCATACATAAGGATGGGCTTTACAAGTGTGTCCAAAGATGCATTTAAAAGTGAAATGTTGATTTTTTAAGTCATGATATATTCAAATTTAACATTATAAAATGGAAACATACTAATTCTTTGTAAGAAAACCTCATGGTTTTTACACGAATAATAAATTTGAATCATAACCACAACCAACTTTAAAGATTCAAACAGAACATACATTATATATTCAGATATCGATGGCTTGGCGCAAGACTGGTCCAAGTCACTTTTTGCAAAATGTTCAGGAGAAGGAAAAAACTTAATATCTTCTTAAATATCAGAACTAAAAATATGAAATTAAGCATATATATATTTCATCTTTTATGATTTGAAACTTAATTGTTATTTTTCTATTTTTTTATTTGGAAATAGTGTATTTGAGACATGGACTTATATTGCGTTGTAAAGGTTGGTGCAAGACAAGACTACCTCAAGTTGGTCTTGTTTTGCACTGATGGTTTCAGAACGGATTGGATTTGGTCTTGAGCAACTTGTATAATATTGGAAAATATCATAGTTAGTAATGAATAACATTGAAAGTTACTAAGATATTTTATTGAACTTATGTATATAATTAAACTATCAGTGAACAGTTTAGTCAATTAAAGCATCTGTATAATTCATATTTATGTTCAATAAAGAATTGATAGACATACCTGTTTAAAAAATAGGTCATAACGTTAATATATAATACAACTACCATGATAACATAGGTAAAATAAATCCTCTGATACTTGAAGTTTATTGGTGCAGAGGTCTATCAAATGAATGTGAAATACCCTTTCCCTTCTACATCAATTTTAGTTATAAGTAAGATCTTTGCTAACAATATTTTCACTTTTGATTTTAAAATCAATGTCTCTGTGTAGATGGGTTCAAATAAGTATCTGGGGGTAATAAGGGATAACAGAATATACAAACTGTTCAAGTTTATACTTTTGAATTCAATTTACAATAAACCTGAATTCCACATGAATGTCTTTGAAAGCATGCATTAAAAGGAGAAATTGCTAAGATTTTTCCTCATAATGCATATTTTCAAAGACTTACTTCTTGATTTGACGAGACTGACTCGGATGTAACATCAACCAATTCTTTTCTATCACTCGCAGCAATTATTGTCATTGTGGAATGTCCTTGGACAATGTATTTTTATTCCCTTGCCTAGTCCTGGTTAATTACCCATGCAGAATGAATAAGTGAATTAATTGATGCTGTAATTAATCTGAAATACTGCTTAGACATGTAAAACTATAATAAATTAAATCAATAAACAAATCCTTTAACAGGCAAAGACATGTCTGCAGCAGAGGTCTGAAAACTTTGTGCAAAATGCAGAAATAGTTTGTCATGAGAAATCTCTCCTTTTCTCACCATGGTTTCTATAATACTGGTTCAATGAATTCAAATTTCATCACATTAAAATAACCATCTGCAGACTCTGCCATAGTTTAGACAGTCTAAACTGTAATGTTTATTCAAATTAATCCAATTAACATTGAATAAATTAATGAATATCACACAGATGGATATTCATTAATTAAGAAGTAACCTCAATGATAATTGTTAACAAGGCCAATGGTAAAATGTTTCTCCTTACCACTGAACATCACATTTTTAGTCTTTCAGCAGAAGACTTGTCAAAAAGCATTGTGGCAAAAGTGGAAATTGTTTGTCAGAAACAATTTCTCTTTTTGTGACTATGCTTTTTTAACCTATTCACATATCACAACAGCACATCAGTCTGTTAAGTTGTTCCCATGTTTATAAAACGTTTTTAAAAGTCCTGATATGTTGTCTGCATGTGGTAAAGAGTTAACTTTCAAGCAATACTTATTAAGTAAAGTTTCTACTCAGAGACATGTTTGAAAACCAAAAATAGTTATATAGATTTCATGAATTATACTAGTTCTACATAAATGAACAAGTGATATGTACATTGACATAGAAAGCTTTGGTTGGGACTTAACTTAAAACAATTTTTCATAAGTATCATTTTCTTTAATGGTAATAACTTTTATTTTCAACCAAGTAATCCTTTTTTCATCAATGTCAAAATCAAAATTTGGAACAGACTCAGATATGCATTTAAAATCTAGAAAATCACAGGAATCCAACTCAACCACTTTATAGGGATTAATTGATCTGACCATTCTAATTGTAGTAGCCCACTGTGGTGCTGTATAAATAGATAGATTTTCTACTTTTGTGCTCAATGGTAGCATGTATGCTATCATTTTCTATTTTTGTTTGACCTCGTTCCAAAATCTTGTTTCTTGAGTTAATGAAATTTAATTTCTTTTTGACGTATCTGAACATGGGAAGAATATTTCTATTTCTTTTTTTGATGCAAGACCATACACACCTAAATTAAAAGTACATATCTTTTGGGTGTAATACATGACAAACTCATAACTGTGGGTATGTTTGGAGCACCTGCTGGAGATCAAAACATGCCACACACAATTCATCATTACCATGGGCTCTACTTTTGTCAAAATTCTTCATCTCACAAGATAGGTTTTTGTTTTCAACATGTTTGTCATATTCTATTTGCATCTCAGACTTTTCAGACCTGGAGCACATAATTTATCACACCTGTCTTTCATAGGTTTGTGAAAGGCCATGTTGAATTGTGTCTCAAAGATAAATCTATATGTGTAGATAGAGACAGGAAGAGCACCTTGATGATGTTTCTGTTCCATGTATCAATGTTTGTCAATCATTTCCTATCACTTTGTATGTATGTTCATCTATTATGTAACTTATAATAACGTAAGCTAGCATTTCATTTTCATCATAGTTATAAACTTGACTACTTTTTTTCTATATTTCTACAATCAGATTGACACCCATTACATTGCTGGTTAATGTGTCTGTATATTCAGATTGACACTCATTATAATTTGTCATTGTTACTAGTAAATTCTTAACCTTTTTATACTAAGTTGTTTAATATAATGACATCATAATAGTGACATCAGTACAATACTACATTATAGTATTCTATAATTTTACACTAGTTGCATGTGTATTGATTTTTATATAAACAAATACAAGTTAGACCTGCTCTTAAAATAGAATTTAAGAACAAGACAAGACCAACTTTACTTGGTCTAGTTTTGATTCTATGAAAAATGGGTTTAAGAGATAGACCTGTTCTGTTACCTGGCAACAATTCAAAAATAAGAGAAAAATTGAAGTAATTTTTTCACATAATGTGTATCTTGTTGTGTTTTATTGAAATATGCAAAAAAGTGATTTTATGAAAAAATGTGACTTGGACCAGTCTTGCGCCAACCCATCGATATGGTCAATGTTAATTATGGTACAATTGAAATTGAATTTATTTAATCTATTTCATATTGGTCTCATCATTGAGAATGATTCTTTCTTGAAGAACACAGCACATTCTGGGGAAAGACCCACTTCTGATGACAATAAATATAACATACTTTCAGCACGTAGATTCCACATGAGCTCCCATCCATTTGCTTTGTGTGGGCGGGCACGTCTACATGCCATTCCTGGGATACTTCATTAAAAATCCCGTCATCAGTTCTGCTTTTCAAGAACTTACTTAAATCATAACCACAACCAACTTTAAAGATTCAAACATAACATACATGTATTTATATTCATTACAAAAAGAACAGTAATCATAACATACATATTTTACCTTTCATCACAATGCTTTTGACTGCAATTTACATAGAATCTAAGGGTCTAGAACAGAGTTTGGAATCACACAATCCCTAACTGTGTTGGTCATCCTCCAGTTCTAATAATAAGACAGGTTAGCAATATAACTGAATAACTGTTACTGTAGAAGGGTGCGGATTAGATAAGTAAGACATGCGCCGATTGATTTCCTTTAATAACTGGTCTCAGGATAGGCGATTCTCTACAAGAGAATATGTACAATCATAAGCATCTGACATTTTACAAATAGTATCAAATACATAATGAAGTAAAATGAAGTATAATGAAGTAATAGGAATATTGAAGTCGATTGGTTAATCTATGTTTTTAAACGTTTAAACAGTAACTGATTCCGTTACTTTGAACAGTCAATTAAAATATTTATTTTCAATTTACCATTAATAAACTTATGTAATTTATTAATTAATTAATTAATTAATTTAATTAGTTGTGTGTAAACATATACAAGTTTAAATATCAATTTGATTTACCACTTACTAAACATTAACGAATCTTCTATAACACATCCTTCTCATTTGACGTAAAAATTGAAACTGACGAAAATAAACAAGATTGACCGTTAAGAAACGTCACGTCACACGCATATGCGACGTAACGTACGTTTTGACGTTCAATTAACTTTAAAAACGCACCAAATTAAAAAAGACGTTATCACGTCTTTTACAGTCCTCACTATGAAATTACCATATTTCATTACAGTTTGCATATTTCAACCTTAAAATACAGTAAGTCACATAGAATAATTCAATAAACTTTGATTTGTAATATGGCTTACAAAAAAACTAAGTGATCAAACGCCACATTCGAGTAGACAGAGTTTTGTTACTGGCCTTACTAATTGTCCTGACTGAGTTTTTAGCACACAACTTCTAACTAAACCGTCTCTGCCTAAATGTACGTCTACGACTCTTGCTAGTGGCCACTGTCCCTGTGGGCTGTTATCAGAAGCAATAAGAACCACGTCGTCCTTCTTAATGTTCTTGACCTTGCGTTGCCACTTCTGACGTTTTTGCAGCAACGGTAAGTATTCTCTAATCCATCGTTTCCAGAATACGTTCGTAAGGTATTGTATTTGCTTCCACCATCGTTTTGCGTATGAATCGTCTCTATTGAAAATCCCAACTGGTAAGCAATGGTTCGATTTCATAAGCAACAACATGTTTGGGGTTAATGCGACAGGGTCCCTAGGGTCACTACTTACGGGTGTTAAAGGTCTGTCATTTAGAATTTTCTCTGCTTCAGCCATAAACGTAAGTAACTGTTCGTCACTTAGAAGTTGTTCTCTTATGAGGGATCTAAGAATGACTCTAGTAGAGCGGATCAAACGTTCCCAAGCTCCACCCATATGGCTGGCGTGTGGTGGATTGAAATGCCACTCAATTTCTCTTTGCGCGAGAAGTCCACTGATTTTCGAATGGTTCCATTCTTTCATAGATTTCTTTAGTTCATGTTCACCTCCAACAAAGTTTGTTCCATTATCGCTATATACCTTCTGCGGTCGCCCACGCCTACTTTCAAACCGTTGAAACGCGGAAATAAATGAATCCATTGTAAGACTGTGAGCAATTTCGAAATGGACTGCACGAGTCGCAAGGCATGTAAATACACATCCGTATCTATTAGCACGTGCGCGGCCAAACTTCACTGTAAGAGGACCGAAGTAATCAATCCCGACGAATGTGAACGGGGGCATCTCAGGCGTTGTTTGTTCGTCGATAAGGGGTGCCATTTGCTGACTTGACAGAGGACCCTTCACACGTTTGCTATCACACATGAAGAAAGTACATTCTTAACCGTCGTATGTCCTTTTATAACCCAGTATTTCTCACGCACTGCAGCGAGCACCTGTTGCGTTCCTACATGTCCTAGGTTTCTGTGGAATGTGTTATGATCATCCTTGTAATGTGATGTTCATTTGGTAGTATGGTTTGCCGTTCGATTTGTTTCAGCGAACGTCCATTAGAGCATATTACTCCATTTTCAAGCGTAGGATTGAGACTCGCGATACGGCTTGATTTATTCACACACGAATTGCTTTTTAAGGATTTCATTTCATTGCCGAAGCAAGTATTTTGAACAAGAGACACTATTTCATTTGATGCATTTAACAGTTCACAGACAGTCAACGGACCGTTTTGTATTCAATTTCCTGTCTCAGATATTTCCCTCTACAATAGGCTTTAAACCGTAGCAGCCAAGCGATACTTTTCTTCAATTTTGTCCAACTTGAATAATAATGCACAATCTTTTGAATCTCACAGGAAGCGATGTTGACTGTTATTTCCTTTTTCACTTCATTGTCGTCTTCCCTTATAACTGACTGTACATTCTGAAATGGCCAATGTTGTTCATCCTTGAGTAGAAATTCTGGTCCGGTCAGCCAGAAATTCAAGCTTTCAGAATCAAACGCTTCAATACGCCTGGATGCTATGTCAGCAGGATTATTAAGGGTATCTACGTGTCGCCATTGATCTGGAGATGATAAGTCATGTATTTCTCCAATTCTGTTTCCAACAAAGATTTTGAACCTGCGTGTCTCATTCTTAATGTATCCTAGAACTATCATCGAATCGGTCCAGAAAGTCACACGATCAATATCGATTTCGAGTTCATCTCGTATAAGTCCATAAAGACGTGCAGCGACAACGGCTCCTGATAGTTCAGGCCTTGGTATTGAAGTCTGCTTCATCGGCACGAGACGAGACTTCCTGGCTATCAGCGAACATGATGTTTTCTTATTTTCATCCATTAATCTTATGTATGCGCACGCTCCATATCCAAGTTCTGATCCATCACAGAATATATGAAGTTGTGCATTTTCAACGTGTCCAAGATGCTGCGGCTTGAAACAACGTCTTATTGATACGTTTTCTAAGGCTTGAAGTGCGTCCAGCCACTGTTGCCATTCTTGGGCATGCTTTTTGGAAATCGGGTCGTCCCATCCAAGGTTCTCCTTACACAATGTTTGAACTAAAGCCTTTGCACGAAGGGAAACGGGTGATATAAGTCCGAGGGGGTCGAATATGGAACTCACAGTCGAGAGTATTCCGCGTCGAGTCAACGGTTTGTTGCTTAACTTCACTTTAAACCTTATTTCATCTATATCTATATCCCAGTGAACACCCAAAGCGCGATCTAGGGGCAAGTCATCTTCTCTTTCAAGATTCATCACGGATAGCGCTCGTTCTGACTCGGGTATTGCATCTAATACATTTCTGCTATTACTTAACCATTTCGTAAGTCGAAAACCTCCTCTTTTCATTAGCGATTGTAGATCTGATACTAGCGAAATTGCTTTCTTTTCGGAACTTACTGATTTCAAACAGACGTCAACATAAAAGTTCCTTTTCACAGTTTGTATTACATCTGGTTCATATGTATGTTCATTGTCTAATGCAGTTCGCCTCAATGCGTACAATGTGCAGCTTGGGGATGACGTCGCTCTGAACAAGTGAACTCGCATCTGGTAACATTTAGGCTGTTGATTTATGTCACCTTCAGGCCACCATAGAAACCGTAGAGCGTCACAATCTTCTTCGTCGACATTCACTTGGTGAAACATAGCCTCGATATCAGCCGCTACAGCTACCTGCTCCTGTCTGAACCTTATAACTACACCTACTAGACTGTTCATGAAGTCGGGTCCTTGTAGGAGTTGACTATTCAGTGAAATACCTTTATACTTCGCCGCGCAGTCAAACACAACTCTCACTTTTCCTGGTTTGTTAGGATTTGTCACGGGATGATAAGGCAAATACCATACACGTTTTTCACTTTCATCTTTGGAACTTGTGATTTCTCTTGCATACCCCTTTTGAATGTAGTCTGATACAGTAGCGCTGTACATCTTATGTAATTCAGGGTCATTTACCAACTTCCGTTTTAATTGTTGGAGACGCGCGTGCGCCATGGTTATATCATTTGGCATATATGCCATTTCGTCTCTCCATGGTAATTTCAATGAAGAATGTCCATTTTCCTACGTTAACGACCTTTCCATAGTTGTCAGCGCCCTTTTGTCATCTAGGGACATGGATACTTTATCTGCTTGAACTTTATCGTTGAAGTCAGTAGTCCACATTTTTTCTAGTTGACATTGTAACAGCGAATCAGCTGACTGTTGGAAGTTGATATTTACCTTTGTCGACAGTGAGTCTTGTGGCATAGGTCCACGCACTGCCCAACCTAATTGAGTTCTTACAGCATATGGTTGATTGTGACTGCCTGATCGTACTTCAAGGGGAATATGAGCCTGCGGTACATCGGTCCCTATCAGTAACATTACTGAACTGGTGTCAATCTGGGGTATTTCGATGTCAGACAGGTATGGTAAAGACTGCAAATCTGAATTTTTTGCCGCTGACTTTACAGAAATAGGCAATGTTTTAACCGACCAAACTTTGCGTAAGGAAATGGACGATCCACCAGAAACCGCTTGCAATTGAAGATCGACTTCACTTCCTTCTACTGTACTTCCTGTTGAACTTGCTGTATTCATTTGAAATGTCACCGGTCTGCTAGTTAAATCTAGGGTAGTCAGCAGCCGTTCATCACATAATGTTTTATCAGCTCCATCGTCAAGCAGGGCATAGGTTTTACAGCTATTTCCATGTTCACCATATATGGTCACGGGAATAATTCCTAAGCAGTTTTTAACACATGACCCTTTTGTAGATGCACAATTTACAGACGACCTCACAGCGCTTTGTTCAGCGATTTTCCGACTAACCCACTTATGTAATAGAAAATGGTGTTTGGTTTTACACTCAGGCACTGCACATGACGAAGGCTTTTTACATACATTAGAATAATGATTTCGCTTTAGACAGTTGAAGCATAATTTAGAGGTGCGCACGAAGGTTTCTCTCTCATTAATAGACAGTCCTTTGAATTTCTCGCACACACATAAATCTCGACACATTCAGTTGCAGCAGATACATTTACGCTCGCTAGGGGAGTTTTCCCGTTCACTGCTTATAGCAAAATGTGTAACGTCATTTCTACATGTTAATTCACTTGGTGTCGACTTGGCTATCTTTTCGGCATTTTTACTGTGACTCTCTTTTGCTAGATCGATCCCATACATCGAGCTAGCAATGCGCGACTTTTGATCCACAAATTTTACCAAATCAGAGAAACGCTGTTCTCTACCTGACTCTGTGATGGAATGAGCGACTTCCACCCATCTACTCCGAATATGTAGAGGCAACCGTCTTACGAGACGACGTAGGTTATCCGTATTGTCAATATCCGAGCTATATCATAGTTGGGACAGCGTTATCTCACATTTCCTCATTTCTAGCGCTAAGTTTGAAAGGCTGTGTGTGTCTGATGCCTTTAATATCGGTCCGTTAACAAGGAGATCAACATAACCACGAGCAATATCATGTGGCCTACCATATCTTGAATACAGGATATCCCTAGCACTTCTGTACCCCTCACTTGGTTCCAATAGAACACAATCCTCAATCGCTCTCTTTGCTTCACCGTCACAATGCTGTATCAGATAACTGAGTTTTAGTCTATCGTCATTTACTCTACTTTCAATATTTGTTTCAAAATTACTCACGAACTTGCAGTATTCCAATGTGGAACCATTAAACCTCAGCAGCTCTGGTTTTGGCAAATTAAATCCTTCGTGCAGAGTGTTTGCCAGACGCTGGAAAGCTTGGTCTATGTTGCCGGTTGTTAGATTTTCGTTATCAGCACGTCGAAACGGTACCTCATCAACATCACTTCCGGCGTTCCCAGGTCGGCACGCAGATTCGTTTTGATTGCTCAGGTCGTTTACGTTATCTCGGGGTTGAAGGGAACTGAAATCTATATAAGGTTTACTTAAAACATGATTTTCTTGTATATTATTAATTATTCCAGCATCACAGTCATCAGACCAGACAGATTCTTCAAGTCGGGCCTGCTCCAATTCGCTTTCGCTTTCAAGCAACTGTTGTTTCAGTTCAATTTCCCTTTTTGCCCGTTCCAACTCAACTTTTCGTTGCACTGCTTTTAGTTTATGCTCGGCAATAAGTCGTTTTGCTCTTGCACCTTTGACTTTTGATCTGGATGAAGTACTACTCAAATTGCTCACAACCGACACACTATCATTCTCGGCCATTTCCTCTAAGGCGTTTTTTCACTGAGAAAATCGGTCCTGGAATTCTTGAAAGTTTTTTGAGCAATCCTCGAAAGTAATTTCCAACGTTTCACGTTTACTAGAGTCTGTGCATGTGTCCAAACAGAGCTGATTACATTTTCTAAATTTTTCAAATTCTTCAGTTAGTTTCAAGAAGAGACGACTTACTGTTTCGCTGTTTTCTTTCCACATCATCTTTTCCTCTAGTTCTTTGTACAGTTTCGTAAGCTGGGCCTTCCGTCCCGTACGCGCTCGTTTAAGGCTATCGAAATCCTCCGCCGGGGCCATTTCTTGAATTCAATCTTTCGTTGTTTAAGAATTGTAGAAGGGTGCGGATTAGATAAGTAAGACATGCGCCGATTGATTTCCTTTAACAACTGGTCTCTGGATAGGCGATTCTCTACAAGAGAATATGTACAATCATAAGCATCTGACATTTTACAAATAGTATCACATACATAATGAAGTAAAATGAAGTATATTGAAGTCGATTGGTTAATCTATGTTTTTAAACGTTTAAACAGTAACTGATTCCGTTACTTTGAACAGTCAATTAAAATATTTATTTTCAATTAACCATTAATAAACTTATGTAATTTATTAATTAATTAATTAATTAATTTAATTAGTTGTGTGTAAACATATACAAGTTTAAATATCAATTTGATTTACCATTTACTAAACATTAACAAATCTTCTATAACACACCCGCGCATACGCGACATAACGTACGTTTTCACGTTCAATTAACTTTAAAAACGCGCCAAATTAAAAAAGACGTTATCACGTCTTTTACAATCAATTTTATTTTCTGATTTGGGGCACTTTTGATATTTACCAATTTTGGAAGTGGATTGTAAATGATATACTTGTAAATGTGTTACCTTCATTTTGTACCACTCTCATTATCTTAAGGTTTTTTAAGCGTCGCGTATGCGCGACTGCTTATAGTCATCGATCTGAATCGTTCTTTGTCCTTCGGGGGCTGATCACTCAGATAAAACTAATCCTACGCGAATTTCGGCGGGAAAAATCAAGTAGTTCTCCGCGAATTTTGGCGGGAGAATACTCCCGCGCTCGCGCATGTATACCAAAAAACTACTTTCCATGTTGAACCGCAGAGGCGAATTCAAACGTTTGTTTATTCTTTTTAGGTATTCTCGATGGAATGGGATACAAATATTTGATTCTAGCATTGGGTCGCCTTGTCAGGAAAAATCAAATGATCCATGGTTTGATCGCTTGAAGATTAAGTTCGAACGTTCCATGTTTATATAATTGCTGTGGACTTATTTTGCCTTCAATACACACTCACTTTATATATACTCTTGCCAGGGCCTAACACACTCGGTTTACATATATATACCCCACAGAAAATGGCAGTGGAATACCACTGGAATACCACTGGAATACAAGTGGAATCCACTGGTATTTAGAATACCGGTGGTATCGTGTTGGTATTCCAGTGGTCAGTGGTATTTCAGTGGTATTTCAGTGGAATTTGGCAACTGTTCATTGGTATACCACTGCATTAATGCCACTAGCAATGGCATTTCAGTGGAATACCAGTGAGAACAGTACCACTGGTATGTCAGTGTCATTCCCTCATGAAGCTGTTATGTTGAATTTTGTCTGGAGGTAGTCTGGATTGATTCTGAAAACAGTCTTGAGGTTAGATTCAGACATCTGAATATTGTCTGACACAAGCTGTTTACAGTCTGAATAATTTCTGAACATTATCTGAGAAGTGCTTAATTATCTCCAGAAATATTTTTGAATTAAGATTTGTTTAAAGTTGTTCTGAATTTATTTTCCAAAATCAAGAAAACTCTGCGAATATTGGCTGAATGACTTTGAAAATCCCCACATATACTGACATTTTCAGAAATAACAAAAGGGAGTCAAAACAAGAACTCTTAGAATGAGTTGAAACCTTTTTTACTTTTTGCTAATAAAAATAAATATCCTGATAATTCTTGCTTTTCATGGTTGATTAACAATATAAATACTCTGTCAAGATTAGCAGTACAGTTGTGTGCTCCATTTCCAGCTTCTAGTCAATCACACTAGTCAGCCACTGCATAACTATGGTTATCCCAAGAATACATTGCACATTTTTCCCAAACTAAAGTAAACGAAATGCATGGAAATAAGAAACCAGTGTCTTTAGGTAACTTCCTGATACATTACAATGGGTCACATGCGGTCAGGGGGTCTTCATGTCTTGTGTTGGTTGATTCAAGTCGCCTTTGTCTGCAATGTAGATGTATTCTCCAAGTTCTACCAAGATTTAACTGCAAATGATAAAAAATATATTTAATGACAGACTGTAGCTTACATGTATATGGACTCTTGAAGGCCCTTATATTCACATGATAAAAATGGTCAACAGATCCACACATCAGTTTATACAGACCAACATTCGTGAGACAGTTACTTAATGAAAAGGTGGAAGGGAAGGAAAGAATAGTCATGACAAGCATCATTGTTTAAGTGTTTTGGAGGCAGGACTACCAGAGGTCAAACATGAGAGCGGTGGAGAAGGATCATATTTGCCCATGAATAACAATCTAGATGAAGTTTGGGAAAAGCTTTTTACACTGTGGTTGATGTATTATGATATACATAGGTTCTTTTTCAAATTATAACTGATAAGATCAAGAAACAAAACTATTCTAAGATGGCTTACAATTACAAAAAAATTGTGCTCTCTTGTATGCTAGGCAAGATACTTTTGAAGCAGAAATGATAAAAAAATAAGTCTGACAACACAGACTTGTTAGGTGCATCAAATGTGTCCTGTGGCTGTCCTGAATAGTTATATAGCACATGTTATATATCTGTTCTTGAAAAATCCTTCCCTTTTAGACAAATTCCTTATGTGATCATTTAAGATCAATCATACTGCATGATTTAGAAAAATTTGAAATTCCGATTGACTTTATGAGCACAGCTCTGAAGACTTAAATTTTATTCTATAAAGTAATCTTACCAAATAATATCGAACTGAGCTGCTGAGATATATGCCGCATTCCTTCATCAACTCCATCAAAACAATCTAAGAAGAATACTTTGACATTCCCACAGCAAACGAGACCTAAAATCAATAGGCAAAAAAGAAACTTTGATTTACAAATGTGTTTCTTTAAAAAGATATACGAAAAGTCTACAAACAAAATATTGGAAAAGACTATAAATTGCAAAACAGAACTTGAAATCATAAGAACAGTGAAGCTCAATTTTAGGAAGCTTATTGTACATTTATGAACAAAAACTTCAAATCACGATGCCTCTCTCAGCATGTTTTCAAATTATTGTAACACAAGATATGAATGTTAATGAGAGGTAGTGTCTGACTCAGCTAACTAACAGAACGAAATTCTGGTGGTTATACCAATCCTCACACACCTTCTTAGGCAGTAGAAAGGAGTCTTCATAAAAACATACTATGACCAAAAGAATTCACTTTCAATACATTTCTTAAGGTAGTTAATAAGATACTAACTTGCACACACTAATCTGTAACCATTAACACATTGATGTTACTCCAGATGAAGAAGTTAAACTCTCCTTATTCTTCCAATTTTCAATCAAAAATAACTAACTATTTTGACTCTACCGTCAGATACATGATGTTATTAACATTTGACATCGATGAGATAAATGTTGTTCTGTATGCAACTATGTCACATTTTATAAGACAATTTCATGAAAATACCCACCTATTTTCAAATGAAGGTCAGGTATAGACAGGATGTTTGTTATTGAAAACACTTTTGACTTTCCCTGCACACTATCCAATTTCATCTGCAAAACTTAACATTTGGCTTCCATAACATGACGTATGCAACTGTCCTTCACTTGCAGTGTTGTACGTAAGACCTCATCTTGAATAAAGAAGAAAACCATAAAATTGATCATTTGAAAAATGTGTTTATTTGGTCTTTGGAAAAATAAAGTTATGTTTTAAATGTGATGACCAAATAAAAAAAAGCTGTAACTCTGGATATGTTTTCTTAAAATCTTACTATTTTGACTTCATGAATTAGTTATAAGTAATATTTCAATGATACTGCATGCTTAAATATCTCCATATTTGTAATCAATTATTGTGACCCAAGACACTTAGATCAAAGCACTTGCATAATACTGGTAATTAAAATCCCAAGAGAGCTGTAATATAACTGCATAATATCTTGACATTGCATTAAACCCCATATAGAGATATAGACACACAGTTCATTTAATTGTTCAGTTTGGTTGACATAATTATCACATAAAAGCAAGGAGGAAACTGATTGTCAAACACAGCTTAAAATTACATGACCATTGCAGTCAGGAAACAAATCAAATCCTTAAAATATTTGACCACATT
This sequence comes from Cerastoderma edule, assembly GCA_947846245.1. NCBI lineage: Eukaryota > Metazoa > Mollusca > Bivalvia > Cardiida > Cardiidae > Cerastoderma > Cerastoderma edule. The sequence goes on along the minus strand of OX401419.1, from coordinate 28,060,474 downwards.
TAAATGTGGTCCTTTGACATCAAATTTCAGAACGCTATGTTAGTACTGGTGAAATTCCAAACTTATATCAAAGATCCTGTCAATCAATCAATTATGAAGATAATGAACCATAATAATAATTCGTCAGGAACCATAATAAGTGGCAATGATGAAGTATATATACTTTGTCACTGCCTCTTGATTAGAATCTTATCATATTTTATCACACACAAACTCGCATGGAAACAAGAAGTCAATGATTTGTGTAAAAAAATATGCAGAAGTACAACTATCCGTGGATGATGCAAAAAGCAATGCAAAGCAATGTTCACGGCCATCCGAATTGGTGGAACGGTCGAAATAACACCTACATAAAAAAAATATCACAACGGGGTGATTTGTAGAAATGTTAACAGACAATTTCATGAATTGTTGTATCAAAAAATCGACCAGTGTTTTCATCATGCTGTCTCACCTGTAAAGGAAAACAAAAGACGTATAATTCGTCGAAAAATATACATGTAAATGATCGGGGAACAAGTTTATTTACCTTTGCCTGGGTCTTTGCCTTAATCAGGAAGTAGTAAATGCGCATGCGCAAATCTGGAATCGGGTTTTCATTGGCCAAAATGAAACAGTGCGCGTTTTTTAAAATCAATTTCGAACAGACTGCAGCTTTCTCGAAGAAAAACGCGTCGTCAAATCCACAATGGCGAACTACACAGTAAAAGTTAAACATCTCCGGGAATCATTATTGATTTTAGCTGTAAGTACGAAGTTTTTTCTATCCTTTTATTATCTCAAATGAGATGATGTTTTGTGTTTTTGAAGTATCAAATCGTCATTTTACCCAAATTGACCGAGCATAATTCCCCCTCAAATCTATATTTGCCCTGATTGTGTCAATTTTGTCTTATGACATACAAAGTTGACTTTTATTGATGTGTAATAATATTTTTAAGACATCTTCCTGAACGTGTTAACACAAGTTGAATATAGACCTTGAAAGTCCTATTAAATATGTTGTTATTGGCATTTATCATGAGAATCACGAGTAAAATCTTTTTTCATGGATATATGCGTTTAGTTTGAAACATACAGTCTGTGCCTTATTGATATATATAGAGAATCTTTTTAACTTTTTTCCCCAAGTTGTCTCAAGCACAGGGGCCTGGGTCATTCCATGATCATAATTCAAAATAGTCTGTGAAGGCTTTCTTAACTTTATGTTTTGAAAGGTGGTGGTTCTTTTTAAATAAACAATTTAAAAATATATATATGATTTTGCTAGATCTCCACATGTTGTAACGGAATGAGATTTTGATTTTCCCATTTTTTCTATGTTTTACAGAACATTCACACACTGTTATTCAGGACAGGTGTTGCAGTTAACACACTACAACAAGCTGCGGTTGGGTAATGGTTAGCCCTGAGGACTAAAGACCAGTCAAATCAGGTTTGATTCACGATGGCAATCAACTATTTCACTGGGGAGTGTTCTTAATTTGGCAAGACATGTATCCTAGCATAGTACTGGTAGGTACACTTACTATAACTCTACAGTGCAGTGGGGTTTTTTCCCCATAAATTGGGAAAATGCTTGTTGATTTTTGGACATTGTATCAATGAAATTTCTTAATTGGGAAACCAAATTGCTAAAGTCATGTGTCTGTAAATTTTTTTAGAAAACTGCATGCTTTTAAATACTGGTAGGTACACTAATACTATAACTCTACAGTGCAGTGTACATTAATGGAAAAACAAACAAACAAAACAAAGTTGTGACAGATTTTATCATGATCAGATGTGATTATTTTTTTTAGATTGTCTGTTTGCTAAGTTTGTCACATTAATGGCAATGGTCATTTGATGTGATGACTTTCTCTTTCTATAAGAGTTAGCTTGCCAACATAAATATATTTTCCATTGGCCAATGCTGAGGACAAGTTGTTTTGGAGGTGCAAATTTCTGATCAGATGTGGATTATGTCTTTCACTCTTTGACAGATTTCTACGCTTGCAATGGTTCTTTACACCATTTTTTCCATTCAATATGTGTATTTGTTGTAGATGAAGGCATTGACTTCGTCTGTTTACCATTATAAATAATGCATTTTTTCAATCAAGCCCATATTAAATTGAATAATGGACTTGTGGTTGATTTTATTTTCAGCTTCAGAGGTGCATTAGAACCCTAACTTCATGTTCTAACAAAGACCGAGTTTTCTGGAGTTGTTTGACATGCACAAGTGAATGAAGGCGCCCCACAGTTGGAATGCTCTAACAACATTTGCACCACTTTTATCATGAAAGGTATGAACCAACCTGTTAAGTACTGTATGTGTAATTAAATAAAAAAAACCATGACATTGTCAGAATGAATTGACATGTGTTAACTAACCATTGTATAATAAGCTGATCATAAGAAGCAATTTATCCTTTTGTAAGAGTAGTCTTCTTTCTGCTGCAGGTGATTAAGAAATCAGTTTAAATGGATAAACCTGTTCCATAAGCTCGAAAACCTGAATTCCACTGAAAGCATTTGCATGTTAAAAGTTTTGGCCAATTGTATCAATAGTCTTTAAGGCTATTTAATTTCTAATAAGCATTGTCACTTTCAAAGCGGTCATAACTATGATATTTACTGCATCCTTCTGTAAGCTTTCCTTAACACATAACACCGCAATTTTGCATCTTGCAGCTGACGACTTTCATAAAGCATTGTGGCAAAAGAAGAACTATTTATCACAAGTAATTTCACCTTTTGCCACAATGCTTTTTTCAATCTATTCACACACAACATCAACACACCATCAACACTGATATGTTTTACAAAGCTTTTTTTAAGTCACCAGCTTCAAGTAAAAAATTGTCTTTTGCAGGTGGTAATAAGATAAAAAAAAATCTTAGGACAGTAGAGACATACAAGTTTTACAAATGCCTCTAATTGTGTTTTGACCTTTTGTTTATTTTCAGCTCACATATTTCAGATGTTTAAAGATGTGGATTAGGAAGAACTCAGCAGCATAATTAATTTCAAGATCCGGAATATGAAGAAAAAGATGGTGATTTAATTTTGAGGATACAGAAAATGAAAATTGACAATTCATTTGAATATTGATGATTATATTTAATCTAATTAGCATTAAAGATGCCATTCTAGTTTTATTTGTCTGAATGTTCATTAATGCTTCATTGTATAATTGACACTGATTTTTTTTTTTAAATTTTAGTTTACATGTGTATATAGCCCATGCATTTATTGTTTGTCAGAAGAAAACAGACTGATCTTTTCAGTAGTAAATTTCCCTGGAATATCGGTGGTGATTCACTGGCATTCCAGTGATATTTTGCTGGCATACCAGTGGTGTTTCATTGGCATTCCAATGGTGTTTCACTGGCATTCCAGTGGTGTTTCACTGGTATTCCAGTGGTGTTTCACTGGCATTCCAGTGGTAATTTACTGGTATTCCAGTGGTGCTTCACTTGCATTCCAGTGGTATTTCACTGGTATTCCTGTGGTTTCCACCGGTTTGCCACTGGTTTTCAGTGGAATACCGGCAGATTTTACCACTGGTGTTTTACTGAAATGCCAGTGGTATTCCACTGGGATTCCAGTGGTATTCCACTGGAATATCAGTGGTTTTACCTTGGAATACCAGTGGTATTTCACTGGAAAGCCAATGAAATACCGGCAGATTTTACCACCGGCATACCGGTGGAATACCATTGGTAAACCAGTGGAATACCAATGGTGTTTTTCACTAGGGTACTCCTGTCGGGGCCTTTTTGCGGGGAATTTATGTTGTAATAAGTAATTGTGAGCACTGCACACTGTCTGGAGTTATCTTGGAGTATATTGTTTTTATTTCTGGAGAACATACTAGAGTCGATACAACTATTTGGTGCTAGAGTTGAGATACGGTTATATGTCTGGAAAATTACATGATCGCTTCCAAACGTTCAATGTTTACATCCAGAGACATGTTGTTTTATCTATTCACTTGCCGGGGCGTTTAGTGTTTGCGCATGCTGAGCGGCATTGTTCAAGATTTCGAATTTCCGGCTATCTTGTGCTAAGACTATGCTTGAAAAAGTTCGACTTCGTGTACAGTGGATTCACTAACCTTTCCGATTTGTTCATCTTTTGAAAATGAAGGGAGATACTGTTTTGAGTTGCATGGCACTATTATGTGAAGAAATGGGGATTAATGTTAATCAGTGGATGTTGAGGATAGGATGTTTTTGTTTACGACTGCAAGCCGGTAAACTTGATGGAGATGAGGACACAGACTGTAAACCAAATTTTATCTTAGTGCTATTTATGGTCTGTCATGCTAACAGAAACCTCTTACTTATTATGTTACTTTTGATGATATGTGATGATGTCGAAACGAATCCTGGGCCAGAAAGTCAGATTAACAAAATGTTGAATGAATTTCCTATTTAGGGAAACATCCACCAGGGTAATGAGATGATTAGTGTGTTGTCAAGAGGTAAGCAGTGTGTACCATACTTTTTACACATCCATTTGATAAGTTTTCTTGGAGGAATTATGATTTGGATCAAGTTTTGATTGAAGGAGATGATTTGTATATTGATATAAGAAAATATAACAACAACTCAGTTGAGTTTCTTGAAGTACATGACTTGCCTCCCTACATTTGTTTGTCTAGTGAGTATTTTGTATGCAAAGTAAAGAAAACGTACAGTGGTGCAATGAACCCGAATTACACAGACAATTACCCCCTTGTTAAACTTGAGATGGCTATAGGAGTTGGATTGCCTGCCAATCAAGGAGAATTTCAGTACAGCATATTTATATGTAAGGGAAATGCAAAAGCAATTTGTTATCATTTAGATTTTTTTTTCATTTTTGATTCACATGCAAGAGATGGGGATGGACGTAAAGAGTTGAATTATGTTCTTGAAATCTTTACCAACTTTTATCAGATTGTCAATATCGATGAAAATTTAGTCAGTATTTCAGGATTTCATGGGTCTCTTGTTATGTCGTACAAAAACTTAATACTGTAGTTAATTTCTTACTTATTTTTTATTACGTTTTTCATAGAATACATTTAAAAGCATTTGCACATTGTTTATATTTACAGTTGTTCTTTCTTTAATAAATAAGATATACAACAGAGTTGTATGGTTTATCTGCATTTTATCTTCTAGATATTTTTTAAATTCAAACACACAAACAGTCCTTCAGACTAAGGAATACAATTCCACTGCGACGCAGTTTGGCCTTTCAGGCCTTTGATTTTTTTTTTTAAATTTTCAATTGATTTAGGCTTTGAAAATTCATATCCAAATAATTTCTTTTTTGTTTTAAGTTGCCCACATTTTAAACTCTCAATGACAGCTAACTTCTGTATAGAAATTGTGTGATATTTCAATGCTTCTGAAAGTTCATCTAATCTATGTTTTGATCTCCATTGCAAGTAAATTTCTTTAAGAATTCACAATTGGTTTTCTTTCCGACTTGGATGTTTTCCCTGGAATATTTTTTGAGATATGCTTGACAGAAAACCAAAGAGGAAAAATTGGCAAGAGTCATCCAGAAGGTAATCATTAAACAATTTACAAAAGAAACTGTTTGCAGCAGGTTTTTTTTATAACATTGGTTTCTGAAATATTAAGAAAATATTCATCAATACTGAATGTCAATTGCTTAATGGCGATAATAAACAGAATATTTGAACATCCATATCTGTAAATGCATTTTGATTAACAGTTGTTTTAACATTTGATACTGTTTTTTCCACATTATTCTTTTTTCTATGCATGTCTGAATGCCTGTAACCAATCCAGGATAGTGGGTAGACTCTGGTTTTCAGATATTGCACTAACAGGAATTCCATATTTCCCTAAATTGGATTACTAACGGCCATTTCATTATATATATATTTTTTGGCTCTATCGGACTTTCTTACAACAATGCCTGTGGCATCCCAAAACTAAATGTTGTCTTTTGCCCTGTCATTGAACATTTGTAAACTGTAATTGGACCAATATAAAACATTCATTGGAAATAATGTTTGCTTTTTAACAAAACCACCTGGTAACTTTGATGAAATATCATCTTTCAATAGTGTCTATCATGCCTACTTGATTATCTGGATTTACAAGAAATTTTAGAAGAAATTGACAGCCATTTCATAGTCTGTTTTTTTCCCCCAAGAAATTTTAAGATCAGCATCATGCTGTTCAATTTTATCTTAAAACATTTTCAAATGTTTAGTACAATATTTAAATTGTGTTGTTAAAGTTTCTCTTTCCTCTTCAATAAGCCCCCTTGCACACCTTTAGAGCATTCCATGGTTAAAATTGCCATTATAACTGACTTGAAATAAAGAAATACAAAAAATTTCAAGTGCAGTTGAGCATGGACAATCAGAAAAACTACAATGTATAGTATAAGAGAGCAGATGCTGATAATGCAACAACACAGACCAAAGAAAATTGGATAAGTTGGACAAATTATAAAGAAAAAAATTGTAAATGTCTGCAATACCTGCCTGCCTCTGGCTTATTCTTGACAAAAAAAAATTCTCCAACTTGTTCTCCAAAATGTACCATGGCAACCAATTCCCTCTATTGTCTGAGATTACTAAAACTGTTGATACAAAAACATAAAACAATAAAATTATGTAGTTGTTATATGAAGGAAACATCATTAGTTAATATATTTACCCAATTAATGTAATTACAGTGAAGGTGTTTTGCCCAATTACGAATACAACACAAATTGTATAATTCAAAAGAAGTTTGACTTAAAGGGCTTACTGTCATACCAAGAATTTTGATCCCATTGTCAGCTCAATGTTGTACAGGGGCATGATAGAGTCTTCTTGCAAAGCACTCGTATATTACCAAGTTCAAGTTCAAACATTTTATTAGCATAACATTTACATGTCGTTGCTACATACATACATACATACATACATACATACATACATACATACATTTACATAAACATAGACATACAATCTATAATCATTATTATTATTATCATTTATATTATTATTATTATCATGATTATAATTAAGTAAGTTTTATCAATAATCGTACAATCATGGAGGCTTGTGTGACATTGCTATATTCTGAGTCGCGTATAGTATTAGCTAAGTAAATAAATTTTCCAAGTTTGCATAAAACATTCTTTTTTGGCTGTTCATTAAAAGTTTAAATTTGTTATAAGTTGGCCATGTATAGTAAAATTTTGGTATACCAGTTTTTCTGAGATCACGATATTTTGGACAAATCATTAAGAAGTGGAATTCATTTTCTATGGTATTTGGAGAGCACATTTTGCAAAGCCTGTTTTCTTTTGGTGTATTAATGAACCTTCCTGATTCTATTTATAAATGATGTGAGGAACATTTTAACCCTTTAAGGTATATAGAGATAAGGCTTATCAGTGACACTATAGGTATAAACCATCCGATTATCGAAGACCATTAACGCATACATAATTAGTCACCCTGGGTACCTATTTGCACAGGATTATCTCCGATAATTGTTATTGATTGGGGTACTGTTAATCAAACCCAAATTAATGCATTTTACATTCATCTAATAGATTTTCTCAAAGAATAAAAGACGACGAGAACAAAATTTCCTTTAAGTTGATGTTTTTTTCTTTATTTAGTGATACATTCAATTCAGGATTAAGTTGTAGAAAATGAAACAAACAATGAAAATGTTTATTACGGCGTGAATTATACAAAATCAAAAGTAATAATATGACTTATGTGTTCTCCCTGAGAGATCCCTAATTTGTTTTTCTGTTTTGTCATCAATTGCAGGGAATTTCGTTGCATAAAAATACCATTCATGACTCGAGATACATACTTTGCCTTTGCATATTTCTCAACAAAGCTGAATCGTTATACTTCAATTCCCATTCAAACCGTTTCCAAAATGAAGAAGAATGTTTTTCAACGCAATATTGCTTTGTAAAGAAGTTAAACCTGGTCCTTCTAATAAATGTAAAACAGTAAAAATCAACTCATTTTGGCAACAAAACATACTAATATTACCGTAAAATACGTGTCCATGGGTGATGAATTTACCAAAAGCTCGTAGTTGTAGTCAAAGTAGGAGGAATGATCTAATTTGCTTGTCCGTGAATTGGTGATATTTATCAACATTTCATCATCTTCAGGCTTAAAAAAACCATCAAATTACTGCTCTAAATCTACATTGATGTCTAACTTGCGATCGGAAACACCAAATTGGCTAAATATTTTAAAAAGGCCGTCTTTATAACGTCAATTATTTGACGGCTCGATTTTCAATCGCCTTTAAACTTTGAACAATAGCTCCGTGACATAAACATCCTTTACAGGTCGCGTGCCATATGCTCTCGTTTTAATTGGATAGTATTTTTAGAAATGTGTTAAGTTACTAAAGAATTGCATGAAATCCTTATCGAGTCTTTACAAATCGGCAGTGTTTTGATCTTTTATGACCGGAAGACTTCTCGTTAATTGGATTGGTAATTTTGGATTCCCTTCATCTCAATTTGATAGCGTTATTTCCATAAGCGTGTCGTGAGACCATTATCAAAAGATTCTCTCTAGAGCAAAAGTTTAAACTTTGACCCTATAATTTTATCATCGGAAATGAAAGAAGACATATTTATTTAAGAGGAAAAAAAACTTTGGAGAAAATGACGTGTGTGCAAAGATGTGTTGTTAAGAGCTAAAGTTGAATCAATTTTTCAGCTGTCAAAAAGCGTTCTATGCGGTAATCGATAGACCGTCAAAATAGGTTTTATACGGTAATAGGTATAACGGCGAAAAGGGTTTTATACGGTAATCGATAAGGCGGCGAACGGCGCTCTATACCGTAAAGGGTTAATCTCGACAGTGCAATTCTATGTTTGTTGTTATCAATACAGTTCAGATAAGTTTCAGGTTCAAAACAACATTTGAAAGATAAATAGCATTGAAGCTTTCCGGAACATTCTATTTCCGAGAACCAATTTTGTATGTAACAGTCTTTTATATGATTAATTACTTGATCAATGTCTATTTCAAAAACATCCAAATTGATAAGGTAGCTTAAACCAAGACTATCTAACATACTTTCGATTTCCTTATATAGGTAATTAATAGGGTTACCATGACTGTCTTTCATGTTAAAATCTTTATACATAAGTGAAGTTGTTGAGTTACAAAGTCTAAACCAATACTTAACGATTGAAATCTTACGTAAAACAATGAGTGGATATCTTCCAAATTCGCCATAAATGGATACTGTTGGCGTTTGCTTTCTGACAGACAAGATTTGCTTCATGAACTTTAAATGAATTTTTTCGACGTCGTCAGCTCTATGAAAACCGCATACATTAGCTCCATACATAAGGATGGGCTTTACAAGTGTGTCCAAAGAAGCATTTAAAAGTGAAATGTTGATGTTTTAAGTCATTTTATATTCAAATATAACATTATAAAATGGAAACATACTAATTCTTTGTAAGAACACCTCATGGTTTATTACACGAATAGTAAATTTAAATCATAACCAAAACCAACTTTAAAGATTCAAACAGAACATACATTACATCAACATCTTAATTGGTACATAGACCTTTTGGAAGATGCTGAATCATGTCCTATCTACACTTTTTCCACGTTGCTGTCCATACAGAGCGCATACAAAGGCCTCACATTAAAAAGTGGTCAAAGCGTTCTTTTCATTTTCTCTTAGGGCTGTCATGCATTTTAGAAACATTTTTTTAATGCTATCGAGTTCAAACAGTTTTGTTTTGCCCTTGTTGGGAAAGGCGGGCACAAAGTCACAGCCTGTGATCAGGTGCAGGCCACTTTTGTGTTACAACGATGTGCAGTTGCATGTCTCTTGAGTCGCAACCAGCATTGTAACCCTTGTACAGCTTTTTTTCTGAATTAGTTCGTCTTCAGCCTTGAAGCTAACACATTCGTTGTTCACAGCCAGAGACAAGGAACAGTCTGTAAGCACAGTCACATACTCAGATCCAACCCCTGACACCAGTAACATAAATAGCGCTTTCTAAAATGAACTTGATCCCAATGCTGCTTGCCAGTCTCTTGGCCGTGTCTGTACAGATCATGTAATGTTAAAAAAACACCCTCATCGTTTTCTCTTCTTTCTATGTCTTTAATCGATAGGGGTATCACTCATTCTCAGATAACCATGACAAAGGTGTTAATTTTTTTCCATTTTTAAGAATGTCGTATTTTTCGTTCTCACCCATGTAAATGTGTTCTTACACCTTTCTTTGACTTATTTTTTTAAGTTTCACCAGTTGGTGAGCTTTTTTCTCTTTTTTATGTCCCCATGCTGTAAGAAGGGTAACACGAATTGATTCGTTTTAAAAAAGGGGGTATGGGTATTTATAAATCACAATAATTAATGAATTATGGTTAATAATACCATACTACTTATAAAAAACGAATGCATACATACCAGGTTGCATAACACACTTGTTTTTACCAGGAGTAAATCGGATTTGAGAGAATAAAATGAGGTGTAAACATACTATATAACATTTAACTTTTAATGAACAAAACGTGGCTTTTGTTTCAAAGCGGGTGGAAATGAAAGTAATAGATAACTTTAAATGAAACAACAAGATAAAATACCTCCTAGCATATGCGAAATAGGGTAGTTTAACATCAACCTTCTTACTGAACATAGAAAAACTCAAAATCACATCAACTGTTCGTCCCGTAGATTTCACAAAATCGTCCCGTAAATTGTTACCTTACGCGGAATTATTAACCCATTACCCGATCTGCAATTTATTGACTGGTCCAAATTGAAAGAAACAGCAGATGACAATATTAACATATGAAAAAACAGATCTTTATTTTGAAATTGATCAGAAACCACTGTGACAAAATGAAAAATTGCACATAATGAGCAATTTTTTTCTTTTGTTACAATTGTTTGTTAAGCCTTTTGCTATAGCTGTGTTAAAGTGAGAGTCTTTGGAGTAATGGGTTAAGCTAACAGAAACTAATACAACTGGTTTTGTTGTGAAATGGAAGTTTTAGACTAGGTGTCATTGTCCCGTAAATGGCAATGAAGATAAACCAACTGGTTTGTCTGGTTTATCTCAAAAACTGGAGGGCACCTTCTGGAATAGTGAAAATGCGTCCTGTTTTCCCAGTTGGCAGAGGAGCTTCGATGATACACACAATATCTTCATTTTCGATCCAGCACTCTTCTCTCTGATTGGGCCACTTGATGCGATCATCCACTTTCCCGCTTGCTACCATGAAGCTAACATAAACAGATGAGTCATCGCTGTCTATCTCTTCAACCTTCGCTACATAGGACTTTCCCTCATACATGACTACTAAGAAATTGCCTGTCTGGACGTCAGTTACACTATCATTTCTATTGTCATCTTCCTCTATGGTTGGGTGAGCTGTGTCTTTAACTGTGTCATCTGTCTCAGCATTTTGATCTGATTGCTGTCCCCCTTCTGGTCTCTTTGTTACTATACTAGTCTTCCTCCAGCTACAATCCGATTTTTCATTAAACTTTGAGTCCACGAAACAGTTCTCACAAGCGCAGGATGTATCCCTTATTAATAGTTCACCCTCATTTAACCCAATTACTGCATGTAGTTTCATAGTTCCTTGGATTGGTTTAAGAATATTGTTTCTTGCTTCTATAAGGCTCTTGGTTGTATTGTATTCATCTGAGGTTATCATTTCGTATGCGATGCCTCCCTGACTTTGACTAGCCCATGCAAAGAAGTCTGACGCATCTTGAATTACAGCTTTCCCTTGCTTCACAGCGTTATCTGCATTTCGCTTGGCAGTACCTCCTACTCCGTCACATGGACCTTTGCCATGTCCACATTCAAAATAATGCCAGGTAGCATTAACCCCGAATCTGTTTTGGAAATTCCCAATGGTGTCGAAAATTGTTTTGTTCCTGTATTGGGAGGACGGGCTATCTGTCCATACATGAATTGTCTGAAGATCAGGAACAAGCAACTTTGCATTACTGACTACCTTTTTCAGAATGGCAACTACCATTGAAGCGTTGTGGTGCAACACTTCAGAGACATAGACAAAACTCTTGTGGCACACTTCTTGGTCATCGCTTCTTAAGTAAATTACCACTGGATGAAGGGTTACCATTGAACTGTTCCAATAAGCCGACTGAATTTCCTCCATACTTTGACATGTGTAATTCTCGCTGAAATCCATTTGAACTAATGCATGATTCTGTGGCAGCTTGTTCTTCATATCTCTGATTGCTTTATACTGATCAAACACTCGATCAACATGACCCTCAAAGTCGGTGTAGGCCTTCTTGAACATCTCAATAAACTCTTCCCTAGGTTTTTCTTCATCTACTATGCGCTGCCTTTCCTTTCCATTCATCAACTTCACTCGGCGCCATTGCTGATATTTCACTCTTTCTTGTGCCGCTGGTATCTGAGCTAGTACTGAGTCAACATGGGTCGGTGTGCTCTTAGCAATTTTGACAAAGGAATCAGGACTTGCGCTCATCGTGACTTTCAGATTCTTTACAGCTCTCAACAAGAAACTGAAGTTCTGGTGCTTTGAGCAGAGGCATACACTCCTAGAAGCAAAGTTGACAAGACTGATGTGCTTTGGACGAAATCTATGAAAAGTCGCCAATGAAATATTCGATGAAACCTCTGCTTTAAACTTGAGATACAAGTTGTACATAAAATCATTCAGGACCCTTCTTTGAACTTTGTCTTTCCCATCTTTGATTGCATCTGCTTTTCCTGGTAGAATGCGAGAATTATCCTCTCTTTTTAGAAAGTCACACACTTTCATTACCATATGGTTTCTCCATGACGTATTCCTGGTTTTCACAGAGACTGAAATATCTTTGACCCTTACATCCTTTCTTCTATTCAAGCTTGTATATGTCTGTAGCGCCGACTTAAGCCTGTACTTTTTCATGATCAGGCCAGACACAATCCTTTGTACTGCACTGAAACGACGACTGTTGCTCTTTTGGGCTTCTTTTATTTCTGCGTTTAAGCATTCAACATAAACCAAACGCTTTCTAATCTCTGGTACTTCCTTTGGATTTATACCGGATGACGAGATTATTCTATCCGCATTACTCCTTGGAGTGTTACATAAGCTTCTTTTCTTGGATTCTGCTCTTTGGACACGTTTTTGCATGGTTTTCAACTTCTTCCGAAGTTCTTCATTTCTATCTTCAAGGTTTCCAATTGCTCTGTATGACTTTGAAAGGGCTCTGGATACTCTCTTTTTTCCTTTTTCTTGACTTGAACATTTGGTAAAAGGCATTCTGACAGTCAAATATGTAGGACTTGTGGCGCTGCTTACTTCATTGCTTGCTATATCATCAGAAGTTGATGTTGACGGTATATTGTTTGGTTCTCCAGAAGTATTTGCTACTGGATCCTCTCTTCTTGTCTTTTCATGTACTTTCTTTTGCCTATATCTCTTACAACATTCTTTGTTTTTGCCACGTCTTACTGCTTGTTTCTTCTTTGGAAGGCATTCTGTTGGAATATAGTATCCCTTCACACGCATTCGTTCTTGTTTCAACCATTCTTCCCCTAGATTCTTTTTCTTCCTTTCTCTATACTCCTTCATTCTTTGCGACTTTGATTTTGGCATTCTGAAAAGATATTACATACACAATGAATTGGGAATGTCTGAGACCGGTTTAAATTGAAAAATAATAAGTTCAATTCAGCACTGAGAAGAAAACATTGTGTCAAAAATATGAGGTGCTCTCTACGAGAAATATATACTTTTGTCACAATGGTTTCTTCAGTATTCAGAAGCAGTGTGTACAGTGAGCATCCATATGCGTTTAGAATAAACTTATCTTTCATTTAAGTCTAAAGAAACATTTATTTCTGTTAAAATGTACATGCAAAATGAGTCATCATTTACGGGACACGAACATGCAATCTACGGGACAATAAGATACTGGAGTGTTGTATGTATCACTTAAAGATCAAACTGTTGATGTAAATATGTAAACATTTATGCAATAAACTTAACCATGACAAACGAAAAAATATGCGTAATATTTATTGGAGAAATCACTTTATCAATTGTTTAAGTCTGCGTTTCGGTATTGACAAACAATTTGAATAACCATAAACAGAAAGCATCAAACACACATGTAAGTATGGGTAGAGGGAACTTCTTTAAACCTTTATAGGCGAGAGAAGTTCAAATACGAACCAGTCTCTACTCATTTCATGAAATGGAAAACATACACAACATACATCAAGCACACAAAATGCCATGTAAAACAAACAATTTACAGGACAAAAACATGAAATCTACGGGACAAAACCATGCCTTATCAAAGTCATGCAAAACAGGAATATGTACCCATTGTTCTACTTTTATCGTGGGGGATGATGTTGACTAAAGCACATTAATACAAACAACAAGGGTTAGACATTACTAACTTTGCAAATTTTAAATGTTTAATGACTTGCCTCAAATTCTCATTTCCAAACACGATTCTTTAAGGTCAAATCTTTCCCGCCAATGAAACGAATAAACATCCGATTGTTTAATATGACGCATACTGTTATATTGAGCAAAATGTAATAAAATGAGTGGACGGATAATCAAATTAATGTAGTTTTCAGAGTACTCTGTCTCGTAGATGGTGTCCCGTAAATTGTTTAACTGCAATGTTTCCTTACTTCGAACTCTTTCTATTTCAAATTCATGTAAGCAGATATAAAATGAATCCACAATTCCTTTAAGTGGGCTAAGTGTGTAAGTTAAATTGACATCCAATGGTATTTGCATGCCATTCTACCCAAACTAATCACAGTTCGGTGTTCGTCCCGTAGATGTTGTAATAAAAATTACTGTGTCACCAGGGTTAAATCAATTGCTCTCTTATTAAATGTGGTCTTATCACATCGAATAAAAATGGTCAATTTAGTACCTTGGTGGTCTAGGGATAGAGTTATCACGGATGGGCGATATAATTGTGCAGTTATGACAGTTCCAGATACATACTATATCTTTCGTCCCGTAGATGTTTGTAATTTGGCGACATCTCGAGTATTGATTTTTTTTCTCTAAGCAATTGTCAGATGCACAGAATTGTTTTTTAAATGAGACAATTGCCTTTTGATCTTATGATTTAAAAGGGACTTTTAACATAATACTGTGAAATTATCATTCAAACTGCAGGCAAGAAAACGCATATTCGCTTGGCGACATTGACTTTTTGAATACCTTACATGTTTGTGGGCTTAAAACAAAAAATATATATTGGACGGACAGGAACGAAAATCCCGTTATTGTGTCAAGTAATGGTATTGATAGGAGGAAAAACATGAAAAATATTTCTCAACGTGCATTTTCATCCACCAGAGATGAATCTATGTTGGAGACATTGTTTGTCGCGCTTAAGTGAGAATGAGTGGTATACGTATGTATCACATACCATATGAACTTGCTTGGACATTTTTACCAGTTGTCTCAAAAGTCATTTTGCAAGCTCTCTAATGGTCACTGAACGATTCTTCTGTTAGTGAAGAAAGAAGACTGCATCAACTGCATCCGTTTCAGTTCAGGATAGGATGATTGTCAAGAAACGTTATCAGCGTGTGCATCAGTTTTGGTTTTTCAGCGGTATTCATGCTTCATGCCAGTATGTAACAAAGACAGTGAAACTGGTGTAAGAGGAAATTTGAGTACTCTTTTCAAGTCAACGTATCCTATTTTGCTGAAAAGCAGTAACCGCCCAAACAGAACACAAGTTTCTGCCACCTCTCGAGATGTCTTGCCCACTGGTTGTTTATTCTTAACAGATGCGTCCACACTTTTTTTCGTTATTTTCTTTCGTTTTCTTGGTTTTCCATACCTCAAATGACGGTTTAAGGCTGCCTTTCGTGAACTCATCTGACCTTGCCTCGCTGGACCTGATACAACTAAGTATATCGCTCTTGATGTCACCATTTAGTTTCTTTTCTTTAGTAAGGCAGCACAGCCTATCACTAGCATCGACGCTTAAAAGGGTTCATTGTTGATTGAATGGCTATTACCATGCACTTGAAATCATCATGATCCCTCTAGCCTGTTGGTAAGGTTTTTCATTGAATCTTCAAAACGACATATACATGTATTGTCCAAGACTGTGTCCACAAAAGCATTTCTAACTGAATGTGTAACGACCCCATACCTACGTATATGGCGAGATGCTACAATAGCATTCACAGTCTGCTCTAAGGTCTTTTTTTGTCAACCGCAGTTTGAGAGAAAGTCTTTTGTCTACGTCTTACGGAACATGCTCCATTCTCTAGAATTGCAGTTATACCCGGATGGCTCTTTTTACAATACACTAAGGTACTTGACCATCCATAATCAATGTTCCAACAAAGAAGAGTGGAATTATCTGCTTGATACACAAATATAGGTAGAGCATTGGTTCTACAGTTTTATCACAGAATGACTCATATTTACACGTTAGGTCGAAGCACTCTTCTGACGTCTCAGGATCTTTCATGACTGCTGGAGAAAGGGTTGTACTGCTAGAAGCATGCTAGCTTCTGCTTTAGAATGATATCCCACTTCATTGAACAAGAATTTAAAGTTCAGAGTTGTCATCACAGATACAGGCAACGGATGTAGTCCTTTGTACCTGTTATAATGTTTTCCTAGCAGGAATCCACTCTGTGATCCTGTTTACAATGCATAATAGTCTGTCAAGATATTTGGACCACTGGAGACGTCATTAATGTGATACAAGCAAAAACGATACGCAAACACAAAATGAAAGGCACTGAAGCAAATAAATATTTTGTCGAAGTCTAAGGCCTCTTATGCCTGTATTTACATTGCAGGCTTTCCAATGTCCAATTCATAGGTTACAATTACATATACCTGTCCTTCGACTTAGCATCCGTTGCATAAAACAGTATTTCGATATGTTGCTTTGTATATTCAAACTTTGACATTCTATGTTTCTTTCTTCATGGCTCTAATGATTAATCCATCTTAAAACACCATTTGCGACCCTCAATAACATACACTTAGGCCTAAACAGAATCTTACCTTTTTGGCTGAAATCCCAGGACAGACGACTAACCTCAATCCTCATCCATTATTTCGGGAAGGAAACCCATCAGATAATTATTTTTTAACTTCTGAGGGAACCGCTTAAAGGTATCTATACATTTAATCACTATCAAACTGAACTAATACTACCTTTACTTTAAAATAAGGAGGTAATTTCCCCCAGAAATGTCTATTTTGTTACTAAAAACAGACATTTTCGACAGCCATTTTGTATATTTTTGGGTCTGAATTCTCTCTAAAACATTATCAAATTTTGGAGTTTGGCAAAGAATACGATATGGTGATATACAAACACAATTTGATACCCTAAATAACATGCAACTAAGTCCTAAACAGAATCTTACATTTTTGCCTGAAATCCAAGGGCAGACAACTAACCTCAATACTTATCCTTTATGTCGGGAAAGAAACCTATCAGATGATGATTTCTGAATTCCTGAGACAACCTCCTATAAGTTTATTGACATTTAATCACAATTCAAATATAATAAACACTAAATTTGATTTCAAAGAATTGCTTATTTCCCCAGAAATGTGTATTTGTTACTAATAATAGAAAGTTTTGCTGCCATTTTGTATATGTTTGGGTCTGAAACTTCTCTCAAACATTTTCAAATTCTGTAAAATGGTAGGAAACATGAAATGCCAATGTTATAACGACATTTGATACCATAGAAAACATGCAATTAAGTCCTTAACAGAATCCTAGCTTTTTGCCTGAAATCCAAGGGCAGACAACTAGCCTCAATGCTCATCCGTTATTTTGGGAAAGAAACCGATCAGATGATGATTTCTGAACTCCTGAGACAACCTATAAGTTTCTATACACTTAATCACAATTCAAATATAATAATGTCTAAATATGATTGGAAAAAAAAAATGGCTTATTTGCCCAGAAATGTTTATTTGTTACTAAAAATAGACATTTTTGGCAGCCATTTTGTATATATATTTGTGTCTTAAACCTCTCTAAAACTTTATCACATTCTGCAAAATAGTAGGAAACAAGAAATGCTGATGATTAAACGACATTTGATACTATAAAAAACATGCAATTGAGGCCTAAACAGAATTTTACATTTTTGCCTGAAATTCAAGGGCAGACAACTAACCTCAATGCTCATCCGTTATTTTGGGAAAGAAGCCAATCAGATGATGATTTCTGAACTCCTGATCACATTCCAATAGAATTTATACTAACTTTGACTAAAAAGAATGGCTTATTTGCCCAGAAATGTGTATTTGTTACTAAAAATAGACATTTTGGCGGTCATTCTGGATTTTTCTGCGCCTGAAATTTCTCTTAAACATTCTCAAAATATCTATTCCGTTCAATTACATGGATTGCTGGTGTCAAAACATCAATTTTCAACCTAAATAACATGCAAGAAAGGCCTAAGCAGAATATTACATTTTTGCCTGAAAACCAAGGGCAGACAACTTTAACCGCAATTGTCACCCCTTATTCTGCAGCAGGACTCCATCAGACGAGCAGTTCAGAACTCCTGAGACAATTTTCTAAGGAAAAGCATCAACAAACCTTTTGGTGATTTCAACGCAATTAAAAGTGGTCTACAGCTTAGACTAAGACAATTGAAAAAGAAAAAAGATAAGGACATATAATTATAAAGAAAATTATATATATCGGAAATACCTGCCTTAGGCTTTATTTTACAACAAACTTATCCTCCAACTTGTTCTCCACAATGTACCATGGCACCCAGTTCCCTCTACTGTCTGAGACTACTAAAACTTTGTTCAAAAAGAAAACATTGAAATTATGTAGATAGAAAAGAAGTGTCTCCTTTTAATATGTTTAATGAATTAAAATGCTTTTGACCTTTTCAAACATTTGAATTGGATCATACAAGATAAACTTTTTTATTGAAATGTTTGTATACAGCTGTTAAATATACATTTGAGTGGTCAAAAGACAGACATCCATTTTCTATCAACAAGGTACCATAGAATTGTTTGTCCAATTTCACTGCATAAACAACTTTCTTTTTCAAAACATTAAATTGGTATTTTAATTATTGTACAATTGAAATTGAATTAATTTAATCTCTTTCATATT
Source organism: Cerastoderma edule (assembly GCA_947846245.1). NCBI lineage: Eukaryota > Metazoa > Mollusca > Bivalvia > Cardiida > Cardiidae > Cerastoderma > Cerastoderma edule. The sequence goes on along the minus strand of OX401419.1, from coordinate 28,041,323 downwards.
GGTCTCATCGTTGAGAATGATTCTTTCTAGAAAAACACAGCACATTCTGTGGAAGGACCCACTTCTGATGACAATAAATATTACATACTTTCAGGACGTAGACTCCACATGAACTCTCATCCATTTGCTTTGTGTGGGCGGGCACGTCTACATGCCATTCCTGGGATACTTCATTAAAAATCCCATCATCAGTTCTGCTTTTCAAGAACTTACTTAAATCATAACCACAACCAACTTTAAAGATTCAGACAGAACATACATGTATTTATATTCATTACAAAAAGAACAGTAATCATAACATACATATTTTACCTTTCATCACAATGCTTTTGACTGCAATTTACATAGAATCTTAGGGTCTAGAACAGAGTTTGGAATCGCACAGTCCCTAACAGTGTGGGTCATCCTCCAGTTCTAATAATAAGACAGGCTAGAACAGAGTTTGGAATCACACAATCCCTAACAGTGTGGGTCATCCTCCAGTTCTAATAATAAGACAGGTTAGCAATATAACTGAATAACTGTTACATCAATTTTATATATATATATTTTTAATATGGAAGTTTAGTTAATCAAGTCTGGAACATCATCATAGTCAGCCAAGTCTTTTCAACAGAAGTTCAAAAAAGGTTTGACCATTTGGTATGCAGGTAATGATTTGGATGCACTCCATCATAGAAATCTTTATAAACATTTCAGAATATTTTTGCATTTTTGAATATTTGTTCCTCGCTTTTTTACGGAACTTCTTTTTAACATCTTGGTCCCTAAAACAGATCTCACACTGGCATCTAAGGACATCATAGTCAATTACCATACTCATATTTTTAATATCATTCTCCAATTTAAGCTGTTGAACTTTTGCATTGTCAATGATTGGGATGCATACCATCCTATAAATCTTGATACACAATTGCTGAATATTTTTGATTTTTTGTTACCCGCTTTTAAACAACTTTTTTTTAACATCTTGGACCCTGCAATGAGTTTGACTCAGGCATCTAAGGTCATCTTAGTCAATTCCATATTCAAATCTTCAATATCATTCTCCAATCTAACCTGTTGGAATTTTGCATCACCATCAGAACCAAAGAGGTTGGCAAGTTAACCTTGGTTTGCTTTAAACAGATTGTAGGTAAGAATTGACATAGGGCAGATGGAAACAAAATTACACGGTATTTTGCAACCCAGTAAAAGTTCTTTCCCTCTACTGTCTGAAGCATTATTATGAAATACAATTGAACTCTTAACATATTTTTCTTCTTTAATACTAAAAAGCAGTTGCCTGCAGCAACACAGACAAATGAAAAGGAAGATAGATGAGGGAAAAAAAAAGAAAATTGTATATATCTGAAATACCTCCCTCATCAAAAACATCCTCCAACTTGTTCTCAACAATGTACCATGGCAACCAATTACCTCTACTGTCTAAAATATTATAAAATACAACAGCACCTTTACTGTCTGAAGCATTATTATGAAATACAATTGAACTCTTAACATATTTTTCTTCTTTAAAATTAAAAGAGCAGATGCCTGCAGCAACACAGACAAATGAAATGGAAGATAAATAAGGACAATTATAAAGAAAATTGTATATATCAGAAATACCTCCCCCATCAAAAACATCCTCCAACTTGTTCTCAACGATGTACCATGGCACCCAGTTTCCTCTACTGTCTGAGACTACTAAAACTTAACACAAAAAGAAAAATATTAAAATACAACAGAACCCTACATTTTTATTCTTTAATAGTAAGAGAGCAGAATGATGCCTGCAGCAACACAGACAAAAAAAAAAGTGAAATAAATTATGGAAATTATACAGAAAATTGTAAATGTCAGAAATACCTGCCCCATAAAAAATATCCCCCAACTTGTTTTGCTCAACATAATGTGGCAACCAATTCCCTCTACTCTCTGAGACTACTAAAACTTTATACCAAAAGAAAACATTGAAATTATGAAGATATGATAGGTGTGCCTTTACTTTATACATTTAATGGATTAGAAGTTACTTTTGACCTTTTCGAACATTTGAATTGGACCATGTAACTGACCAGCCTTACAGAGGTTGCTACTATGCCATCCGCTGTCAACAGGATAAACTTTTTTATTGAAGGTTTTGCATGCAACTGTCAAATATACATTTATGTGGTCGGATGACAGCCATCCATTTTCTATCAACAAAGTATCACAGAATTGTTGGTCCAATTTCCCTCCATAGACAACTTTCTTTTGCAAAACATTTCATGGGTATGCAAAGGGTGATACTAAGTCTATCTGAAGTCCAATGTTTGGGCAGATATGTTAGACAAACCAATCTGCAATGGTATGGATATAGTAATACCTTCTTGAACAGTTTGTGTAGAAAGACTTTTACATGTCCAACATGTTTGTGTATCATCCACACAAGTTTAAACATATCAGTTTTGATGAAGCTTATAAACTCATGAGAATCTTGTTGATTTTACATAAAACATGGTATTAAAGAACATGTTTTTGTAATTGGTTGCATTCTCCTTTATTACTTTCCCAAAATTAATTTTCATTGATAGTATTTCCACAATTTGTTGATCAAAAACTTTCAATTTTGTCAAGAGGATGAACAAAGGAGTTGTCTAATTGATTTATCTCATTTCTATTCAAATGTGTAAATGAATGGCTGGAGTGACAGAATTGAACAAGCAAGTACTACCAAAGTTTTTCATCCAACATGTTATTTCCATCTCACTTCTGTTTCTAGACATATTCTTTCAAAGTTCATTCATATCAGACCAATTTACCTTATCATGCACACTTAGTATTGTTTCGACATCATCAATTTTATTTTCTGATTTGTGGGACTTTTGGTATTTACCAATTTTGGAAGTGGATGGCAAATGATAAACGTGTACGTGTGTTACCTTCATTTTGTACCACCCTCATTGTCTAAAGGTGTCTTTTTTTACATTTTCAATTGATTTAGGTTTTGGAAATTCATATCCAAATAATTTCTTTTTTCTTTTAAGTTGCCCACATTTTAAACTCTCAATGACAGCCAACTTCTGTATAGAAATTGTGTGATATTTCAATGCTTCTGAAAGTTCATCTAATCTATGTTTTGATCTCCAATGCAAGTAAATTTCTTTAAGAATTCAAAATTGGTTTTCTATCATACTGATGTTTTCCCTGGAATATTTTTTGAGATATGCTTGACAGAATACCAAAGAGGAAAAATTGGCAAGAGTCATCCAAAAGGTATTCATTTAACAATTCACAATATAAGCTGTCTGCTGTAGATTTTTCATTAATTTTTTTAAAATGTTTAAAAGATAATCTAAGAATACTTAATGTCAATTGCTTAATGGCGATGATCAACCCAATATTTGAAAGTCCATCTCTGAGAACACATTTGGATTAACAGTTGATTTAACATTTGATTCTGTGTCTTCCACATTTTTCTTTTTTCTATTCATGTCTGAATGCCTGTAACCAATCCAGGATAGTGGGTAGACTCTGATTTTAGATATCATAGCATTAACAGGAATTCCCATTATTCCTTAATTGGATTACTTACAGCCATTTTATTATATAAATGAATTTTGCGACTATCAGACATTCTTACAACTCATCCCAAGACAAGGTGTTGTCTCTTGCCCGGTCTTTGAAAATTTGTAGTAAGACTTTATCAGAAACTGTCTCCCCGTGAGCCAATCCCATCATTAGCTTTATAAGGCCCTGATCTGCCTTTTAGCCACACCCATTCCTCCCAGAGTCCAATGGAAAATATCATGCAGATGAACATCGAGAGCATGGGTTTAAGACATGTTTCCCTGCCATCCACCTCCTATTGTTGCTTAACTCTGGGGGTGGTCTTCTAGTCTGTATGTTAGACACCCGTTATGGCACTGGCTCTAGAGTGCGGGTCTGTCCCTCTAGACACGTGTTTTTGAGTCGGAACTTGACCTCACTGTTGCAGTCGTCCAACCTTCAGTTACTCCAGACACCTGATTTGGTGCGGGCTATGGGCTGGAGTGCTGTGGATATCTTCCTTTCTTTGAGCTGCTGTGCTCTTCCCTTGGTCCCAGACGCTTCCTAGAGGACCTCTGATAGTACCAGCAGTCTTGAAGTAGGTAGTGCTTCTTCACATGGCTGACATTCCTTCACTCCTACCTGAGAAACTGAGGTGGCAGTCTCTACGTAGGAACCTTTCTGGGCCGAATTGCTTAAATTTGGCAATGAGTTCTCTTGTTCAACCTGGTGGGCCTATGAACAGTCCCAAGCTGACTAGATAATTATACAGTCTTATTCATTTTCTATTTCGGCTTTACCAAGAAGTCGGAGGTACCAGTTATGTCAATTTCCATGTGGTCCTTCTCTGTCCTCACACCTGCATCCTCCCTTACATACAAAAGAAAAGTTTGAACAAATATTAGTTAGACAAACCAACCGGCAGTGGTGTGTACAAAACAGGGGCCCGTTTAACTAAACAACTTACGGAAAATGTTTGCGCAAGTCATAATTGATAAACATGGATAGTATCTTCAATGAAAGTTGCAATGTGGCACTTCATTGAAAGCATCTCGGAGAGACGATTCCAATGATGTTGCACTTTGCAATATTGCTTCGTCCAATATTGAAATAAGAGGAATTGTTGTTTTAGACTTACGCAGATCTTAAGCGTAAACTGTTTAGTAAAACGGTACCCAGGACCTTCTTAAACAGTTTATCTAGAAGGACTTTTACATGTCAAACATGTTTGTGTATCACCAACACAAGTTTGATTATATCAGTTTTGATGAAGCTTATAAATTCATGAGAATCTTGTTGATTTTGAACCAGCAAGATCTGCCCGTCTTTCATTCACCATGTTATTTTCATCTGACTGCTGTAAGTAGACTTATTCTAACAAGGTTCATGCATATGAAAACAATTTACCTTCTCATGAACACTTTGTTCTGTTTCAACACCATCAATTTCGTTTTCTGATTTGGGAGACTTGATATTTACCAGTTTGTGGCCTTTTTTACCACTCCCCGTCAATTAAATGTGCCTTTTTATGTTGTAAATTGATGCAGGTTTTCTAGTTTTCTCGATTTATGCCCAAATATTTCCCCTATTATTTTAAGTTGTCCACATTAAACTATCAATGACAGCCAACTTCTGTATAGAAATTGTGTGATAATTCAAAGCTTCTGAAAATTCATCTAATCTATGTTTTGATCTCTTTTGCAAGTAAACATCTTTAAGAATGTGAAATCGGTTTTCTACCATACTATTATTTTTTCCCTGGTTTCTTTTTTGCAATATCATGCATGACAGCAGGCCAGAGAGGAAAAATTAGCAAGAGGTTATCCAAAAGGTATTCAATTAACTATTCACAATAGAACCTGTTTGCAGTTGATTTTTCATTACTTTTTTTTCAAAATATTAAGAAAATAATTTATGAATACTAAATGTCTATTGCTTAATGGCATTGATAAACCCAATATTTGAAAATCCATCTCTGAGAATGCATTTGGATTAATAGTTTTTTTTAACATTTTATTCTGTGTCTTCCACATTACTCTTTTCTGTGAATGTCTAAATGCCTGTAACCAATCCAGGAAAGTGATTAGATTCTGGTTTTCAGGTAGTATCATTGCAATAACCAGAATTCCCATTTTTCCTTAAACTTTATTACTAACAACCATTTCAATAAATAGATATTTTTTTGCCACTATCAGACATTTTACAACACTACCTGTGGCATTCCAACACAAAATGTTTTCTTTTTCGCGGTCATTGAAAATTCTTAAACTGTAATCAAACCAATATAAAACATACATTGGAAATAAATAGATTTAAAAAAAAAAAACCCAAAAAAACCTGGTAACTTTGATGAAAAACCATCTTTCAATAGTGTCTGTACCATGCCTACCTGATTATCTGGATTCACAAGAAATTTAAAAAAAAATGCAGTCAGTTTCTAGTCTCTCTCTATTCCAAGAAATTATTGGATCAGTATCATGCTGTTTTCTTTATCTAAACACTTTTTTCAATTGTTTAGTACTAGGTTTAAATGGTCTTGTTGAACTTTCTCTTTTTTCTCCAACAATCCTCCTTGCATGCTTTTCCTGTATTGCAATGTTTACATGTAGTGCCATTATAAGTGACTTGTACTAAAGAATTACAAGGGGGAATTTCTGCAATTTTTAAAAAATCTTCTTGTCTGAAACCACAGGTCAGAATTTAAAATAATTTCACAGGAATGTTCTTTAGGGGGCTCTTTTCAAAAGTTGTTCAAAGAATTTTGATACCTCGAAAAACATGGCCGCCAGGCTGCTTTGAACTTTGAACGCGTTTTTGTTTTCACTTTATACATGCTAAAATTTATAACATAACAAACATCTTTTTTTCAAAACATCTGGGCCAATTTCAATGAGATATTATGTGAAGCATCCCTAGTTAGAGGGGAGAAAGATTTGTCAAATATGCCCATATTTGGTAAAAACCTTTAAAAAATCTTCTTATCAAAAACCACAGGTCAGATTTCAAAATAATTTCACAGGAATGTTCTTTGGGGGCCCTTCTATAAAGATTGGTAAAAAAAAAATTAGATATCACGAAAAACGGCCACCAGGTTGAACTTTGAAAGTGTTCTTGTTTTCACTATATACATGTATGGTAAAATTTACAACTTAATAAAAACATTTTCTTCCCTAACCTCTTTGAAAATCGATTTCATGCTGAGCATCCCTAGTTGGAAGGGAGAAAGATTTGTCAAAGCAAAATTAGTCATGTTACCAAGATAGCTGCCATGTCTATATTTGGTTAAAACTCTAAGAAAAATCTTCTTGTCAGAAACCACTGATGAGATTGCAGAATTAATTCTGCAGGAATGTTCTTTTTAAAGATTGTTCAAAGAATTTTAATATCTAAAAAAAAAACATGGCCACCAGGGTGCGTTAAAATATGAACCTGTTTGCATTTCCACTATATACATGTATGGTAAAATTATTAACAAAATACATCAATATGGATGTCCAAATATGCCAAAATGATAACCACAAAATGGCAAAAAAAGATCATACTGGAAAAAAGTGCAGGCTGATCTTCATACACACAATCTATAAAAGTAAACTATTTAGTTTCTGCAATGTAAGAATTATGTACCATTTTAATGTCCCACATCAAGCATACAGGGTCCAACTTGTAAAATGGGAATAGAAAAAAGGTCAATGCATAGAAGCACAAGAAACCCTGTGTAAAAGTTAAAAGCTATGTTTCTTACTATTCTTCAAATAGGTGGTAATCTCAGGTGAGCGGTTTTAGGGCCATTATGGCCCTCTTGTTTTCATTTTCCCACAATGCTTTCTGCCCTATCAGAAGGATATTTTCCAATTTCATCACATTTTGGAATGTTGCCTGCAAATTTAACTCTTTCAATTTGGGACAGTTAAAATAAGTTAACGCTCAAGTTTCCAAAGATATTTTTTTCTTGATTTTTTTTTTAATACAGACTCAATTCCTTCTGTCAATTTTTGTTACACTTTAACTAGCATTATATCCACATTACTGCATGAGATTATGGTCAATGACCATTGTCATTACTGAATAGTTAAATAAATTGAATAAGCATGTGGATAGGTTTTTACTAATACATGTATTTGTTTTGTCCATATACATTAAACAGAGTTAAGGTGTCAGTAACATTGACTTAGACAAGAGTTTTGTTGATGTCAGATTTATGAATGAATGGGTGTTTGCATTAGCTTATATGACATTTACAATCAGTACAGAGTTCTTTTTAGTGAGCTTTTCCATTCTCCATCCGCTACCTTTTCTTTATTCTTATACACATTTGACAAGAGATGGCCATGATAGTAGGCTATCAAGTGGTCCCTACTTTTCTCTACTTTTTGTTTTTCCCCTACATTTTGATGTACATATATACATTTAATGCAAATTTATTAAATATGAGATGTTGATATTTTTTTTCAATGAATTATTTTTGTGATATTTTTATTAAGGTTTTTTTTTCGAGTAAATGCATAGAATGAAGCACTCTGGTCATCAGTGCTTTGAAAGTGACTCAGGGAATGACTGTGTTTTCTTGAAATATATTAAACTGGCTATCTAACAGATTGAGATTTATTCTTTTTAGAAATGAAATGTCTTCAGAAAAACCTCAGAAAATATAAGTCAAAATTGGTCATGTATCTAGAGACAATTTACAGTGTTTGTTTCTCACAGATCCCAATCCATGGAATAGTCCTTTTAAATATAAAAAAAAAATGAAAATATACAAAGTTCATCTGTATTTCCAAGTCTTGAAGCACTGGTAACCTGCAAACATGTACAAATGTAAATTCGATTGATTTTAACCCTTGTAGTGCAGGAACCCACTTCATGCTTATGCTATCAGGTTAGATCTAGGCCAGCTGCCAAGTAAATTGGTGGCTGGCATGTGATCTAACCTGTTTGCTGATCTGAGTATATTTTCTCATACATACCATTCTAAGGGTTTAGTTTTGATTTCATTTAAGCACATAATGTCCATACTTACTTATGAAAAGGAAAACAAATTGCTCATGGCTATACCTTTTGCCCTATGTTTTGGTGCCTGGACATTGGAAGCCTGGTTTAACATGGCTCTTATTGAAATGGCTGAACCCTTTACCGAACAACAAATTTTCGACTGTCCCATATTGAAAGAGTTTGCAGGCAACATTTCAAAATGTGGTGTAATTGAAAAATGTTCTTCTGATAGGGCAGAAAACATTGTGGGAAAAGGAGAACTTGCATGTCAAGCAATTTTTCCTTTCAAAGTCATCTGCAACCAACTGGTCAAATGTCGTTATTGTTTGGTACTGGGTCAAAGTAACTAGAATATTCTTTGAGTTGTCGAAAGATCATGCAACTTTTGAATGGTCCAAATTAAAACCTCAACACAGTACACATTAAAACATTTTCTCGTTGATATTGAGTAGTTAGATATCATTGAGGTTAAAAGGTAAAACTGCTCATCATGAGGAGTTTTGCTCTTGGTCTCTGCATATCTTTTAATATTAAAACAAGTTATTTGTAAAGTATGGCACTTTTTGTGAAAAGCTGGTTTGTGGCATTTTCAATGAACATGTATGTATCTCCATTATACATTATGTATGATAAGATTTAGTGTTACACATTGTATTAAGTTAAGTTTGTTGCAGTTCCCATGAGAAGTCAATATTATAAAGCACAACTTTTTTTTGCTTGATGTAGAGAATAAACAGCGCTGTATGTTGTGTATATAATGTTTTTATTTGGTTGTTCAGTGCAACAGACCTGATAAAAACAGTCCTTAACACATTACAACTTAATGACACATTTTTGCTCTTGAAGTAGACGACTTTCAAAAAGAATTGTGGCATAAGGTGAAATTGCTTGTTACAAGCAATTCCTTTTGGCACAATGCTTTTTCAATCTATTCACATATCACAACAGAAGGACTGAAAGATTTTTCACGTGTTTCCAAAGCTTTGAAGTCGTCTGCTTCAAGTGAAAAAAATGTTGTTTGCAGGTGGTAAAGATAACATTTTATACCTTCCCCAGTTCAGAGATTTTAATATAAACTTTGTATATTACATTCTTGTGTAACATGTTTATCAACAATGGGCTCAATGAAATACTTTAATACTTTCGTAAGTGCTTGTGAAAGACTTTATAAGGTCTCGCACTTCTTACGGAGTACTTGTAGTCCCACTTAGACATTTTGAGTTTCGACTTCTGGTGCATAGTTTTGATGGTAAGAGATGAGCTGGTAGAACACTGATGTGTTTCCTGTATAGATTATAGTCCCGCAATGCTCCCAAAGTTTGTTTTGATTGCTTATTGGAGGACTATTTGTTTGGGATATATGAACACAAATGCCGGTACGTTAGCTAGATTTGACAGCTAGTGCACTGATTTTCGAAAGGTACTAATACACTTTGCTCAGTAGAAAAAAGAAAATGAGAGGATTGAGGTGTCCATTTTATAACAGTTAGAAATATCAATTTGTACGTATTATAAATTATAGCAACAAATGTCAATTATGATGTAATTATACTCAAATTCTTTAGAGATGCTTTCCCACAGAAGAGCACATTTGAAAGTCAAAATACAATTTTGCTGAAACAATACAGTTTTTGTATTGTTGTTTGTTATACAATTACAATTAGCTATTGAAAGCATACTTATTTATTCAGGTAGCACACATTTATTTAAGTATGTATAGCTTATATATGGTAGATCTAAAAAATTATGGCACACTTCAAGGGTTCAACGCAAGACTATAGCAAGTGCTTCACAAACACAAACATGAAGCACTTACTATAGTATTGCGCTGAACCCTCGACTATATATTGATTCACTGTATACACACTTTAAAAAATATAAAACAATCTAATTTTGCTTCCAATGACTGTTCTTCAGTGCTTATGATATCATATAACAGTCAGCTGCAGTTGTTTTGCAGTTTTAGGAAATTGATTTCTAACTTCCAAATTAACTGATATCTGTGAGTAAGCACCTTTAAGGTACTGATTAATAAAAGTTGTTGTGCATAATATTCTCTTAATGTTGGACATGAGTTAACATATTTATTTCTGTAGTGCAATGTTTTTATCTCCATCAACCAAAATGTTTTCAATTTTATGTTGTTTAGTCATTAAAGCTTATTAATTGATATCATTTTATCTTTTTCTTTTTTCCCTGTCTGTGCTTGTGGTTTTGATGATCAAATATGGGCCGCGTCACGCGAAAAGGGGCACTCGGACATATAAAGAAAGCGCTGTCTCAGCTCTATCTTAGCGCTATTATTCCAGCATCTGGTCACGAAAGTTATCATTTGTATTTATTTAAAGGTATAACTGGATGTCCTCTAAGATGGCAAACAGTGTAGCCCCAGACCAGCCGCCACGTCAGTGACGTGGTGGCTGGTCTGGGGCTACACTGTTTGCTATGTCCGAGTGCCCCTTTTTGCGTGACATGGCCCAATTATCTTACCGAGGGTAGCCATCAGTTGCTTGGAAAGAACACTGTGTAGTTATAACATGACTGGCAGGAACAAAGGGTTGGAAATAAAATGTTTCTTGGCAAATAGTTCCGATTATGAAACTTGAGGAAAGATCCCACCAGAAGTTACGGAGACAGCCTCTGTATTGGTCAACAGGTTGGTCCAGAGTGTTATGCATTCCTCTTTATTGGTCAACAGGTTGGTCCAGAGTGTTAAGCATTCCACTGTATTAGTCAACAGGTTGGTCCAGAGTGTTATGCATTCCTCTGTATTGGTTAACAGGTTGGTCCAGAGTGTTATGCATTCCTCTGTATTGGTCAACAGGTTGGTCCAGAGTGTTATGCATTCCACTGTATTGGTCAACAGGTTGGTCCAGAGTGTTATGCATTCCTCTGTACTGGTCAACAGGTTGGTCCAGAGTGTTATGCATTCCACTGTATTACTCAACAGGTTGGTCCAGAGTGTTATGCATTCCTCTGTATTGGTCAACAGGTTGGTCCAGAGTGTTATGCATTCCTCTGTATTGGTGTCAACAGGTTGGTCCAGAGTGTTATGCATTCCTCTGTGTTGGTCCAGAGTGTTATGCATTCCTCTGTATTGGTCAACAGGTTGGCCCAGAGTGTTATGCATTCCTCTGTATTGGTGTCAACAGGTTGGTCCAGAGTGTTATGCATTCCTCTGTATTGGTCAACAGGTTGGTCCAGAGTGTTATGCATTCCTCTGTATTGGTCAACAGGTTGGTCCAGAGTGGTATGCATTCCTCTGTATTGGTCAACAGGTTGGCCCAGAGTGTTATGCATTCCCATGTATTGGTGTCAACAGGTTGGTCCAGAGTGTTATGCATTCCTCTGTATTGGTCAACAGGTTGGTCAAGAGTGTTATGCATTCCTCTGTATTGGTCAACAGGTTGGTCCAGAGTGTTATGCATTCCTCTGTATTGGTCAACAGGTTGGTCCAGAGTGTTATGCATTCCTCTGTATTGGTCAACAGGCTGGTCCAGAGTGTTATGCATTCCTCTGTATTGGTCAACAGGTTGGTCCAGAGTGTTATGCATTCCTCTGTATTGGTCAACAGGTTGGTCCAGAGTGTTATGCATTCCTCTGTATTGGTCAACAGGTTTGTCCAGAGTGTTATGCATTATTGAATGGAGTAAGTCTTTCAGTGAAAGTCTACTTCTATCTCAACAATCATACATACTTTTATTCAAGCTGTGGTATCCGAAATCACAAGCTACAAAGTCACCAAATTATACATTGTAGACAAGCAAATAGTCAATAGTAGTGTGTAACCCTAGTAGTGTGTAACCCTAGTAGTGTGTAACCCTAGTAGTGTGTAACCCTTATGCACTAAAACAATCCCCTCATCAAGTGAGAAACATTCATTTTTTGCAATGCAGGTTTTTTCCCTAAAATTGGAGAGTGAACTAGGCCTGCCAATTTGGGGAAATTGTATCGATTGAATTGCTGAATTGGTAAACCAAAGACCTTTTTTGATTTTTCTTTGAAAACTGCATCATTTTAAACAAATTTCCATTTTAAAGAAATTTTCCTATTAAAAGTTTCCAATTGGTAAGAAAACTTTTATTGGCCCCTGATATATAACACGAAAAGGCCAGAACTAAGATGGCCAACGGATTTTGCTTTTACACTCCCAATTGGAGAAAAATATTGCTCTCTTATATGGTGCTTTCGACGAGGCCCTGTTTACGTTATGTTATAAAATTGTGAATTGGGGTGAAATACCAGAAGCATGAAAAGTTACACAGAGGTTAAGAACTCGTGATAGTTGTAGAAAATGTCTGACCCGGTCTGCCTGGTGGTAATTTTAGTACCCACCCATCGTTGCCCAGGCAACCAGCATACATGTATGGGAGGCCATTCAGAACACCTCGGCCATTTCTTAAAATAACCGCGGAGGTAATGGGGAGCCATTTTTGAAAGTAGGTCAGCAACGAAGGGCCAATCGTATCTACTCGGCAATCCCCGTAACAAGCCGGGGATTGCCGAAAAGAGCCGATTGACAAAATATGAGACAAAGATGTGTTGATATGATCATCTTTAATGAAAAGGGTAAAAACTCCATTCAATTGTGATATATAACCAATTTGTGTGTATTCAATAACATATTTAGTGCCTGTGTGCATTTTGAGTTATCCGCCGGAAATAAGGCGAATTACCCCAGGATTTCTGGTGTATTCATGTACACGTGCTCAGGAGCTCCAAATTTGGCGATTTTGTAGCATTGCAAGAGATGGTTGAGTCTGTCTTTTTCGCCTTATTTCCGGCGGCTAACGCAAAATGCACACAGGCACTAAATATGTATTTAAATACACACAAATTGGTTATATATCACAATTGAATGTTTGTTTTTACCCTTTCCATTAAAGATGACCATATCAACACATCTTTGATTCATATTTTGTAAATCGTATCTACTCGGCAATCCCCGGCTTGTGCCGGGGATTTCCGAGTAGATACGATTGCAAACGGACTGCCCTTCGTTGCTGACCTACTTTCAAAACTCCCCATTGCCTCCGAGGTTATTTTAAGAAATGGCCGAGGTGTTCCGAATGTGCAGTTTATGATACGTGATCAGGAGCTCCAAATTTGGCGATTTTGTAGCATTGCAAGAGATGGTTGAGTCTGTCTTTTTAAAAAAAAAAAAAAAGAAAAGAGAAGCGCATAAATCCACTGCGTAATTAACTAATTAACCACTAATGAACCACCGGTAAAAGATGTTTTCTACTTTAACAGACGATTTTAGAAAAGCTTTGTAAACATGTGAAAAACCTTTCAGTTCTGTTGTTGTGATATGTGAATCGATTGAAAAAGCACTGCCAAAAGGAGAAATTACTTGTGACAAGCAATTTGTCCTTTTGCAGGCTTTCTACTGGTCCCTACTTTTCCTACTTTTCCCTACTTTTTTTTCTTAACCCTACTTTTCCCTACTTTTTTCAAAAATAGCCCTATTATCCCTACTTTTTCATTTTGCAAGTAAAAGAAATAAAATGTAAAATATAGACTTACATGATTCTTCTTTAGATATTTTGCAGAAATTCCATTCATTATGAATCTTTTGTAATGAGAACAGTTCAGATGTGTTTGGGGGATCACCTTGTTATGTCCATCCTTGAAAGCACTGTGGTTCCTTGGCTAGTCAGTACAGACATACTGGTCTTTAGGTAAGATAATATCTTTTTCACTGTGAAAATACATGTATGTTCTATTTAATCATATACATACATGCTTCTTGAAAAAGAGGTGACAGATATGCACGCTTCATCTAGACTTTACACTGCCAAGTTTCTTCTTTTCCCAATGATGCTACTAGCCTTGGAGACATGTAGAAAGCAGAGAAATGATATTGAAAGCAAAAAGAGCAAATTGATTGCCAGTTATTCTCAAAAAGAGAAAATCAGTATCTCAAGCAAATAATATGGTTCATGTAGATATTGTATGCCTATAACTAACTATGTATATTCTTTTAATGTTTGGCCAGTGTATTGAAGCGTGCATATCCTATTCCACCTCATTGTGTTGTAGATTGCTTTTTATGTATATTAGATGCTGAGCTTGTGGTGGTTTTTTTTGCATACTTTTTGCATAAATGTAACCTTGCAATAAATAATATTTTCTAACTGCTTATGATCATGGATACAACACACAATAGTACATTCCAATAGTCATTCTTATGTAGTATCTAATTTTACTTAACCCTTTACTCCATGTATACTCATTTTAACACCTTTACAAACGGAATAGACCTTTTTCTCTTTTTGCTTATACAATTATGATAAAAATATAATTCTTCACTTTTGTCTGTGGTGAGAAAACTCTTTGTAAGAACTAGTGCAAGAATACTTATATATTCATAGTGGGTGAAGTTTAGTACATATTCATGGAGGAAAGGGTTGATACTAAGGGTTTTTTTCTTTTTTCTTATAAGATTAACAGTGTATGTTTTGAATGTCATGTTCATTATTGTATTCCATTGTGTAAATTGATGTTAAATGAGAAATTAAAATTTCAGGTGCCTGTATTTCAAGGATGGGCAGAACAAGGCATTCTCACAGCATCAGATGGACTAAGATATGTATCAATTTAACGGTAATTCCAGCTGAAAAATGGTAATAACTTTCTTATTTAGCCCTACTTTTTAACAGTAAAAATCCCTACTTTTTGCTAAAATCTTGCCCTACTTTTGCCCTAGTTTTTTGTGGAGAGGCAGTAGAAAGCCTGCTTTTGCCACAATGCTGATTGAAAGTCGTCTGCTGCAAGACGCAAACATGTTGCGTTAGGTGGTTATGTTTAAAGATTAAGAAAAAAGAGTAAAATCAATATTCCGTTATCGATCTTGATAAGAAAGTTAAAGAGACAATGACTAAACGTCTAACGTTAGCTACCAAACTATGATGATGTATGCAAAATATAAACCAATAAATTGTAAAAAAATAAAAAAAAAATACAACTAAGATAAGTCATAACTACAAATGTAGTTAGTAATTGGATTTTTTTTTGCATCGATCACTTCGTCAATTTACATTTCTATATCGTAAACAGCAATACCATGAATCTTGCCTGCAAACTTTAATTCAATTTTGCCCAACGAAATCTTAATTTGGTTAAGGGTATGGCAAAAATCATTATCAACTATTTAGAAAATTCTCTTCCTGGTCAAGTAAATCGAACACCGGGCGATATAAAGAGGCCTTTTGAGGGAGCATGATAACATTTCATTTTTCATTTCATATCTTTATTTCCTCCAAATGATGAAGATTACATTTTCAAACTAACATACAAATAACACAAATTTACAATTTATAAAGAAAAGAAAGAGAGAAGAAAAAAACATTTAGAAATCAACATATATGATTAGAACATAATGGATTACATGTATTTATAGTAATTTTATGCTACATAAACACATATATCTTAAAACAATTTCATTACGTCAGTGGATAACTTTTCAAAATTTAGTTACATTAAACAGCACTTAAGGGCGATGCCGTACCGACAATTCAACTTCCTCAAGATTATTAATATATACTTGTATATTAAGAGTAAAATGGGATGAAATAAAGTCCACCAATATCGGCTAAGTTCTAAAGTTTTTCCACATGCAGTCAATGTAATATAACATTGTCATTATAAAATCAATATGGCTAACATCCAAAAGATTGATTAAATCTTGAAATGGAGCCCCAAGCAAGATACATGCTTTTCTATTATCATCCGATAAGTCATAGTGCTCATAAACACGTTCACCAAGAGGGAAGGGAGGGAGCATGGTAACATGTGTTTGGGTGTGTGAGAGAGAGGGAAGGGAGGGAGCATGATAACATGTGTTTGGGTGTGTGAGAGAGAGGGAAGGGAGGGAGCATGATAACATGTGTTTGGGTGTGTGAGAGAGAGAGGGAAGGGAGGGAGCATGATAACATGTGTTTGGGTGTGTGAGAGAGAGGGAAGGGAGGGAGCATGATAACATGTGTTTGGGTGTGTGAGAGAGAGGGAAGGGAGGAGTGTTTGGGTGTGTGAGAGAGGGGGAGGGAGCATGATAACATGTGTTTGGGTGTGTGAGAGAGAGGGAAGGGAGGGAGCATGATAACATGTGTTTGGGTGTGAGAGAGAGGGAAGGGAGGGAGCATGATAACATGTGTTTGGGTGTGTGAGAGAGAGGAAGGAGGGAGCATAATAACATGTGTTTGGGTGTGTGAGAGGAGAGCATGATAACATGTGTTTGGGTGTGTGAGAGAGAGGGAAGGAGAGGGAAGCATGATAACATGTGTTTGGGTGTGTGAGAGAGAGGGAAGGGAGGGAGCATGATAACATGTGTTTGGGTGTGTGAGAGAGAGGAAGGGAGGGAGCATGATAACATGTGTTTGGGTGTGTGAGAGAGAGGGAAGGGAGGGAGCATGATAACATGTGTTTTGGTGTGTGAGAGAGAGGGAAGGGAGGGAGCATGATAACATGTGTTTGGGTGTGTGAGAGAGAGGGAAGGGAGGGAGCATGATAACATGTGTTTGGGTGTGTGAGAGAGAGAGGGAAGGGAGGGAGCATGATAACATGTGTTTGGGTGTGTGAGAGAGAGGGAAGGGAGGGAGCATGATAACATGTGTGTGGGTGTGTGAGAGAGAGGGAAGGGAGGGAGCATGATAACATGTGTTTGGGTGTGTGAGAGAGAGGGAAGGGAGGGAGAGAAGAGAGAGAAATAGAAACAATGATCCTTTAGACAGAACCGACATATGGGATGAGGAAGATAGAGATGGAACGAGTTGAGAGAAAGAGAAGGACTGTAATCGAAAGAGAAATGAAGATGTTTTGAAAGTGGCAAATAGACAGAGACACGACATTGTCAAAGTTGAGTTAAAGAGAGACATACAACAGAAGAAAGTAATCTAGAGAGAGTGGTAGAAAGGGATACCAACAGACAGAAAGAAAGAGTGAAATAATCATCATGGAAAAGCAGAGTGAGAAAGAAAATTATAAAGACCGCATACAGACATTCATTGGCAGAAAAAGAGAGGGTGAGGATTGAGTAAGAGACACATAAGAAATGGATTATTTTGTTTATACAACAGAAAGCGTTTGTAAAAAATCAATGTGAACCTAGACAGAACCTACCGAGACAATGCATCTTTTTCAAGCATTGACTCTCATTTAAAAGGAAGATTTCGTCTCGGAGTGCCTTCTTTCCTGGAAATCAGTTTACACCAATCTTGTTTCTCACCTTGCATTGTACACATCAAGGGGCAATATGTGACGAAGTGGTTAAGATGGGTACACTAAAACTTGGGGTTACCGGGTTTGAACCCCAACTGTACATCTGGTTTCGCAGGAATTCTCTCTGCATAGACACTACAGGGCCCTGGCTTTGCATTGCTGAATTCAGGAAAACCATAATGTAACTTGATAAGTGTTGACACAACGATAAAGCCCATATTAACATACACGTTTTGTAACACTGCTATTCTTCTCTACATGCCGGTATAGGACGGTTGTGTTTACTCAAAGATTAGATTTTCATTTGTAGATCGTGTGGGGTAGCTTGGTTGTTCAAGTAGGTGTTCCTGGTCAGATTGATGTATTATATAGCGGATATTCAACTCCTTTCGATTGGTATCAAAAATACGTCACAAAAATGGGATGCTATCAGGTTTTAAAAAAAAGAACAAGTTCGAAGAACGATTTTCTACGTGATAACAACCCATTCTAGAAGAGGAATATAAAAACTATATTAACACACCCACACCGACCCAGTCATAATGCAAATAAATGTTCAGTTAAAATTTGACGATGAGATGCAATCGTATCTACTCGGCAATCCCCGTAACAAGTCGGTAGATATACCTCGTAGGCAGTACATGAATACACCAGAAATCCTGGGGTAATTCGCCTTATTTCCGGCTGATAACGCAAAATGCACACAGGCACTAAATATGTATTTAGATACACGCAAATTGGTTATATATCACAATTGAATGGTATTTTTACCCTTTTCATTAAAGATGATCATATGAACACATCTTTGTTTCATATTTTGGCAATCAGCTCTTTCCGGCAATCCCCGGCTTGTGACGGGGATTGCCGAGTTGATACGATTGGCCCTTCGTTGCTGACCTACTTTCAAAAATGGCTCCCCATTACCTCCGAGGTTATTTTAAGAAATGGCCGAGGTGTTCCGAATGGATGTGATGTTTAACCACAAGAATTCTGGGTAATTTCCTAAAAAAAACGATTCTTGTGTCATCTGCCTTTCAAAACCTTAAAATGTTTGCTTAATTTTGATGAGGTAAGATACTCAGAGTAGCAAACAGGTTAGATCACAGGTCAGCCGCCAATTTACTTGGCAGCTGGCCTGGATCTAATTTGTTTGCATAAGTACATAGTCGGTTCCAGCACACTTTAAGGGTAAACTACCAATAACGACCGGTTCATACCGACTACCAAACGACATGAGGAATCCATATCCTATGCCTGGTTCACGTACAATATTGTTTGGACTGTCAAGCAATACGAGAGTTAAACTCAGCACTATAACAGACGTGAATCACTTGGCTAAGGTGTTGCGTTGATCCCTCGAATAGTCCGTCGGGTTATATTTAGCACGTTTCGGGCCGCTTTCCACCAACTTTACAGTTATTTCGTGGTGACAGTCCACTTTTTCATGCTTTCCTGATAGCCTAACAGTTCTGTGGTTGGTTAAAGGGGTTTGTCCTCGGACACCAAAAATTGATTGGATGAGATACATGATCGAACCTTGGACGATCTGTCTCAAACCCCTATCGTTAATAACACAACCTACATATAACCATATAAATTTGATAACAAATGTGAAAGCTAGAATCCTTAAAGAACAACTAACTCACATATGAAGAATACGAAGTTTAATCAAATTAGGTTTCTTTGTAATAACATTGAAATCATTTATACAACTACATGCAGAGATTAAACATATCCTTTTTCTGACACTGATTTCAGGTTCATTATAAATGTCCAATGTTGAAACAAGACTATCAATATGATCCATTATAATTGTCACCATATTTCTGTATGCTGTTTAAAGGTGCGTGTTCATCAATTTCTTTAAAACTGAATAATGACTGAACTTTTATATGATACGCGCATAAGAAAGTCATTGGAAGCAAACTTGGGTGGTTTTTAATTCATTAAAGTATGTATACAGTGAGTTAACCTGTATTTTATTCTAAAAGCATTACATCGTGTGTGAGATCTACCCCGTGTAAACTGTGCATAATTAATTCAGGAATCGACAATGGATTTAAGTACATACTTAAATCGATTGTCGATTCCCAAAATTATTATGCTTTTAATAGCTTCGGTATATCAAACAGCAATGCAAAAACTGTATTGTTTCATCATTTCTTTTTGTTTTTCAAATTTTCTTTTAGAACCGTGAACAAGCACCTTTAAAGTCATTCCATAAATCTTCCTTCATTTGCTTACGAATGAATCATCTACGATGCACATGCTATAAGCCTAGTCTAAACATTCATGCTAAACTAATCCGGAAAGTTTGGAAATGAGCGCGCTTATTCGATTCGACACGTTTTTCAATCGATTTAGTGGGCTAACCCCGAGTTCTAGGACCCTGATATCAACCACGTACTTTCAATATTACTGATGAACAAATATGTGTTAAAGCAAACTTAATACATGTCCATATGTTGATAAAAATACACAGTATTGCTCCGGGAAGAACTGTACAAAACGCTTATATAAGGATTTGAACATAGTAAGCAAAGTGTCGTTCCATATCAAAGGGACACTATCAAAGAGTGTGATCCGAGTAATAAACATTAAAAAGATTAATTAAACAATCGCCATCTTTAATGATTAATGATATTCAATTTCTCTATCCTACTGAAAAGTTAAACTGTCATCTAACAACGAACATTCGGCACTCTCAATACTTTGATTAATGAACTTAAATGGTATGAGGTACATTGCTTCGCATGATGAGAGTGTAGAATCAGTTCAAAGTCTGGACTCCAGATGTTACCGCCCATTTAGATGATTTCTTAGGTTAGTAGATACAGATTTAAACTGTTTTAAGGACATTTTATACAGTTTTTTTTTTAAGAAAATAATCCTTTCATAGTATTTTCTAATTTGGGGATATTCTATTTAAATTTTATTGTGATTTCAAAGATGATAAAGAAAACTGCAGGTCGTCGAGCTAACTTTCTTTTGTAAAATGACAGTTTTCATGGTAACCATTTGGGACAAAAATGTCAAAATGACAATACCATTTTCAAAGGTAATGAAATAATTTCTGGAAGGTTTTTAAATACAAAAAAGATGAATTCATACATTTAATACTTTATGATTCAATAGTGTATTAAATTATAACAATCTGAACATTTTTTGTAATCCAAATCAGTTTTTCGATTTTTCTTTTATTCGCAAAAAAGAAAAACAATGAAAATTGATATGTATATTACAAAAAAAAAAAGAAAAAAAAAAAGAAAAAAAAGAAAAAAAAATCTGTGAAGTAGACTCTATCAGTAGTAAAATTTAATCTTGAAATACAAAATGAAAAAAAAAATAATATGTTGACGAGTTAGTTTTTCTGTAAAATGACCGTATTTGGAAAACATTTATAAAAAGAAACGACTAAAATAACTTTAAACTTAAAGGATAGAAGCTTGGGAAAAATATATTAATGTTGATAAGATTTTATAGTTTTATGGATAATATGATAATTCTTTGAAAAAATGTGCATATAGTGAATTTCATCCGAATACAAAAGTTTAGCCGACTACTATGCAAGTACCTCTTCGTAACATAGTTATTATCTCCCTTTGATGCGCAGATAAAGTGCGCAGAAAAAAAATACCGAGATCGTCCTAAGCAGTTTACTTTATCTGCAAGACTATTAGATGTAATGTACGTTTTATAAAGCAAACAGTTATAAGAGGGAAGGAGAACCGTATCAATAATAAAGTTTTAAGTACCTTAACTATAGGTATTGTCATTCTATCCATAAAAGAAATTTTATTTCTATAACATTAGATTCTCCACCTGTGAGATAGTCACTTTAAGGAACTAGACTATGAGACTACCTTCAGACGGCATTATATATTTGATGCTCCATTTCTTTTTAGCCTTCACTAGATATGTTCCTAAATAATGTATGGCCGTTTTAAATGAAATGTTCTCTGATTGAGTTGACATTGTCCTTATACCTGAGCGCCTTAAACCTAGATGGCGAGAATACATTAGTTGTCAAGAAAGAATGTATAGATGTGGTTATTTCCTTGAACAGTAGCCATCAACGTGTTTGTATGCGCATCATACGTAACCAAGAGTGGGTAAGCTGGTAAGCGAAATGACAGGGAAGTAACAGAGTTGTCGACACCAAGGACAACAATATTCTTGGACCCACTGTCTGCTATGTACATGGTCCCGCGGCCATCAACGCAGACGCTCATTGTGTGTTTCATGTTTGGATACGTGTACCGAGTAACGGGATTACCGGACATGTTTATCACCACAACACCTTTGTCTCTATCAGCTACGGCGATGTGCCCGTGTCTAGGTAAAACACAAAGATGTTGTGGCCGTACAAACAATGACGCCCGGTTGTGGTCCTCAGAAATGGTTTGCAGAAGTTTACCTTGTACATCATACACGGACAGTTGTGACTCATAGTAGTGACTGATATACAGACATGAATCGGCGTATGCGATGCCATAACACTTGTGATCTACTGGGAATGTCGACATGATACCCATTGGTTGACCAACAGTTACAACAAGAATTCTGAGCTGGTCTGGAACCGTTACAGCCACTGTATTTCCACCAAGGGAACAAACTCCCCAAGGAGAACCAGACAGGGACAAGAAATCAGATACTCGGTAGGTTCCAGGTTCGTATTGTAACAAGTTTAGTTTTTTGTTGCTATAGTTTGTGATGATAATGGTACCATTGGGTAAGGCACATAGATCAGTTATATAACATGCTGATGTCCCTACTATTGGTGTTTCAAGACATCCATACAGACGACCGAACATTTCTTCAGTCACCACATTCCTAGCATCATTTCCAGCCCTAAAGGTGATTTTCATCAAATCGATTCTTTCGCGCTCGCATTGCCCCATTTTCACCCTAGCTTCCTTCATTAATACCTCAGCTAGTTTCAAATCAACAAATGATTGCGATGCATTTGCAAGGACAGGTGTCTGCAACCGTGTGTCCATTAATTCGAATTTCTCAATGGATCTGTCACAAAATCTCTCATCATCGTTAAGCTTATCAGTAAACCTCTCGTATCTGTCCATGATATCTTGCCGAAAGGCAGTTCCTAGAGTTCTAACATGTTGGATTATTGCGTTCATTCTTTCATCGGTTTGGGTCAAGGTTGTTTCTTTCTCGTTCTGTAATCGTGCTTTATGGTCAAGTCGATCCTGCTTCAATCTAGATAAGTCACGAATGTATTCAGACAGACCCTGCTTGACTTCATGGATAGAATTGTCGGAAATCATGGAAGCGGCAACGTCATGGATGTCAAATACATCTGAACAGGATCTACAACACACATAAACGGTATTGTAAATACATTAATTGTACGATATGTATACCTCTATGTAGTTATAAATCGTTATCAACATAAATGACATTCCGAACGGATTTTTTTTTGCCTTTTTCCTGTGCGTGAAAATCAATTTTCAAAGTTGACATAAAGGTAAACAGTGAAATGATTCACTTGGCTTACTAACGCCAGGCTTTCTGTTACAGCGTTAACGAAGGCTCTAATACAGGGACGTACGCATTAATGCGTTTGCATTTATTGTGTCCAATCGTCGTGACTGACATGAGTAGAAAAAAAGATGATAGTCACAAGTGAATCCAATTCTTCAATCAAAGTGCTGAAGGCACTGAAGTTGGATGACATGATTCAAATGGATGATAATCCTGCAAGGGTTAAAAGAAATGTCAACAGTATTTCATTTGCTTTACTGCTTGCTTTCATCAGCAATAGACTAAAAATATCTCAAGGACATCCCAAGAACAAAACGCTAATTAGGATCAGATTTTGGACATCAAGGTTATGAACTTTACATTAGGCCACGTAGAACCCTTCAAAATATACTACCGTTGCCAAATGCATCCATATTAGTTGCTAGAATAATTATTACAAGAAATTCGTTTGAGTATGAATAGGAAAACAAATAGGAGACAAATACAACAAAGATAGTTTTATTAGTATTTAAATGTATTTATTTTTCAATAGCTTTCTCTTTTTATTAGTCAGAGACAAACATGTGTGAATGTGTTTTGTTAAGTGACTGGAAAATAATAAGTTTTACAAAATGTATGTTTTTATTATGCATATTTATACATATGCATGTTAGTGACTGCAGAAATCAGTCTTATGGACCAAAAGTTAGTTTTTTTTTAACTTTTACATATTATGATTTGGTAACATGTCAAAATTAATATCTAAAAATGTCAAATCAAAATTCATAAAACTAAAAAAAGAATCAGTCATATTGGGAAACTCAAGGCAGTCTCTATTTAATTGTGACGTCTGGTTGTTTAATTGACTCTGGTTGGCGTTTCATCGTTTTGACTTCATCCTTTTGAGTATTGACAAGTTTTTTGTGTGAACTACCTTGTATGAAATTTAATAACTTCTTTTCCCTTGATTCTTTCTTATCCAAATTGTCCAGTCATGTTTTCAAAAGAATGCTTTTTCTCAATATTAGGAGACACCAATGCAAATACTATGTATTCATTGTGAATTGTTTGTTTACCTTCTGCAGTATTTTCAGAGTTTTATCTGACATATGACTAACATTTACAAGATTTAAAAAACACCCTTTGCTTTCTCTTAGCGTTACATATTTTAAAACGTTAAAAAGATGATAGATTGATTCTGAAAAAATCCTACTTCACAAAATAAGTAATTATGTTTAGGATATTTATAAACATTATATAGGATAACAAATCAGACTCAAAACCTAAATCGACGACCCAAAACAACACCTCTCAAACAACGCTAGCTTAAATGTTTTTACTTCATGTGCTTTCCTTTTAATAAATATTCCTTGTGAGCTATACATTCAGTTTCTATGAACAACAAACAAAGAGCTTGTTGCCAATTCATAAAACATGTACCCTATGATACCAGGAAAAAATGCGATTCTCTTGTTCCATGCTGTCCTTAACATAACACAAAACTATCAAATGGAAAACTGATAAAGTAACCAGATGGCTGTAATATAAAACTATTTATCTTTTCAAGCCAAACACTTTAAGATGGCAGTTCTTAAGGTTCTCCAATCCTACTCCTGTGTATTTTTTTCATCATCCCTGAATTTCACTCAACTGCCAAGGTCCTCCTACTGTTGATGGTTTTTTGGACACATATAAAAGAGTATAGATGAAAATGATATTTAGATATGAATACCTTTTTTCTAAAGTGGTCTGAAGTGTCTTGCCAAAGAACACTCCTAAGTAACCAGACGGGCTTTAGCATAGGATCCCTTGGTACAAAGTCAACCACCTTTACCATTAGACCACAAAGGTCACTACAATGCTTCATTACAACTTTATACCATGTATATGTAGAGAATACAGAGTTTTATCTACATGTACTATGAATTTGTTTTTCAAATTTAGATGGTGAAGTGCAACAGACATGACATCAAATACCATCAACTATTATTGAGTCTCACTGAAAGCATATACATATATATAAACAAACATAATTTTTTTATAAGAAATAATTAATTTTTTTTGTAAGCTTCACACACATTCTCACTAAGGGGAGAAAAAAGGTGAGAAAAATCTGTGTTTTTTTCAAGTTATAGTTATGAGCTGTTTTTTTTCCATTTATCATTTCTTCAAGAGCTGTCTCGAAATACTGGCTTGTAAATAATGAATACTTGAATTCTTGTTCTTGCTATGGATAGTCTTGGGTGTTATTCTTTCAACCATTTTTTTTTCTGAATTAGGTACTACTTAATGACATTAGCATAATGTGTCCAGCATGGAAATTATGGTCACTTGTGTCTGTTGAAAACTAGATGACTCGTAAATGATTCATTCTACATTACGCTTATGGTTTTCTTTATAATAGAGTTTATGATCGACAGTGCATGTCACACTAGAAACGATGCTCATTTCTTCGAATTAGGTAATAATATTTCTTTGTATTAGGTAATAACAGCTTGATTCAAAACATCCCACATTTACTCACAATCGTGATAATTAACATCAAAAGGATAAATTCCTCATAAGTCAAATTTCTCCTTTTTTCACAATAGTTTATATTTTAAAGATTTATTTTCACTCATTTTCATTGTTATGACTCATGTGTACTTCATTTGTATCTAAATTTAAATCCATATGAGAGAATTGGTAAAAAAAAGAACATATCCTAAGTCATATCTTAGTCGTTGTGATTGGACATACATTGTATCAACCATTTTGCATTACACTATATGCTAAGTCCGATATAGATCTGAGGGTAAAACATGCTTACCCTGTGGTACTGCATTCTATGCTGTAGCGACTGGTACACCAGACTGACATTGTCTGGGGTTAATTGGTGGGACAGGTATGCAAAATGATTCTCTACAACCTTCGTCTGAAACAGAAATTATCTGATATAAATACCAACAGCATAGGTGTTTAACATCATTGATTGTTAATGACATCAGAGCTCAATTTTGGAGCACAACTTGTAAGTCACCATAACTTCTATGGAACTATATATGTTATCAAATTTATCCTTTTCCCCTTTACTATGGACAATCTATAATTCATCAACCACATTAAATATCAAATAAACACGGAATATAATTCCAGCATGCTATATTCCAGCTTGCGATGCAAGGCACATAGAAAGTGTCTGTTGAATATCTAAGCACGACTTGCAGTCTTTTTAAACATAAAGGTTCTTGATTTAAGTAATTTTTTTTAATTTTCTTTACATGCTAAAATAATCACATTAGCCGAAAAAGGCAAGAAACAAATATATTCTTAATGATTTGAGAGCAATCGTTAGAATCAGCTTATACTTTTGACTCAATGGTTTCAAAGGTGTTTTGCAACAGATACCACAAAGTGAGGTATCATAGAGTGAAGGATTATGGACGTGATTCTGATGTTACATAACAATGCAGAACATCAATGGTTCAATGCATTACTATAGAAAGTGCTTAATAAACATGAAGCAATTTCTATAGTCTCGCATTGAACCCTTAATATGTTCATATGGGCTTAACGCTTTCTCAACAACGTGTCAGTCATATCACAGTGTATAAGGAGGGGAAAATCCAATTAAACTTAATTTTCATTTTTCATCAAGAAAAAAAATTGAAACTCACATTGTCCTCAGCAAATACACTCCAGGCAAACATGGGTCCCAGGAATGATAGTCTGGCTACCTCCATACCAGAGGCATTGCTAAGTGGCTTGGGGAACCAGTTGGGTAAGCTGATAGAAAGAGAAAGATAAAGATAAGTTATACTACAGCTATGCAGGGAACCAATTGGGTAAGCTTAGCTTCTGAAAGTTATACTACAGCTAGGGAACTAGTTAGGTAACTAACCATATGAATATAGAAATAAATAAATCATACTTCGGCTGTACCTAGGTGTTTGGTGTAGGATTTGTAAATGATTGGCAGATTGAAAACATGAATAAGTCATGATGGTTAATCTAAAATTTTACTTTGTTTAAAAGAAATTGAGATTCGCATATTCAATGGATACCTGTCTTCATATTAACACATTATTTTGTTGCCAGAAAATGGTTTATTTTTGTCCATGCATACCTAAATCAGGACATATTATACCAGGACAGGCATTTTTCCATGCAACTTTCAAACGCCACCATAGCATTTTTTTTTTACATATATGTGAATGTATATCTCCCTTATATTGCATGAATGCATTATGACAGCATTGGTCACCACTTTGTGAGAATGAGTGATCAGTTTCTTTAAGAATTGTTTATATTGCCTCTTTGAGTTTTGCTTTTTTGCACGCTTTGAAGCTGAAGTAACTTACATTATTTGATAACAGACAGGACAAATATTTGCAGGTCATGCAATCAAAATATTAAATAGATTTCAATATACCTCTGCATCTGTTTCTCCAATCCAACTGTAAATAGAAGTGGATTAGTGGTACATCATACTGCCTTCACTGTTTGCTCACTGTAAGTCATGGTTTCTGTTAGTTTCACTATACACTCTGGTATTGAATGACCCCCTTCATCTTCCAGAAGACAATGCTTTTTATCTGTGATGTAAAAAAATAATCTGCTATAAGGACTAAACATTTGTTACATTGGAAAAATGCACTAAGTTTCAAACATAGCACCCTATAAAATAGACAAACTTTTATCAGTATAATCAGGTATGAGCAAAACAGAGAAATTAATTTTTCATAGTGATTTGCATAAGAAAGCATAAAATACTACTGAGAACATTTATATTTGATTGATAAACCTTCAAGCAATTAAGACAAAAAAGGCATAGCCCATCTTATTTTTCGGTAGTCTTTTAAATGTTTTAACCTCCCCAAACCCAGCTGCAACAGTGTGGATTGAACTCAAGTAACAAAGTTTCCACTGCAACCACTTACTAAGCTGTTAAAGATACTCTCTCAGCGAAGTGTCTATTTGGAGTTACAAACGTCAAAAAATTGGTATTGACAATCCTTGTCACTAAACCAAAGACTAATTACCATATCTTTACTTATCAGATGCTTAAACCCTGTGCCTTCGTTAAATAACGTGATGTGAGCATGCTTTCGTTAAATAATGTGAAGTGAGCTGTCACGTTTGTCTGATCATCTTTGGGATTAACAAAATTACCAGATTTCAGCAAGTTAAGAAATTTAAAATTATCTTCGATTTTGTGACAACAATTGTTTATATCAAATAACTACCATATATTACTATCATGGCACTTTGAGGTAGTCCTTAAAAAACCACACCCACCAATGAATAATTCAAATTAAGATCATTGTTTACAAAATAAACCATTTAAAGGAAAGATACTTGGTCACTGTCTGTAACTGGGTTCTTTTCTGTGGTGAGTGATTCAATGGTCACTTCCCTTTGAGTAAGAGCTATACAGGTACTCATTACAAATGCTATGACAATATCATAGAGTTCATATAGTTTTTTGAGCCGGATGTGAACATTGTGTACATCTAATCCTTATGATTCTATAGGCCCCTGGTTTTGATTTAATACTCAGTCTTGAGTGTTATATTCGATTTATGTTTGCAGCAATGAGTACATTGAGTACTTTATCGTAGACTCATTACTTATTACAAGAATGCATAATGTTTACAAGCAGAATAAGATTAGTGAAAGAGGGGACCCAGTGAAAGATATTCTTACTTATTGAAATGACTAAGATTATCCTCTTAATGTTCAATGGCTCTTTTCTAAAAGAAATCGTTAGACCTAAACGAAATTATTCAAGACAAAAATTAAGTACAAGCTTCATACCTTCTCACCGGAGTGACACAATGAATTACGGTATGCTTTATTGTATCGAAGACTGAATTCATTTCAAGTATCTTGTCTTGAATGCCGAAGCCTAGATTAATTTGCAAACGTGTATGAGGTAAACAAAGATAGCAGCAAACATTGATGATTGACAGCTTATCGACAACTTCCGATCATTTTCGTAACGCATTTAAACAGAAAGTTAACAATGATTTCGATGATGAAAACCAAAGTATCCATGCAAATCAATGAAATAACATTTTACTTACCGTTTATATGGAACAATGCTCCTTCCAAGACAATGCGAAGAAAACACGATCGGACGTCCAACACGATTTACACTGAGAGAAATATGTAGGTCAATAACGCTATATTTTCGAACAGGAAACCTGGATAACTCGGGGCTAATTCTTTCAAAACTGATAGAAGGACCGATGTCAATTGCACCTCACTTTAGTAAGATAGTGATTAAAACTTCGAGGACCGAGATGGGAAATTTCAATCAAAATGATACATGATTTATCACGAAATTAAGTAGCCGACTGATTCCAAGTCATACATGAAACGTTTTCGTTTCTAGATCCCCTAGATAGTAACGTCATGGGGTTTTCCCCACTTGTCTAGCGGTAAGATGAAAATGAGACGGGGCTTTCTTCCATGTGATCGGACGACTCATGTCACATGACCTCCTTATTTGGCTTGTTAATGGGCCTAAAAATAGCAATATTCGGTCAAGGGAAAAAATGAAAAAAATAGTGCATACCATTTCCTATTAAATACGATTGTGGTGTCTCTAAAACTTTATTATTGACCACCCATCATCTTTCAATTATAAAGTTTGAATAAAAAATACATATCATACAGTATGTTATGATCAGCTTTTTAAAATATTGACGAGTATAGGACAGTTCAGATGTCAGGTCCTCCCACGGCGGTTCATTTTGTAATAAGGTCACCAAACGATTTCGGAATTATAGCCTTGTTAGATGACTGACGTCATCCAACAAAAAATATTTCTTGTTTTAAAATCGGAGATAACCAACGGCACATACAGGTGACAAACGACAAGTCCGTGTCCATTGTATCAATGCAATAAAAACAGTGTTGAAAAATACTGCTGAATTTTTATAAAAAAGTTTTCAGATGTTTTAAAGTGTAAACAATGATAATAATAAAAAGCAATCCTGTTTGCAATTATTGTTGTTATCATTCCCGCTCTTCACAGATATACCAAGAGATTTGTAACCAAAAATTGATAATAATGATTATAGTAGCAATCATAATTTTAAATGATGATAATAAAAAAAATTGTAATAACGATGCAAATAAAAGTTATGATAATGATGATAATTATAATCATGATACATGTGAAAATAGAATGATGATAAATCAATCAATCTCAATCTCACAAAAATATCGTTGAAAAAAGATATTGCTTCGACCAGCATACTTACTCATGACACAGACCACAGCCAAACCGGTCATGACATCGACAGTACTTGTCTGTGTACCTGTTTTTGTGCCATCGACATCTCCTTGGTAGTATATACGACGAAGTAGCAATGGCGAATTTTGGGACTCCGTGTTGAAAGTCTGCCTTGTGCACAAATTGGTGTTGCTTTGCACCTGGTACACCGTTGTGCCCTTTTAAGCAGGATTTACAAAAAAACTGATCACAGTTCACACAATACACGGATGCTTCCCTGTTGTTGTCAACATCCGAACACAGGGGACAGGAAATGTTGTAAAAGGTATCCGACGTTAGATGTGTCGCCATGTCTCTTTCTCGTTCGACAAACAACGTCTTATTGATCAAATAAATATCTTACCTGTTATATAGATAACAATGCAGGTAACACGTACCTCATAATGTACTTTGGATACCTCGGTCTAGTGACAAAAATCGACCAAAAGTAAGCAATGCTTGGTTTATCTAAGAAGATTTTTTTTCTTTTAAAATAGGCCTGTTCAGAGAAGAGAAAATTGGAAAGTCATAAACAAATTGTCGTTGAAACAATGACGTTTTTGCATGGTTGTTTGATGTACAATTAAAAACAACTATTGAAAGTATTATTGATTCAGGATCAATTTGTCTATGTTTTTACAGTTTATTTGCGGTAGATCTCAAAAACAATGTCAAGCTTTTGGATTAGACTACATATTAATTCACTGTTAACTCACCCTAAAGAATTAAAACTGATCTTATTGTACATCCTACAGTGTATATCACGTAGAAGAAGAGGAGCTGCTGTGCAGAAATTTAATTTCAACTTCCAGATTTCCTTATATCTGTGAAAAAGTACATTTGACTATTATCTGAGTTTACAGAAGCTAATTGAGAACACTTTACTTGACTTTTTTTTTAGAAAGTCTCTGCTTGTAGAAGGTTCACAAGCGAAATGTCTGAACATGAAAAGAAATTGGATCGAAAGGAGACAAACAAATCAAAATTACCCTTTGTAAGAAGAACATTTTTCATTTTCATCACATTTTGAAATGTCGTCAGGAAAATCTTTAAGTTTTGGACAGTTAAAATTCGTCGTTTGGGAAAGGGTTAAGGGAAATATGTTCAATTTATTGGCTTGGGTGATTTACTTAAATATATGGATATGTTTGGTATCATTAAGGGACATTTTAAGATTATTGAATACAAATTAAGAATATCCATAGAAAATTGGAAATAATTTTAGAAATAGCTTCATAAGCAGTTAGCTACATACAAGTATTTTTTGTGTATTGACCTTATGTGAACCAGAACCACACCAAGTAATATTGTAGTTTAAATTTTATAAAGGATTACAGGCAATACATTGCTCGTATTTCTATTTATAGTGAATACTTTAAAGGCACATAAAAGGAGATGAGTGCAAATAAATTGCATGGAGTTCTTTTATTATGTTCATAAAAGTGATGAGAAGTAATTTACAAATGCATTGAGATCCTATTAAATAGACTCCTTTAACATAAGTTATTTTGTGATAGAAATATAGTTGTCTCCAATTCAATCATGTTTATCAACAACCTGTTTGTTTATATATTCAAAATAACGAATTCTAATTGGTCGGTTCAAACATTTGTGTATCAACTGTCAAGGTCAGGGGTGAAGAATCATGCAAACTGAAATATTAAACTGCTTAATCTGGGCTATTTCTTGTTGGCTGTCATGTTTAAGTTGTGCTGATGGGTTTTTTTGGTGATAACTTTTTGAATCTGACCAAACGTTTATCAAATAAAATAGTTTGATATAGCATTAATCTCCTTTTATGTGCCTTTAAATGGTAATTTGATCATTTGCAAAAATAGTCTACATTATGGCTCTGCATGAAAATGGTCTGTTTCTTGGATGCTTATTTCTTGTGTACTGATGGGCATATGGCCTTATGTATCAATAAAGTACATCGATCTGTCTTTAAAATTTGTTATCTTTCAATGACGCAGATAACTTAAGATGTATTTGAAATACCGCTCCTGGATCGGTAAAGGTTCTTTTTGCCGGTTAACCCATTTCCAAACAATAACGACCATTTGCCACTTTGTCGCAGACGTCTCTGGAAAACATTGTTGGAAATGAGGAATTGTTCGTAACGAGAAATTTTCCCTTTCCCACAATATTTTTTGCCTTATTAGAAGATTATTTTCCAACTTCATCACATTTTGAAATGTCGTCTGCAAACTCTTTCAATTTGGGACAGTCGACAATTTGGCGTTTGGTAATGGTTTAACATGCTTGGGAAAGACCCTGTCCTTGTGTTGAGGGTCAAGTCAGCGGCCTACCATCAGAAGAATGATGTGCACTAATAAAAGATATCTCTCTCCGATTTGGGTTTTAACTTTTTAAAATAAATTGTTATCTACCGATAAAATGACAACATGGATTGTTGAGATGACATAAGACTTTATCACGGCTTTTCCAACCCCGTTCATAACCGTACAAAACGAGCTAATCTTGAAGGAAGAGGTACTACTTTTAGATACCATCGGCACTTTGGTATTCGGTAACGTAAAATCTCTTTTGTCACGTGACGTTAGCAAGGCGCGCGGGAGGGAGTTCCTGCTCTTATTTATAAACCGGATTTCCTATAGAAGCGCTGACAGGCGTGAAGGCTCATTTCACATTACATAGAATCAAAGCGCTGTTAGCGCTGAAGGACTAAATTGCGTTTAAAGCAAGATGATTGAGGATACATTTGAAGATTTCTTTGGGCAACATCTCGAGGAAAACATTTCACCACCATTACTATGATTAGTATTTCTGTGAAGAGAGCTTGAACGATAGTCTATTTTTCGAACATCTGGACATTATACGATTTCCCATGAGGCAATAATATAGAGCAAAACAAAGCGAGTTAATCCGGACTACATTCCTACTTCAAGGTATTAGTCCGCACAGTGAAGGCGGATGTTTAATGAGTAATATTGGGGTCAGACCGCTGTTTATTTATCGATTAACATCTCGTTAATCTTATACACACGTTTGAACATGCAGGTATCTTGCTGTATTTGCTTGAGTTTTTATACAGGAGTTAGTCATATCACGGCGATCGGCTCAGCTATTCGTGTCCATGGTATTTCCCCGCACATAATCCAAACTACTATTTTAATTAAATCTTAACTAAATACTAACAGTTCAATTTGGAATTAAGACTTTCTCTGTCCATAATAAGTATTTGTCATTTTGGTTGCCTAAGGCAAGTCGATTTTTTTCACATTTTTTCAAGTCATGTGTATTCTTCTTATATACTTGTTGTAGAGCTGGATTTTTAACTTTTTACATGGTTCATATCTCATATCGTGCCTTAAATAGTCCACGCCAACACTCCAACATTCCAAAATTCCATCATTCAAAAACAAAATGTCTTACTTCTCTTTTCTATCTTTTCCAATCAATGTGTAACTTTAGTTATTTTCTTTATAGTATTTTCATTTTTTCATCATAAACACATGCAACGTCGCGTATCCGCTAAGGGTACTGGAAAAGAACATCATAAGCGTTTGCTTTCGTTCTTATCCATTTCGTCTGTGTTGTATAACTTGATATTTATGTATATTCTGTATAATTTGAGGAATAAACTATGTTTAAACCAAACTACTATTTTAAGCCGCCGACCGCTATCCCACGACAAGCAAACGGTCATTGGTGAGAGACGAATAGATCCTTTTTTATCCTGTCAATAGTGCCATTTTGGGACCGATAACTAGGTGCCGTATAACATTTGTGATATCCGGCACTAACCATATAACACATCCGCGTGACAAATCATGACGTCATAACAACGCCATGGTACATGACGTCATGATTACATCAGTCTCTGCTTTTTTCACGTGTTTTATTTTCATTTTGTTTGTTTAAAAGTATACATAAGGGTAACAGGATAAATAGAATAGATGATTGGTGTCTTTGAATAGGAAAAATTATCGGGCTCGGCATCGGAATATTATCCGTTTCGCCTTCGGCTCACCGGATAATATTCCTACGCCTTGCCCGATAACATTTCCCATTTACGACACCAACCATCTATTCTCTATGTATTGACCTCAGTAAGCTTAGAAAAGATTATTGGCAGGCTTCAAATGCGGGTCTCGAAGTCGGGACCCTTGTATTCAAATGCAGACACGACCGCCATTTTTGTAGATGAAAAGGGAAAGTCTTGCATATACGAGTATATTGTGAATCTTGTACACATGTTAACACATTCAGGTATTTCGCTATATTTTATTGGGTTCAAATCCGGATTCATTGGCCGTTTTCTAAAGAAATTCATCCACAAATCGCGGGGGCCAATATGCCTGTCTATGTTCCTTGGTACCGTTTTACTTAACGTCATAAAGGATATATGGGCCACGTCACGCGAAAAGGGGCACTCGGACATAAATAAAAACCGCTGACTCAGCTCTTTCTTAGCGCTATTATTCCAGCATCTAGTCACGACAGTTATCATTTGTATTTATTTAAAGGTAGAGCTTGATGTCTCTAAGATGGCAAACAGTGTAACCCCAGACCAGCCGCCACGTCAGTGACACTGTTTGCTATGTCAGAGTGCCCCTTTTCCCGTGACGTGGCCCATATTTACTTAAGTCAAAACTGATATACATGGACAGTTTCTCAAATGAAAGCACAGTATTGTTAAGTGACACGTCATCGGATGCGCCTCGGAGATTTGATAACATGTTGATATTGATAAAATGTAACATGTTCTATTTGTAAAAGTAGGTAGAAACCATTGAGACACAAGGAACAATAATCTAATAAAGATAAATTTACCCACTATAATGTTAGAATTGTTTCTAAAGTCCTCTGCTGCATGTGTATGAAACTACGTTATTATAAATTAAACTTATGCAAAGACCACAAGAAGTGATGCTTAGCAGTATTGCTTAGTCCAATGTTTAAATAGCACCGATATGTGTGTGTGCGCGTGGTAGGTATAGGTTGTACAAACGAATGGTGTATGTGTACAAAGGACGGTGTGGGCTGAAAGGATGTTTGTATGCATTAGGTTTGTGCGGGATAGGAAAGAAAGAGGGTAACCTTGTTCTCAATCTGAACCAGATGGAACTTGAGAAATTATCAAAATTCAACTAACAGATTTAATGACAAATATAATTCTTTGCTTTATTAATTATATAAAAATGTGTTTTTTTCTCTAACAGATTTGTAACATAGATTTAAACATTTCAACGAACATGAACAAAAATCTTTGGATAAATGTACACAAGTTGATAGCCATTTTGATTAATTTTCTCAGCATTTAGAGGTTTTCCACATGACCCCTTTGTCGCAACAACTTTAACCCTTTCCCAAACAATAACAACATTTGACCACTTTGTTGCAGACGACGTTAGAAAACATTGTGGGAAAATGAGAAATTGCTCGTAACGAGCCATTTTTCCTTTTTCCACAAGGTTTTCCGGTCTACTTGAGGAATATTTTTCAATTTCATAACATTTTAGGTGAAATGTCGTCTGCAAACTCTTTCGATTTGGGAATGTCGAAAATTCGTTGTTTGGGAAAGGGTTAAATGACAGCTGTCATTATGACACCCTGAACTGTTATTTTCAGCTCAAACCTTCTTAAAACAGGGAAAAGCGTTGTCCATAAATGGCTTTTTTGAATCGTAAAAATGTAAGAGATCTACTCGAAACCTTTTTTGATAAAGTTTTATACGTTTTATTTATAAAAGTGAGAAAAAGTCATTGTGACACAAGAACAACTAATTGGATTAGATAAGTTTAGCCATTATTATGTTGGACCGGTTTTTAAAGTCGTCTGCTGCATGTTTATCAAACTACATTATTATGAGGTAAAGTGTTAAAGGGCATTTCTTGCTTACCTAGGACAGTTCGTTTTTGAAAAATGTATTACTGAAATTGCTCAATTGGGAGGCTAAAAAACCTGGTTTAACTCTTTTTGGGCAAACTGCATGATTTTTTAGAAATTTCCATTTGGGAAGGTGCCTTTTATAGGCACCTGCTATATGGCAAAACAAAAAACCCTGAGTAAAGCAATGTCAAAAAAAGTTACAGTCAAATATTTTCCTAAAACGAAATGCAGACTGCCGACCTTATTACAAACAAAGGAACTATACCACACTATAAATGACATGTTTTTACAGTTGTGTAATTATACATGAAATGTCAATTAATGTACAACGTTTACCCCCGACAAAGACTCCATTTATCAGATATTCATACGCTTTCAACATTTTATATTGACAATGCTGTACTAAACAAACATTTATCTTGTTTGCAATTTGCATAAACCAAGATGCAACACCAATCATGATTTATAAGGATCACGTGGGTATATTATTGTCCTCTGTGGACAGATCTTCATTCGTCTTTTGTCTCTAAGTCGATGTTCCATTTGCGATTTATTTAGGTATGCTGAAATGATAAAGAGACAACTCATTGGCAGGTGTCAGGTTTCAACAATGATGAAATGCTGAAAAAAAGAGTAATGGAATGAAGTATTTCAAATCAACTTTCATGATTGGTCTTGACTGGTTTTATCTATTCATATCTGATATCGTGCGTAGGAATCACGTGACCATTGTTTATGATCTTGTGTCCTAACAAGATGGCCGCGCCAAGGTTTTTTGCTTTTTTATCTACTTTTGGCAATGATAGCTGCATTTCATACACCGCATCAACTCTTCGGTCTTGTTGATTAATGACCACACGTGAGTTATAACGGTGTTACGTCTAACACTCGGCAGAGAAAAGGCAGTCGACGGTCGCGCATGTCCAAAACAGTCGGTCTTCGACTGCGATTTCTACTTCTTCGAAACTACACGAACTTATAGGTGTTTGTTCATAGAAAAGGATAATTGAAAATTCAACCAAAATGTTCTTGAAACAAGGCGGTTGTATTGTTGATTGATAAACAACTAAAATATGGTATTGAAAGCGGTATTAGTTTAGAAATCGTCATAGAAACCCCTAAACACTACAAAACCGTCTGACCTTTCTATTACAAATCTTCATAGAAACCCCTAAACACTACAAAACCGTCTGACCTTTCTATTACAAATCGTCATAGAAACCCCTAAACACTACAAAACCGTCTGACCTTTCTATTACAAATCGTCATAGAAACCCCTAAACACTACAAAACCGTCTGACCTTTCTATTACAAATCGTCATAGAAACCCCTAAACGCTACAAAACCGTCTGACCTTTCTATTACAAATCGTCATAGAAACCCCTAAACGCTACAAAACCGTCTGACCTTTCTATTACAAATCGTCATAGAAACCCTAAACGCTACAAAACCTTTCTATTACAAATTAAAGGCTTTGGACATAAGAATTCACATAAAGTTGTGGACACAACACAACATTGATTTAACGAAACAAAAACAAGTTTTCATGCTTTATTTTCATCAGAGTTCAAAGTGAAAAAAATTATCCATAGGCATTTTACGATTGTGTACAGTGAGTTCTCGTTATTCCGAACACGCCCGTTCCTAACAAAATGTCCGGATTACCGATTCATCCGGACTAATGAAGTAGCGCATGTTCTTAAACACATTAATACATAAACGGTCTGTATGCACGTGTATACTTATAACACTTTAGCAAACGCCAAATTGTCGACCGTCCCAAAAATAATCTTCAGATATGGCAGAAAAGATTGTGGGAAAAGGAGAAATTGCTCGTCACGAGCAATTTCTCCTTTTCCCACAATGTTTTCAAAAGTTGTCTGCAAAAAACTGGTCACATAATTCCGTTCCCTTACAATATCGTTCGGATTGTGAGACATTCGGATAATCGGGGTCCGGATAAACGAGGTTTCACTGTATATGAAATACATTGTGATCAAGTGGGGTTTTTCTAAAATGTTTTCAAGGGCCGTCTAGCTGATGGAAATCGTTGAAGGTCATCTGTATTTAGTACAGAATAGAATAGAACATAGAATTATTTCATGAATTTATGCTTATTAAGTTACTTACCGAGTAGAGTCGGTTCGATTCAGCTTGAAGTCGCGGTCTTTCTATCTCATACTGTAAGAAAATAAATGTAGATTCTTAATAATCAGAACACGATTATTGTATTTAGCCCTTTTCCAAACAACACATTTCAGACTGTCCCAAATCGAAAAGGTTTGCAGACCGCATTTCAAAATAAAAAATGATCTTCTGATAGGGCAGAAAACATTGTGGGAAAAGGATAAATTGCTCGTGACGAGCAATTTCTCCTTTTCCCACAATGTTTGCTAAAGTCGTCTGCAACAAAGCGGTCAAATGTCGTTATTGTTTTGGAAAGGGTTAAAAGATAATTTATTCATTACCTTGCAGATAAGTTTGTGTTACCATTTCAATCGTCAATTCACATCATATTCCTGAGGTTACGGAAACCACTCAAATGTATTGTCAAAATTGGAAATTACTCGATCAAAAATCCGTTTTTGATCAATCATTTGTACAACATAAAAGAAATATACCCTCCCTATCAGACTATTTCGATTTTTTAATGGATTATGCTCATCATAAATTTACGGAATAAATATTACAGGCGGGAGAATGACGTAACCAATGTTTACGATCTTACGTACCAAAAAGATGGCTGTGTCATAGGTATTCTTGCTATTTTCACTAATTTTTCCCAGTGATAGCCACGTTGCCATTATAAAGCATAAGTAATTATATATCACTAGAATCGGAAAGTTGATGTCAACTGCTGTGGGTATCATTCGCAAAAGTAGGTGGAACGGCTAAAATGCCTGTTCCGTCATGATTGCGGCTATCGTTATCGGACAACGTGTGATAAACATTGGTCACGTGATTGGTTAGGTGGTTGTTTAATTCAAGTGTATCTGTACTCACTCGTTCTTCAGGACTGATGTAGTTGTACAGGAAGTCCCAAGAGTAGTTGGAGTTCATTGCCTGATTATCATGACCTAAAATTGAAATAGTAATACAATAAAACGCATCGGTATTGTTCTATCAAACCAGTAGAGTTTATGGTAGTTTTAAACTGGTTCCCCGCTGTCTCCTGGCTCCATTTTGTTCCACAAGATAGACAACGGGCAGTTTACACATTGATTGGCCAAAATGTAACGTTCCAAAATACGACAACAACAACAACAAGAAACGACACACGGTTGTTTCCCCTGAATCAATAGTTTGTTGTTTTTCAAAGCAGACAGCCAAAAAAAGGTAAAATACGAGCTGAAAGGACATCACTGGTTCACTAACAAGATTGACATACTGTTGAAAATGCCTAACCAATCAAACTGAGTTGAACCAAAAATAAAAGAGGACACCTCATTCCAAAATTTCTCACTTTTGCGCATCTACTGACGATTTCTTAAGAAACCATTTTATCAAACGCTTTCATATTGTCATCATGTTTTTACATTAACAATTTTTTTCTAATCTTATTATCATATAAGTGCTATTATAATGCATCAATGTATACATATACACGTACTGATATATATATGAAGAGGTGACTCACCATACATTCTGTGCTGATTGTACGGACTATCCTCGTTCCTGTGTTTACGATAATGCCTGTCCTCTGTAGATGTCGACGAGGATTCATCATCGTAGGTCTGTGGTCCATAGACATGTTGTCCGCTACGTCCCCAGGTGTCGATCTTAGTGGGCATTCTCGACGGGAACACACTGGTTATCACGCTGGGGCTGTTACAATATAGGATTAGGATTAGATACATAGAGAATGTTATCGGGCAAGGCTTAGGAATATTATCCGGTGAGCCGAAGGCGAAACGGATACTTATCCGAAGCCGAGACCGATAATTTTCCCATTCAAAGACACCAACCATCTATTCTATTTATCCTGTTACCTTCATGTATCCTTTCAAACAAAAACTATGTAAATAAAACACGAGAAAAAGGAACAAATGAGTAGAGAATGATGTAAACATGACGTCATGGCGTTCTTATGACGTCATGATTTGTCACGTGCATGTGTTATATGGTTAGTGCCGGATATCACAAATGTTATACGGCACCTAGTTATCGGTCCCAAAATGACACTAGTGACAGGATAAAATGTGCATCCATGCTACCATCGTACCACATGTCTGTGTATGTAGAGCAAATAGTTTCATTGATATGTGTATGTAGGCTATGCAATTAGTATCATAAGTCATAAATGTAAACACTTAACTACTATGTAACTATGCTGGGGATGCAGGGGAAGAAATATGGTATATAAGTCCATCGCGCTCTGGTGCGATGTTTAATCGAACGATACCATACCTGAGATACGGGGTAATTTGCCTACCATTGTATTTTGCCTAATATCAGCTGTTTATATTTTTTTTTTAACTCGGCCATATCCTGCGTTGAACCTATAGTACTAAACAAAAGGTTCTTGTGTTTATTCTGTGAAATGCCAATCAATTACCTAGCTGGCAGTGATGCACATTTGAGTTTAAACTTCTTTATTCTTTATCGATTGTGAAACAAATTCTTACAACTTAGATTAATCACTCTCCATTCTGCTTCCGGGATACATAACCACTACTCGCGTCAAATGTTGATTAATGTAAGGTCGCAAAGCAGATCCCACTACTCACGGGATGCACAAATAGCACAATACTTCAATGAACCTCTCTCACAAAGAATAATGCAGGTCTTTTTACTTTGAAACTGTCACATAATACTATTTTTTATTTGGGCCTGCAGTAAAATGTGATATATGAGAATGAGACACGATATACCAATCTGAACACATCGGGTTTATCCAATGAAAACACCTCTGAAATAATAGGGATGACGCCATATTGTTTCCCGCGAGAATGACGTCACTTTACTTTCGTTTTTAAAAATAGATCTTAAATGTGAAATCTTAAAAGTCGTTAAATTTGATTGAGGAAACAACTATATATATCACAACAACAATTTCGCCATTTGGCATGAGTTACTGATAAAACAAATATTTAAAAGGATGTTCAACAAATTCCATACACATTGAACTACTTAACGTGCACGCTTAGAAAATGTGTTAATTGCCGGATGCCGATTTACCCGAAAAATTGTAACCCTACACTTATATCCGAGGTGTATTTCACAGCTCACGGAAATACCCGAGTAGTTCCGATTGACGACATACCTATCATTTATTTCCGCCATTCGACTCCTCATCCTTTTCCACATGATCGTACATATAATAACCACCAATAGGATGGCGATCACTAGTAATGGTAGTCCCACACTCAGGCCGACAACCAACGCGAACCGGTCCGAGTCCTCAACCTCTCCCTCTACTGGTCTGAAAAACAAAGAAAACATATATAGAAAGACTATGGTCAACAGTGAACCTTAACCAAGGCTGATGCATGGGATGTTTTCAATGGACAAAATTTATAGCATCCGTAGGCAACAATCATTACATATGATAATAAGCCTTTCATGCATTGTTTAAAAATGTATTCATAAAATGAGTTTTAGCATAAGTTTTTGTTTGCAGACATGTGTAACGTTATGTAGTTATGTTATCACTAAAAAGTAAGAAAATACAGATGTGAATAAAGATAAAGGGAACGGAGGACATCAAAGGGAACAGTAAGGGGAAAGGGAACAATAATTGACAAAGCGAACAATAAAGGGCAAAGGGAAAATAAAGGACAAAGCAAAACATAAACGGCAAAAACAATCAAGGACGAAGAGAACACTGTAGGACAAAGGTAACAATAAAAACACAGGAAACAATAAAGGGAAAATGTATCAAGAAAAGACAAATGGAACAATAAAGAAAATCTTTAATCAAGGAAAACCTCCCTTGTTCTGAACCCTTGGATCAGTCGAAGAAGGAGCTAATGACTTACCGACAGACTGCAGCCCCGGCGACTAGTCGACATTCCTCTCCAGAAGCACATTGTCCAGCAGTGGAATACAGGACAGCACACTTGATTTCTGTCTCTTCCAAGTTCTTCAGGTTAGATTCTGTAAGAAAAAAAATTGGGATACGTATATGATAGTATAGAACAGTTTATCAACACCCACCTTATACAGAACCATAAAGAAGTGTATTTCAAGGCTTTCTTAAACTAATACCTGCGCTCAGTTACAGTAAAATTAAAAAAAAAGGTTAGAATAGTTCACAATTAACATAGAAATACGTTTTATTCTATTTGAAAGATTAACTGATAAGGTAACATGTTCATGTGATGCTTTTAAAAGAGCTAAACTGTTAAGGTTTGTTTACAATGAGCAATGGAACGAGATCAGCCGAAAATTGCCGAGATAAATTTTGTAAAACGTCAGGAACCAATGAATTCAGAGAATTCTTCCATTTTTTATATTTTCATTGTTGTGTTGGAGAAGTGACAGTATTTGTGTGTGTGTCACATGGCTCTTCTAACAAGGTGACTGCAAATCGTTTTTCCGACAATCGTTGCTACTTTCAGACATGACTTGGATGTAAACAATGAAGTCAAATTGTGTGGCACACAATTTGTGAAAATAACACTTAGAAACATCGATTATGAATAATGCAGGCGTTATCTTGTCATGAAATTGTGATGTTTCGCTATATCTTGACACGTTGTTTCATAATTCATATCCAATTTATCCAGTGTTTACAGGGTCCTTTTTGGCGCTGTTATACTTTTTAACGTTTTCATTCTGACATGACAATTGATTAGTCGGCAAAACATCCCTAATGTTTGTCTGAAATGTTAACACAATAACAGATATTAAAACTATTAAAACACGTGTGCATTTGTTTGTCGGAGTTTTCAACACACTTTCATTGTTTTAAATCATTATTGATATTCATTTTGAGGCGTTTTGTCCATCGATCAATGACAGTAAAGTGCATTAATATAATGATATTACCTGTGTTTTCGTCGACTTGGATGCTAGTGGGTTTTGTATCCACTCCGAATATGGGAACAGAAGAGTTATCGTTCGTAGCTAGATTGTTAATCGCCTCTGCGTACAGTCTTTTAGAAGCGTCGCTGTCCTCGACTACCACATCAGAGTCAACGATGATACTTCCTCGTCTGTTGACATAAATTCAATTCAATTCAATTTTATTCAGCATAAAATATCACAAAGCATACTTATAGTCATAACAAAAATAATGCATACATTTTAACACATGCATAGGCAGTAACAGTTCGGTAAGGATTTTCCAGAGAACTACAAGATAAAATGTTAATACAGCTATTGTTTTCATTTGTAAAACAGAATAGAATAGTCAGAGGACACAGTAGGAGTCTATGTCTTTTTAAAAGGAAATAATTCTACAAATTCTGTTAAAAGGAATTTAAATATTCGTCATTGTTTCTTAGTCTTGGCTTTCCTGAACTATTCCTGTTATTAATCAATAGAAATTAGATCCAAGAATATTGACTCGCTTTCAAAGATAAATCAGAACACGGAGATATAAGTTATCAGACATTACAGAGGTCTAGATACGAGCAGCATTCTTACATCTAGGGTTTTCCCTTGACACCTTGGTTTTAACCCTTTACCAAACAATAACAACATTAAACCACTTTGCTGCGGACGACTCTGGAAAGCATTGTGGGAAAAGGAGAAATTGCTCATAACGAGCAATTTCTCCTTCTCCCACAATGTTTTCTGCACTATCAGAAGATTATTTTTCAATTTCATCTCATTTGGAAATGTCGTCTGCAAACTCTTTCAATATAGGACAGTCGAAAATTTGGCGTTTGGTAAAGGGTTACTCGGTTAATGCTTATTTGGGCGACCTTTGATCCCATGTAACATATGGAATTGTGA
This sequence comes from Cerastoderma edule, assembly GCA_947846245.1. Taxonomy (NCBI): domain Eukaryota; kingdom Metazoa; phylum Mollusca; class Bivalvia; order Cardiida; family Cardiidae; genus Cerastoderma; species Cerastoderma edule. The sequence goes on along the minus strand of OX401419.1, from coordinate 27,997,102 downwards.
TTGGAAAATAATGTTATTTAGTGATCATATCCAGAATTTGATGGTCATTTACTATATAAGTTTGGGATCAAGGAAGACCAAGACTAACGATCAATTGATTCTTTAAAACCTATGTTGTGGGTACTCATTTGAATTGTCTCTATTCAGTGCTTCTAATGAATACCCTCAATGTCGCAGATTGTCCTAGAATTTTTAAAATACCGTGTGTAAAGGACCCTATCAATGTTAGCGCACAGGACCATTGTTTACCTGTCATGCAGCAAGTAAAACTTGTCCCCAAGTCAAAAAGAGAATCGTTTAAAGATATTGATTAAAACCCACGTATCTTTCAAAGATGACCCTTGAAAATTCCCACGGAAATAGAACAAACACATTGTCGACGACAGAACATGTCTACTATCTCTATTTTAACTGCAAGTAATCAACATTTTGGATAACAACCAACGTTTATGTCAAAATTTATATACCTATATATGAAAAGTTGTGCATATATAAATTCATATGTACCATGTGAAGGCCGTTATGAGCCAATGCTTCTGAAGTTAATTGTCAGAGCATAACACAAGTTGCGTGTACACATTTCATAACAAATATAGGGAGATATGGATTTATTTTATGTATCAACTGTTTGATGAAAATCGCATAGCATTTTAAATAGTACTTGAAAAATTGAGCTCTTTGACTGTGAAGGTGGAGATATCATTTTATAAATAACAAGTACATTTTTCTTTGATTACAAATTCCTCGAACTTAGATAAGACGGATGTCAAAAGGTGTGTGGTTACACATGTGGTTTAGACCAATGGGTAGTTGGGTACTTCAATGGATGTTCGGTTCCAACGTTATGCATGAATTAGAAGTGAAATACTTGAAAGATCCCTACTTGATCTTAAATATAGGATTGGACATTTCAAGCTGTGCTTCAGCATTCCATATCTCCCATTGAAATTCACACGATTCAGACTGATGTGTCGATTAGACTCAAATGCTCTTTATTTTATGGCGTTAAACTTCGTGTTAACAATTTTTCCAATATGTTATTGCTTTCAGGGGTTTACCCAGTACTAGGATAGGACTCAAAGAGACCCAACAAGTATCAAAACATTTGATACACGTTTACAAAACCGTTTTTGAATGACAGAGATATACTTACTTTAGTTCCCTGATTATTATCCTGCGAAACAATGTTGGGCCCATAAACGATTGGAAGTATATGCCAAGCTAAAACAAAATAAAAATAAAATTTCCTAAAATCAAAGTGTAATGGGCATTGACATGCTTGTACCAGAAGTACCAATGCATCTGTCGTCTGATAGGTAAATATGACACTTATATAGTGACTGCATCCTTGCAGGAAATAGTGAACGAATGCAGTACCAAAAGATTTATTGCGATTGCAGTATTTATGCCTATCATGATTATCATAGTCATCAACATACCAGCAGCAGAAGAATGTAACCTTTTCCTAAACAATAACGTCATTTGACAACTTTGTTGCGGACGACTTAAGAAAACATTGTGGGAAAAGGAGAAATTGCTCGTAACGAGCAATTTTTCCTTTTCCCACAAGGTTTTCTGCTCTTTCTGAAGAATATTGTTCAATTTCATCGCATTTCGAAATGTCGTCTGCAAACTCTTTCAATTTGGGACAGTCGAGAATTTGTTGTTTGGGAAAGGGTTAAAGAAACCATATGGCAGAAAGTAATGTAACATGAGATATTGCGCAATAAAAATATTCGTTTGTCAACCCCTTTTTTTTTACCTTTTACGCAAACAAGTGCATATGAAGGAAATGATAAAACTATCTTCTATAAACCATTATAGAATATGGATAAATTGATAACCATGAGCAAATTCTACTTTTGCCACACTGATTTTTAAACCTTTTTCAGCAGGTGCGTTGAAATGAATGCGCATGAAAAAAGGGTTTAACCATTTACCAATCGCCGCATTTTCGACTGTTCCAATTTGAAAGAGTTTGCTGACGGCATTTCAAAATGTAATGAAGTTGGAAAATTATCTTCTGATAGTTATTTCTAAGTTATTTCTCCCTATTTCTGATAGGGCAGAAAACATTATGGGAAAAGGAAAAATTGCTCGTCACGAGCAACTCCTTTTCCCACGATGTTTTCCAGAGTCGTCTGCAATAAAGTGGTTAATCATCGTTATTGTTTGGTAACGGGTTAAAACACAAGTTGGTGCAGTGAAAATCCACAACCTACCCCCATGGTCACTTCATCCGCATAGTAGCTATAGGTAAGTTGAACATTTAACTCAGCAGCGCTTGGAATGGTAAAGTTCAAGGTCAGGTTCAGTCTGTAAGCCACCTCACCGTCTGAAATCAACAACATTTACAAAAGACGTCAATTTGTTTCTTTAATTTCAAAAGTTAAAGTAAAAAAGTGCAAAGTTCACACATGATTCCATTTGAAAATCAAAATAAAATATCGTTGAAACAATGCCGTTTCTGTATTGCGATATCCCTTTCCCAAACAATAACGACATTTGAACACTTTGTTGCAGACGACTATAGAAAAACAAAGTGGGAAAAGGAGAAATTGCTCGTAACGAGCAATTTTTCATTTTCCCACAATGTTTTCTGCCCTATCAGAAGATTATTTTCCAATTTCATCACATTTTGAAATGTTGTCTGCAAACTCTTACAATTTGGGACAGTCGAAAATGTGTTGTTGGGAAAGGGTTATAAAATGTAATTGAAAAACGGCTGCCGAACACAAGATTGATTCAGAATGTGTCAATACGAAATAGCACAACTCGTTTATCCTAGTATAAACCGTTTATTTATACGGTCTATATCAAAACTGTTGCAACGATTTTGGATCTAAATATGTATCATTCATAAAGGCTCTTAAAACTTAAATACGGACTCATTTTGCTTCAAATTGATACTCGCTGGTGCTTATCACACATAGGTACAGCTATTGATCAGCTTTAAAGAAGTTAAGTTTTTAACTTCCACATTTCCTTACTTCTGTTAACAAACGGGTAAAATGTGGAGGGCTAACCCTATAGCATAATCGTGGGACAGAATGAGGTTTAACGTTGTTTTCTATTGTATTTGAGGTCGAATTAACCCTTTCCTAAACAATAATGACATTTGACCACTTTGTTGCAGACGACTTTGGAAAACATTGTAGGAAAAGGAGAAATTGCTCTTAACGAGCAATTTCTCCTTTTCCCACAAGGTTTTCTGCTCTTTCTGAAGAATATTTTTTCAATTTCATCACATTTTGAAATGTCGTCTGCAAACTCTTTCAATTTGGAACAGTAAAACATTGGTTGTATGGGAAAGGGTTAAGGCAGAGAGTTCACTTGTTTAATGCTCCTGGTTTTTATTTCACCACTAGAACGAGTACAACGCGATATGTGTCATTATCCTACGATCTCCCGATTCATTTGATAAAGAGCTCTCTGCTATCACAGAAAAAATCCTTCCGGATCTTGAAGGATTACATTATTATCATTAAACATTTTGGATCGAATTCTGAATACAGCATTTTTTCCATTTTAGAAGTTGGAATTCTTTGGCCCAAATATTTTAAAAAGTAATGGAACAATATATTTATGCGTAAAAATTAACAGAAATTGCTAAAATCGTAACCAAACCAGTTTGTAACCTTATTTCTTTCGTGTTGGTTCATAACAAGGTGCCGTAACAGCAATCCCAGGATAGGTTTATTTGATTTAATGAAGCAATAAAGTACATAGGGTCATGCTCTCGAAGTAACGTAGAGCAACAGTGTACTTTCGTTATAAAAAATATCGTCTCGAGGTAGATGCTATAAGGCACAATTTAAAAACTAACTCCATAGTCATGACTGACAATACTGACGTAATTGTCAAAGTAATGCAAACATTATTCATATTTACATTATTCATATTTACATTATTCATTTTCAAAGCATGGCATGTTGAATTCAATCATAAAGAACCCATTCCTTTGGCGTCTGCGCTATATTGTTTGGGTCACATGACTGTATCTATCGTCACGTGATTTCTATTAAAGCAATGGTACTGTACTGTAGTGTAAGAAATGGAAGTACATGTATTCCTGTGGAGAGTTTGGATATTCTTTTCGAGCACTATTCCCGCAAATGAACACAAGTTAGATCAGTGGCGAGAAACGAATATATCGTGTCGCATTTACTTAATCAACCCTCTCCCAAAGAATAACGGTATTTGAACACTTTGTTGCAGACGACTTTAGAAAACAGTCTGGGAAAAGGAGAAATTGCTCTTAACGAGCAATTTCTCCTTTTCCCACAATGTTTTCTGCCCTAGCAGAAGATTATTTGTCAGCTACATCACGTTTTGAAATGTCGTCTGCAAACGCTTTCAAATATGGAACAGTCCAAAATTTGTTGTTTGGGAAAGGGTTAAATGTCAGAAAGGTCGGTGGTGGAGCCTGGTTCTGGACCCATGTCCTCTTTAGCCCATATCTTATTATGAGTTGGACTGACTGTTGCAATGTGAATTACATGTACTCCTTTTGCCAAAGTGTTTTGTTAAAATCAACTGCCGATTGTGCATTTAAACGCCGAATATCCATGGAGAAAAGGTTAAAGCAAGAATTCTTGAGTACGCAATGACATTCTCGGTCTAAAAGTGTTTAACATTTGGACAACTGGCGAAGTATAGTTTGATAAATCAAATCATTAAATAAACCTTTACCAATCGCCAAATTTTCGAATGCCTCAAATTGAAAGAGTTTGCAGACAACATTTCAGAATGTGATGAAATTGAAAAATAGTCTTCTTATAGGGAAGAAAATAACTTTTCCCACAATGTTTTCCAGAGTCGTCTGCAACAAAGTGGTCAAATGTTGTTATTGTTTGGTAATAGGATAAGACCACTTCAAACCCTAAAACACTATTAACCCTACATGGATGATATGAAATAGAGAATAAAATCACGTCTCTTACCTGGAGGAGGTGCAGGCGTAGTGGTTACAGTTGCTGAAAGGAGAAAGCGAATGGACCTTTAACAGATTTCTTGATTTTTATAAAAAAGAATCTGTTGATTGTAAAACAGAAAATGACTTTATACTTCTTAAAATTGTGGCTATGCTTATGCGAATAAAGAGAATCAAACTGTTATTTTTCGTACTTCATTATTGCTGTCGTTTGAATCATAAATATCGTGACTGTTTAAGCTCCAGCCAATGAAGCGTGAATTATCCGACCAAATAAGCTAACAAAAGCACGCTTACTTGCAACACATTGACCATTCACCAGGTCAAAACCTCGGAAGCACGAACAGCTAAACCCGCCTCGCTCATTATGACAGCCTCTATTGGGCCGGGTCTCGCACAGATCCGTATTCTCGGCACATTCGTCCACGTCCAGCTCGCACCTGGCACCTTTCCATGCGGCCTTACACCTACACACCCCGCTAACACCGTTACACGACTGGAGTGGGTCAACAGTATTCTCATTCACACAGTTACACGCTGAACTACAACCGGCGCCAAACTTGTTACCAATACAACCTGTGAACAATAAGTGTTAATTTCTTAATATAGATTTTCGTGTTGCCGGCTTTCCAAAACTTTAAAATATATGTTTAAAATTTTGATGAGGAAAGATACTTGAATTAGCAAACAGGTAAGATCACAGGCTAGCCGCCAATTTACTTGGTAATATCACAGTGACAAATAGTCTAACTGATTGTAATAACAAAGCCCTTCCGTCAAAACGATTCTATTTAATATCACAATGACAAATAGTCTTACTAATTGTAATAACAAAGCCCATCCGTCAAAACGATTCTATTTAATATCACAATGTCAAATAGTCTTACTGATTGTAATAACAAAGCCCTTCCGTCAAAACGATTCTATTTAATATCACAATGACAAATAGTCTTACTGATTGTAATAACAAAGCCCTTCCGTCACATCAATTCTATTTAATATCACAATGACAAATAGTCTTACTGATTGTAATAACAAAGCCCTTCCGTCAAAACGATTCTATTTAATATCACAATGTCAAATAGTCTTACTGATTGTAATAACAAAGTCCTTCCGTCACAAAGATTCTATTTAATATCACAGTGACAAATAGTCTTACTGATTGTTATAACAAAGTCCTTCCGTCACATCAATTCTATTTAATATCACAATGACAAATAGTCTTACTGATTGTAATAACAAAGTCTTTCCGTCACAACGATTCTATTTGATATCACAGTGACAAATAGTCTAACTGATTATTATAACAAAGTCCTTTCGTCACAAAGATTCTATTTAATATCACAATGACAAATAGGCCAACTGAATGTTATGACAAAGTCCTTCCGTCACAACGATTCTATTTGATATCACAGTGACAAATAGTCTAACTGATTATTATAACAAAGTCCTTCCGTCACAACGATTCTATTTAATATCACAATGACAAATAGTCTTACTGATTGTTATAACAAAGTCCTTCCGTCACGACGATTCTATTCAATATCACAGTGACAAATAGTCTTAATTATTGTTATAACAAAGTCCTTCCGTCACAAAGATTCTATTTAATATCACAGTGACAAATAGTCTTACTGAATGTTACGACATAGCCCTTCAGTCACAAAGATTCTATTTAATATCACAATGACAAATAGTCTAACTGGTTGTTATAACAAAGTCCTTCCGTCAAAACGATTCTATTTAATATCACAATGACAAATAGTCTTACTGATTGTAATAACAAAGTCTTTTCGTCACAACGATTCTATTTAATATCACAATGACAAATAGTCTTACTGATTGTCATAACAAAGTCCTTCCGTCAAAACGATTCTATTTGATATCACAGTGACAAATAGTCTAACTGATTGTAATAACAAAGTCTTTTCGTCACAACGATTCTATTTAATATCACAATGACAAATAGTCTTACTGATTGTCATAACAAAGTCCTTCCGTCAAAACGATTCTATTTGATATCACAGTGACAAATAGTCTAACTGATTGTAATAACAAAGTCTTTTCGTCACAACGATTCTATTTAATATCACAATGACAAATAGTCTTACTGATTGTCATAACAAAGTCCTTCCGTCAAAACGATTCTATTTGATATCACAGTGACAAATAGTCTAACTGATTGTAATAACAAAGTCTTTTCGTCACAACGATTCTATTTAATATCACAATGACAAATAGTCTTACTGATTGTCATAACAAAGTCCTTCCGTCAAAACGATTCTATTTGATATCACAGTGACAAATAGTCTAACTGATTGTAATAACAAAGTCTTTTCGTCACAACGATTCTATTTAATATCACAATGACAAATAGTCTTACTGATTGTCATAACAAAGTCCTTCCGTCAAAACGATTCTATTTGATATCACAGTGACAAATAGTCTAACTGATTGTAATAACAAAGTCTTTTCGTCACAACGATTCTATTTAATATCACAATGACAAATAGTCTTACTGATTGTCATAACAAAGTCCTTCCGTCAAAACGATTCTATTTAATATCACAATGACAAATAGTCTTACTGATTGTTATAACAAAGTCCTTCCGTCACAACGATTCTATTTGATATCACAGTGACAAATAGTCTAACTGATTGTTATAACAAAGTCCTTCCGTCACAACGATTCTATTTGATATCACAGTGACAAATAGTCTTACTGATTGTTATAACAAAGTCCTTCCGTCACAAAGATTCTATTTAATATCACAGTGACAAATAGTCTAACTGATTGTTATAACAAAGTCCTTCCGTCACAAAGATTCTATTTAATATCACAGTGACAAATAGTCTAACTGATTGTTATAACAAAGTCCTTCTGTCACAACGATTCTATTTGATATCACAGTGACAAATAGTGTAACTGATTGTAATAAAAAGAACAATTTCCCAATGATTCTATATGATATCACAAACGTAAGATTTCCGAAACCTTGTCATCTCCAAACTATTAATAACTTTAGTTTGAAATTGTCTGAAAATACATATTTGTTTAAAAAAATATTTAAAAGGTATTCATACCTCTACATACGCCATCTTGCCCGGAAATAAAGCCCACGTTGCACACACACCTGAAGGAGCCGGGCGAATTAGAACAGGTGGAATTAGTCTCGCAAGGATTCGAACTACACTCGTTGATATCCGTCTCACAGTTTGTGCCCGTGTAGCCTGGGTTACAGGTACAAGCTCCGGATACTTTGTTACAGGATGCAGTGCTGGCCGTGACACAGGAGCATGTCTGGGAACAATCATCACCGTATTTACCTTCCGTACAGGCTGAAATTAATATTAAGTATAAAACCCTTACCAAATGTACTTGCAATACGTGCTTAACCTTCCAAAAATGCTGTTTATTAATCAAATATAAAATCTTTACTTTACATGTGCCTTCTGTACATGCTATACCATTTAAACATGCTGAAATTGATATAGAATATGAACCTTAATCAATATGCACATATACACACGCTAAAAAAACAATCAAGTATAAAACCCTTACTCAATATGTACCTTCTACACACGCTGAAAGTTAATCAAGTATAAAGCCTCTTTAATATGTTCAATTTACACATGCTGAAGATTGTCCGTGAACGTAATACTGTCGGAAATCAGCAGCTTAGATTCAATTTTGTTCATCACTGGTGAGGAAATACCAGGAGCAAGGTGTGCTGACTGCCGCGATATGACTGGAAGTCTGTGGAAAACGGCGTTAAACCCCACTCCAACAATAACTTTCATCCATGAAGGGCCAATGGATACAACGTTTATTTTAGATTTTAGCCAAAACCTATTTGGAAATCATAAGGCGCCAGTTTTGCTGCACATTTTCTATACCGTTCCTTTTCACTATGACGTATGTTACTTTTACGCTTTGAAAAAATGCTTTTAAATAAAATTGTTTATTAGAAACGTCAAACTTAGAAACGTAGACTACATTTATATCATTATAAATGTACGTGTCCATACAGTACATACATTGTAGTTGCAATGGTAACTCTAACTCAAATCATGTCATTTTTATAACGGGAAAGAATAATTTCTACACTAGATCATCAGGTATTGTACTTTTTTGAGATCAATAAATGTAAACATGTGACCTGTTACAACCAAAGTACATGGTATATGTAGCTGAACTTTAACTTGGCCGAAATGATTCGTCAGTGTCTTACTTTGACACACTTGTAACAAACAGTTGCAGATGGTTTGAGTCATTGACTTATGAGTAAACGGGGCAGATAGTTTGAGTCATTGACCTATGAGTAAATGGGGCAGATAGTTTGGTTATTTGACTTACGAGTACAATGGGCAGATAGTTTGAGTCATTGACTTATGAGTAAATGGGGCAGATAGTTTGAGTCATTGACTTATGAGTAAATGGGGCAGATAGTTTGGTTATTTGACTTACGAGTACAATGGGCAGATAGTTTGAGTCATTGACTTATGAGTAAATGGGGCAGATAGTTTGAGTCATTGACTTATGAGTAAATGGACAGATAGTTTGAGTCATTGACTTATGAGTAAATGGGACAGATAGTTTGATTATTTGACTTATGAGTACAAAGGGCAGATAGTTTGAGTCATTGACTTATGAGTGAATGGACAGAAAGTTTGAGTCATTGACCTATGAGTAAATGGACAGATAGTTTGAGTCATTGACTTATGAGTAAATGGGGCAGATAGGTTGAGTCATTGAATTATGAGTAAAAAGCAGATAGTTTGAGTCATTGACTTATGAGTAAATGGGCAGATAGTCTGAGTCAGTGACTTATGAGTAAATGGGGCAGATAGTTTGATTATTTGACCTATGAGTACAATGGGCAGATAGTTTGAGTCATTGACTTATGAGTAAATGGGACAGATAGTTTGATTATTTGACCTATGAGTACAATGGGCAGATAGTTTGAGTCATTAACCTATGAGTAAATGGACAGATAGTTTGAGTCATTGACCTATGAGTACAATGGGCAGATAGTTTGAGTCATTGACTTATGAGTGAATGGGGCAGATAGTTTGAGTCATTGACTTATGAGTGAATGGACAGATAGTTTGAGTCATTGACCTATGAGTAAATGGACAGATAGTTTGAGTCATTGACCTATGAGTAAATGGGGCAGATAGTTTGAGTCATTGACTTACGAGTACAATGGGCAGATAGTTTGATTCATTGACTTATGAGTAAATGGGGCAGATAGTTTGATTCATTGACTTATGAGTATATGGGGCAGATAGTTTGATTATTTGACCTATGAGTACAATGGGCAGATAGTTTGAGTCATTGATTTATGAGTAAATGGGACAGATAGTTTGATTATTTGACCTATGAGTACAATGGGCAGATAGTTTGAGTCATTGATTTATGAGTAAATGGGACAGATAGTTTGATTATTTGACCTATGAGTACAATGGGCAGATAGTTTGAGTCATTGACTTATGAGTAAATGGGGCAGATAGTTTGAGTCATTGACTTATGAGTAAATGGGACAGATAGTTTGAGTCATTGACGTATGAGTAAATGGGGCAGATAGTTTGAGTCATTGACTTACGAGTACAATGGGCAGATAGTTTGAGTCATTGACCTATGAGTAAATGGGACAGATAGTTTGGGTCATTGACTTATGAGTAAATGGGGCAGATAGGTTGAGTCATTGAATTATGAGTAAAAAGCAGATAGATTGAGTCATTGACTTATGAGTAAATGGGCAGATAGTTTGATTATTTGACTAATGAGTAAATGGGGCAGATAGTTTGATCATTTGACTTACGAGTACAATGGGCAGATAGTTTGAGTCATTGACTTATTGATAAATGGGGCAGATAGTTTGATTATTTGACTTACGAGTACAAAGGACAGATAGTCTGAGTCATTGACTTATGAATAAATGGGAAGATAGTTTGACTATTTGACTTATAAGTAAATGGGCAGATAAGTTGATTATTTGACCTATGAGTAAATGGGACAGATAGTTTGAGTCATTGACCTATGAGTAAATGGGGTGGATAGTTTGATTATTTGACTTACGAGTACAGTGGACAGATAGTTTGAGTCATTGACTTATGAGTAAATGGGCAGATAGTTTGATTATTTGACTTATGAGTAAATGGACAGATAGTTTGAGTCATTGACCTATGAGTAAATGGACAGATAGTTTGAGTCATTGACTTATGAGTAAATGGGCAGATAGTTTGATTATTTGACTTACGAGTACAATGGGCAGATAGTTTGATTACTTGACTTCTGAGTAAATGGGCAGATAGATTGAGTCATTGACTTATGAGTAAATGGGACAGATAGTCTGAGTCATTGACTTACGAGTACAATGGGCAGATAGTTTGAGTCATTGACTTATGAGTAAATGGACAGATAGTTTGAGTCATTGACTTATGAGTGAATGGACAGATAGTTTGAGTCATTGACTTATGAGTAAATGGACAGATAGTTTGAGTTATTTGACTTATGAGTGAATTGACAGATAGTTTGAGTCATTACCTTATGAGTGAATGGACAGATAGTTTGAGTCATTGACTTATGAGTAAATGGACAGATAGTTTGGGTTATTTGACTTACGAGTACAATGGGCAGTTAGTTTGAGTCATTGACTTATGAGTAAATGGGGCACATAGTTTGAGTCATTGACTTATGAGTAAATGGACAGATAGTTTGAGTTATTTGACTTACGAGTACAATGGGCAGATAGTTTGAGTCATTGACTTATGAGTAAATGGGGCAGATAGTTTGAGTCATTGACTTATGAGTACAATGGGCAGATAGTTTGAGTCATTGACTTATGAGTAAATGGACAGATAGTTTGAGTCATTGACTTATGAGTGAATGGACAGATAGTTTGAGTCATTGACTTATGAGTAAATGGACAGATAGTTTGAGTTATTTGACTTATGAGTGAATTGACAGATAGTTTGAGTCATTACCTTATGAGTGAATGGACAGATAGTTTGAGTCATTGACTTATGAGTAAATGGACAGATAGTTTGGGTTATTTGACTTACGAGTACAATGGGCAGTTAGTTTGAGTCATTGACTTATGAGTAAATGGGGCACATAGTTTGAGTCATTGACTTATGAGTAAATGGACAGATAGTTTGAGTTATTTGACTTACGAGTACAATGGGCAGATAGTTTGAGTCATTGACTTATGAGTAAATGGGGCAGATAGTTTGAGTCATTGACTTATGAGTACAATGGGCAGATAGTTTGAGTCATTGACTTATGAGTAAATGGACAGATAGTTTGAGTCATTGACTTATGAGTGAATGGACAGATAGTTTGAGTCATTTACTTATGATAAAATGGACAGATAGTTTGAGTTATTTGACTTACGAGTACAATGGGCAGATAGTTTGAGTTATTTGACTTACGAGTAAATGGGGCAGATAGTTTGAGTCATTGACTTATGAGTGAATGGACAGATAGTCTGAGTCATTGACTTATAAGTAAATGGGACAGATAGTTTGATTATTTGACTTATGAGTGAATGGGGCAGATAGTTTGAGTCATTGACGTATGAGTAGATGGACAGATAGTTTGAGTCATTGACTCATGAGTAAATGGGGCAGATAGTTTGAGTCATTGACTGATGAGTGAATGGACAGATAGTCTGAATCATTGACTTATGAGTAAATGGGCATATAGTTTGAGTCATTGACTTATGAGTAAATGGGACAGATAGTTTGAGTCATTGACTTATGAGTAAATGGGACAGATAGTTTGAGTATTTGACTTACGTGTACAATGGGCAGATAGTTTGAGTCATTGACTTATGAGTAAATGGACAGATAGTTTGAGTTATTTGACTAACGAGTACAATGGGCAGATAGTTTGAGTCATTGACTTATGAGTGAATGGACAGATAGTCTGTGTCATTGACTTATGAGTAAATGGGGCAGATAGTTTGAGTCATTGACTTATGAGTGAATGGACAGATAGTCTGAGTCATTGACTTATGAGTAAATGGGACAGATAGTTTGATTATTTGACTTACGAGTACAATGGGCAGATAGTTTGAGTATTTGACTTATGAGTGAATGGGGCAGATAGTTTGAGTCATTGACTTATGAGTACAATGAACAGATAGTTTGAGTCATTGACTTATGAATAAATGTGCAGATAGTTTGAGTCATTGACTTATGAGTAAATGGGGCAGGTAGTTTGAGTCATTGACCTATGAGTACAATGGACAGATAGTTTGAGTCATTAACTTATGAGTAAATGGACAGATAGTTTGATTCATTGACTTATGAGTGAATGGACAGATAGTTTGAGTCATTGACTTATGAATAAATTGGCAGATAGTTTGAGTCATTGACTTATGAGTAAATGGGGCAGATAGTTTGAGTCATTGACTAATGAGTATAATGTACAGATAGTTTGAGTCATTGACTTATGAGTAAATGGACAGATAGTTTGAGTCATTGACTTATGAGTGAATGGACCGATAGTTTGAGTCATTGACTTATGAGTAAATGGGGCAGATAGTTTGAGTCATTGACTTATGAGTGAATGGACATATAGTTTGAGTCATTGACTTATGAGTAAATGGGACAGATAGTTTGAGTCATTGAGTTATGATTGAATGGACAGATAGTTTGAGTCATTGGCTTATGAGTGAATGGGGCAGATAGTTTGAGTCATTGACTTATGAGTGAATGGACATATAGTTTGAGTCATTGACTTATGAGTAAATGGACAGATAGTTTGAGTCAATGACTTATGAGTGAATGGACATATAGTTTGAGTCATTTGACTTATGAGTGAATGGACATATAGTTTGAGTTATTTGACTAACGAGTACAATGGGCAGATAGTTTGAGTCATTGACTTATGAGTGAATGGACAGATAGTCTGTGTCATTGACTTATGAGTAAATGGGGCAGATAATTTGATTATTTGACTTATGAGTGAATGGAAGTATAGTTTGAGTCATTGACTTATGAGTAAATGGGACAGATAGTTTGATTATTTGATTTACGAATACAATGGGCAGATAGTTTGAGTCATTGACCTATGAGTAAATGGGAAAGATAGTTTGAGTCATTGACTTTTGATTAAATGGGCAGATAGTTTGAGTCATTGACTTATGAGTAAATGGGGCAGATAATTTGATTATTTGATTTATGAGTGAATGGGGCAGATAGTTTGATTATTTGACTTACGAGTACAATGGGCAGATAGTTTGAGTCATTGACTTATGAGTAAATGGGGCGGAAATTTTGAGTCATTGACTCACGAGTACAATGGACAGATAGTTTGATTCATTGATTTATGAGTAAATGGGGCAGATAGTTTGATTATTTGACTTACGAATAAATGGAGCAGACAGTTTAGATATTTGACGCAAGAGTACATGGAGCAAATAGTTTGAGTATTTAACTTACGAGCGCAAGGAGATCCTGTGTTTCCAGGGAAACAGGAACATTGGTAAGAGCCCGGTGTGTTGGTACAGGCCTGTTCACAGTTATCCGTACCCAGCAAGCATTCGTCGTTATCTGAAAAACATAATATTCGTACAGAACTCACAATAATCTCTTACCCGGGACTTTATGTGTGGTTCAGATTGGTAAAGGGTTAAAGGCTACCGTTTTACTAAACTTTATAAGCTTAATATGTGCGTAAGTTCAAAACAACAATCCGTTTATTTCAATAATCGGCTAAGCGATATTGCAATGTAACACATCAGAGACGCTTCCAATGACGTGTCACATTGCAATATTGTGTCCTTTTGTAAAATACTGTCCATGTTTATCATTATTGCTTTACGCAACTATTTTCCTTAAAATTTTTAGTAAAACGGTACCCCGATGTACATCTATATTTACATTACTGCACTTTTAGTACTTTGATATTTCGGTATACTGGTGACGTCACTGATCAATCACTTGATCTAAAGCGCCATCTACTGTTTGATTTGTGTTCAGTTGCATATAGGAGATTGGAATTGGAACATTATTTGGAAGAACACATTGTGATAAAGCGGGTAATTGGCATGTAATATGCAATCCCCCTTTGTGTCATAGTGGTATAGTGTTTTTTCTTCTTTTAAACCTTACTTGTTATTTGTTTTACATCGATTGTGAAGGAAGATTGAAAGCTTGTTCAAAGCCACCCATAACAGTTACAAAGCCAAAGACGTTACTTACATGTAAAAGCCGAATACATGAATATAATCAGAAATATCTGTGGTAGAAGACAAGAATCTTGCAAAAACTTTCTCCTGCTTTGTGGTTTCTTTATTCCCCTTTTTGCAGGCGGGTTAAGTTTTTTCATAATCAAGTTAAGTATCCATAGAAACTTACCAATGCATTCTCCATTTTCATTTGCGGTGTACCCTGCTTCACAGCCACACGAGAACGACCCTGATGTGTCCACACACGTCTGTAAGTTTCCGGTACACACATCACCTGTGAGACATTCGTTCTCATTGACAGTACACGTTCCCCCGGTCCAGCCAGGCCTGCATGTACAGGCGCCATTAACGTTATTACAGGAGGCGGTGTTTGTGGAATTACAGGGACACGTGGAGGCACAGTCGGTTCCGAACAATCCTTGGTCACACTCTGCAAGAGACAAGTCGATCTCAACGTAATGGTGAGCAATGGTTATCTTAACCCTTTACCAAACAACACATTTTCGACTGGCCCAAATTGAAAGAGTTTGCAGACGACTTTTCAAAATGTGATGAAATTGAAAAATAATCCTCTGATAGGGCAGAAAACATTGTGGGAAAAGGAAAAATTGCTCGTCACAAGCAATTTCTCCTTTTCCCAAAATGTTTTCTAAAGTCGTCTGCAATAAAGTCGTCAACTGTCGTTATTGTTTGGGAAAGAGTCAAGACTTTTTATAACTTGATCAATACGCCCTACTGAAAAGGTTTGTTCAACCAATACAATCATAAACAATGACTCTGTCTTCTAGAATGTCAAATGATTGCCACGTATTATTGTTGATTTGTACATGTACATGTATGTATATGACTAGAAGCTGTATACGCTTACATCAATAGGCTGTTCTTCTTTCCCCTTTAAGTTAACCTCCATTATCCCAGGTTCTGTTTTTGTCAATATCAAACTATCTCTTGTTTCTTTCTTCTTGGTCGGTATTCATTTCATTTTTCTGTGTTGTTTTAAAGAAGTATAACAACGAAGAGGGTGATACTATACAAACTTAAACAAGAAACATTTGGTCATATACTTGTAAGACTCCGAAATTCGTCAATATCGAAAGCAGTATTTAATTTGCATTTTCTTTGTAAAATTGAATAACTTATAATTATCATGTCCGTTGTAAAATTGATGAAAAGCCATTGTGACACAAAACGTGCTGGAATATTGCGTAAAATAGATCTAAAGGGCCATGTTTACAATGATTAGATCTAAAACAGGCAAAATGGCTCAATCTCTATTCCACCCAAAGTGAAGTGCAGGTTATGACATGATGAATGCAGCACCAGGGACTAACTCCTACATGGGTAGAAAATTCATGGTACGTATTTTGTTATCTCCACATAAACAACCAAGAGTTGTTACAATTCATTTGCTCCAAAGATCAAGCTTATTTAGCAAATAAGAATAGTTGTTATTTACAAAATCTAATTTTCGTAATGATTTTTATCCTAAAAGGCATTGATTGGTGTTCCTGGTGCAATAAGTGAAATACCATAAGCCGAATGAAGCATGAACAAGGAAAAGCATCAGAAAATATCAGCAAAGACCATTTGTATTAAGAAGAAAGAGCTTACTTCAGAAATAGAATTATCAATGGGATACTTATATCGAGATGGTCATTTTACCATAACAATCGTGTAGGAGTGTTTGTAAAGAAGACTACAGAAATACCTTGGTTGTATTTCTTATTTCGTATTCCGTATATCTAAAAAAGGTATTTTGATAATTTGAAAAAATCTCCTACATTATGGCTTAGCACGAAAATAGTATGTTTCCTGAATGTTAATTACTTATAAACTGATGGGCCTATGGCCTTATGCACATGATATACCTAAATAAAGTATCTAATTATCCATACCTCTACATGTGCCCCCTGGTCCGGAAATAAAGCCCGCATTGCACACACACCTGAAGGAGCCGGGCGAATTAGAACAGGTGGAATTAGTCTCGCAGGGATTCGAACTACACTCGTTGATATCCGTATCACAGTTTGTGCCCGTGTAGCCTGGGTTACAGGTACAAGCTCCCGATACTTTGTTACAGGATGCAGTGCTGGCCGTGACACAGGAGCATGTCTGGGAACAATTACCACCGTATTTACCTTCCGTACAGGCTGAAAATTAATAAAGTATAAAATTTACTCAATATATACGTTCTCTATACATGCTGAAAATAAATCAAGTATAAAACCCGAAAATCCTATATACCTTCCAAACATGTTGAAATTATTATCAAGTATAAACCTTACTCAATATGTACTTTCTGTACATGTTGAAATTATCATCAAGTATAAACCTTACTCGATATGTACCTTCCGAACATGCTGCGCTTATTATCAAGTATAAAACCCTCACTTTACATGTACCTTCCGAACATGTTGAAATTATTATCAAGTATAAACCTTACTCAATATGTACCTTCCGAACATGTTGAAATTATTATCAAGTATAAACCTTACTCAATATGTACCTTCTGTACATGCTGCGCTTATTATCAAGTATAAACCCTCACTTTACATATACCTTCTGTACATGTTGAAATTATTATCAAGTATAAACCTTACTCAATATGTACTTTCTGTACATGTTGAAATTATCATCAAGTATAAACCTTACTCGATATGTACCTTCCGAACATGCTGCGCTTATTATCAAGTATAAAACCCTCACTTTACATGAACCTTCTGTACATGCTGAGATGATTGTCAATTATAAAACCCTTAATCTATATGGTATATACATGCTGTACCCTGTGTATATGCTAAAATTATAATCAAACATAAAACCCTTAATGCATATGTACCTTTGAAACAACAAAACGGCCGAGTTACCTCTGATGTTTTTATCTTCAGATTAGAAGATAATTAAGACCTCTTCACTTTATGTTTTTCAAACATCAATGGGATATAAGTGCATGGTTGTATCGATATAATGATAAAGTGAAATACAATGTTACAATCATTTCAAAATTCTATTGCCGAAGACGCATTATATGTCTCTATCGTTTGGTATAATGGTAAGCATTTTCTTTATTACTAAACACATTCTAATGCAACGACAACGAAAGGCAGCGAACCGAGGTGATGAAAGGGGAATTTGCTCGTTTCCTACTTTTATCACAAAGCGATTTTGCGTATGTAAATGCATTCAATTAGGAGCAGTTACACATTTTACGATAGGAAGAGGGTTACTTTGTAACGAACCAAGAAAATTAACCTCTCAAAGATCCGAAAAGTTAAAATACTCTTGTCCACTTATCATTTGTGTTGACTATGTATATAAACCCGCATGTTCTCTACAACAATGCATTAGTTGCTCAATTTTGCATACTAGTGAACGTTCCGGGAACGTTATAACTCTGTCAAGATCTTACCTATACATGTAGTCTGATCTGCGTCTAGTTTAAACCCATCCTGATCACAGAAACACGAATATCCTCCCTGCTCCTCTGTACAGCCTTGTGAACAAGGATTTGGTGTCTGGGAACATTCGGCAGTGTCTACAACAACAATCAATACAATACATACTGTATAGATCAACCGTCTTTATGAATTCCTTTATATGTATATATGTTACAGGGAATATGTATAATCAGGGAATATGTATAATCCCTGAAAATTTCAGGGATTATGTATAATCCCTGATTCACTCAGGGAATATACATAATCCCTGAAAAAAGCAGGGATTATACATATTCCCTGATTTGATGTCCAGATTTTTAGACATATTCCCTGAAATTAATTCTGTCTTTATTTTCTGGATTTACGATTCATTTTAAAGAAATATCTGCAGTTGATTAAAGAGGGTGCATAAAGTAATTTCTGCAGTAAACCAAACACAATTTCTCATATAAAACAGATTATTTCTGAAAGGACCGCGGTCGTGCTGATCCAAGGAATCTCATTGGTGTTGTGATTGAATGTAATGACAATGAGTTGTATACTATTGCTGTGAAAGGTGGTGTGTTAATTGGAAAGTATTCTCGAAACCAGTTCTACGTGTGTGCTACTGCACTCTATTCAGCTCAGGATGTCGCTACTGACAAACACATTCCACTCCGTTCGGCTGTACAAATTGAATCAAAATGTGGAGGACAAGGTTTTACTCGATGTAACTGTTTAGGTACAAAGAAATGTCAGACAAATCTGTGCAGATGTTTCAAAACTAAATTACAGTGCAACTCGAGGCTAGACAACTCTAGCCTGCCATGTAAAAACAAATGAACTTACAGATGACCTGTGAAAACATTGTCGGAGATGATAATGAGCAAATACTCCATTTTCCAAAAGGGCACTAAGATAACTGACTGTATGTGACATGTGAACAAATTAAATGCTAGATGCTTTCATTGTGAATGAAAATAGCCTTTCGTCCGTGTCGTTCCAAAAAAAGATGTTAGTTTCCTTTTTTCCAAAAGGGCCCTTAAGTCTTTTTCGAATGACACCGAAGGTATAGAATAAAGGGTTAACTACATTTAACTGAAACTGCATGCGCAAAATACAATAGTTGACTTTAAATGATCAGGTGATATGTGAACAAATTAAACGCATATACCAGATGTATTCATTGTGAATGTGTCTGAAAATAGAACATCGTCCGTGAAAATTCTAGATGCTTACAATATGAATGAGCCTGAAAAGAACATATTGATTAACCCTTTACTCCAAACATTAAGCCTGTTGAGGAAAGGGTTAAAGAATTAACTACAACTATCTGAAATGCATGTGTGAAATAAGATAACTTTGTTTTAATCTGAAGCTATCTTATATGTTACATGTACATGTGATGTCCTTTCAGAAATAAACTGTTTCAAATGATAAGGTGTGTTTGTTTTACTGCAGAAATTACTTGTAAAAGATTTGTTAATCCAGAAAATAAAGACAGAATTAATTTCAGGGAATATGTCTAAAAATCTGGACATCAAATCAGGGAATATGTATAATCCCTGCTTTTTTCAGGGATTATGTATATTCCCTGAGTGAATCAGGGATTATACATAATCCCTGAAATTTTCAGGGATTATACATATTCCCTGATTATACATTTTCCCTGTAACATATACAGGGGTCAATATTTAACAAGGACCTAGGTACCGTTTTACTAAACAGTTTACGCTTAGCATTTTCGAAAGTCTAAAACAACAAGCCCTATCAATTCAATATTGGGCCAAGGAATTTTGCAAAGTAACACATCATTGGAATCGTCTCTCCGAGACGCTTTCGATGATGTGTCACATTGCAATATTGTACCTTCATTGAAGGAATATCCATGTGTATCAGTTATGACTTACGCAAATATTCTCCTTAAGTTGTTGAGCAATATTGGCCCTGGTGCAGTACTACTTGAGTAATTCGAGATAATTCATTACGTTGGATATGAGCTTTGCAAATGGATGAGGCGTTGTCATTGGATAAACCCGATGTGTTCCGATTGGCTAATACTTGAGCTAATGGTGATCGGCCTATATAGATCAATTTACCTTCACAAACAGTGCTGGAACCAGCGGTAAACTGGAAACCGGTCTTACAGAAGCAAGTCTCTGCAGAGTTTACGACAGCACAGTTAGTGTTGGCACCACACGAGCTTCCGGTACATGCAGCTTCCGCTAAAAATACAAGGAGGCAGTAATTGTTATAGCTTCTTCGAGGTTTCTATATAATACACATCATAGGGAGTTTTTTCATCTTGAAATAATTCAGAAAAAAATACACTTAACTCTGAACTTGTTGATTCGATTAATGTTTGTCCATTAACCCACCCGTTTTAACTTTAGTCATAGGAGTCTGGCCTACATGTATGTAGAACAACTCTATCATAAAGATAAGATAGAAATATTTACTCACTTCCTTTATGAAGTTTTATTCATAAGTGGTAAGTACATCAAAAAACAAGTCATGAAGAAAGAGTATCTTAAACCAGAAATCTGCAATATAGTAAGTTTTCAATTTTGCAATCATCATCATCATCATCATCAGTAGCAGCACCATCATCATGGTTATTATCACTGTTGCAATCATTGCCCCACCCAGGACGAAGGTTTCCGTGTACTTACGTATACAACTCTTCCTGTCGGTGATGTCGAGTACGAATCCTGGGACACACGAACATCGGAAGCTTCCCTCGGTGTTCGTACAGATCCCATCACAGTCATTCTGGCCCTCACATTCGTTAATATCTGCAGAAAAAAATAACCCATATTGTAATATCTCTATTTACACATGCATTCATGTAAACTGGTTTTAACGCAAATATATGAGTATATCTAGATTATATATGTACCAAGAGGGGAGAACTGTTCGTTACAAGCATTTCTCCTACTGTCGCATGGTTGCTAACTTAAATCACGAAGACATGTAGCTAATGCTGTCAAAGTTATGATGTTGCTTACACTATGGATCAATAACTAACTTATTTATGATGATATATGTTGGTTGATCAAAAAGTATAGCATCAGCAAACCTAAAATGGGAAAGAATGAAATGAAATAATCTCAATAAATTGGTGCATGTATAAAAGAAAAGTCTACTCTGATCTGCGTGTCGCTATTTACTTTCTAAATAGTTTTAAAATATATTGATAGGTGGATATTGAAACAGTTGGCAAAAAACGTTTCAGGAAATCTCGAAGCTCTCGATGAGTGATCTCGGGTATTAGACCCCCAGAGGAAAACTGTTGGTACGCGATGAAAACGCTTCCTGGGGGTCCTATGATAGGAGTTATCCGACGAAAAACCCAAAGCGAGGGTTTGGTAGGCATTCTTTTCTTAAAATTGAACACGTAATTCCCCCCATTGAGAAAGTAGAATAGATCGACTACCTACCATCACACGATTTCCCATTGACAACGAAGCCTGGGTTACAAGAACATGTAAAACTACCGACTGTATTCTCACAGTTCTGTGCACATGTGTTCAATACGCCGCTCGTACATTCATCAATATCTGGTAATAAAAACAAGATACAACTTTTAATTGAATTTTGTGTACGTAACACCATGATTAACGTAAAAGTGATTATCATGTTGGCAAGCAATATTCTTTATAAACTACAAATGCGATGGATACCCTTAATTGACATCATTATGGTAAACATTGGCTCATTGTGATGCATTATTCATTCAGCAGAAACTCTCTGAAATGTTGACTGCTGAAAGGCTTTTCATGGTCATTTTCGTAAGGTTATTTCATTGTCACATAATGATCCATACTCATTTAAACTAAACACCAAACAATTCGAAAGAAATAACGCACTCTTAGCCTATGAGATAATTAGAGTAATAGCTAGGAATTAGTTAGTCACCATCAGCCACGCTTTTTGAGGGTATCGGTAAAGGAATGTTCTATAACTCAAAAGAAGACAAACTTTATTCCTTCACAAAAGTCAATGACTTTTTAATATTTTTAGCTTAGTTTAAACTTATTTATTTTGCATCGATTGTAAAAGAAGTTCTTGCAACTTAGATTAATCACTCTTGATTCTGCTTCCTGGATACATAACCAGTACTGGGCCGAATGTGGATTAATGCAGGCAGATCCCGCCACTCACGGGATTCGAACCCACGACGCTCGTGTCCTGGAACTGAAGCTCGATCACTGTTATCGACAAAAGTTTTTAATCGAATCTTTCAGATCAACATTCTAAACGCAACGTAATGAAAATGTTGAATTAAAAACAATTATATATATATATATATAAAAAACTTTCAAAACTTACCAACGCAAGCGCCGCCGTTTTTGGTATACCCATCCCTACATGTACATGTGAAGGACCCCAGACTGTTGATGCAGACCTCGTCCTGACCCGTACAGCGGGGTGTAGAGGCCAGACACTCGTTAACATCCTGGTCACACTGACTGCCCGACCACCCCGGGGCACACACACATCCAGTGACGGGGTTACAGGTCCCGAACCCACAGTTACAGTCGTTCGCACAGTTCATGCCCCAGTGTTCCGCGTCGCATGCTGTAATATGGACGAGTGTGGGGTTAACCCTTTACCATACGCCAAATCTTCGGCTGACTCAATTTGAAAAAGTTAGCAGGCGAAATTACAGTGTGATTAAATTCAAAAGTATGATGAAATACGATAGGGCAGAAAACATTGTTTCTCACAATGTTTTCCAGTGTCGTCTGCAATAAACCGGTCAAATGTGGTTATTGTTTGGTAATAAGTTAAACGTTTCCCAATGAAGTAGGGAGTAATAGTATTATGTAGCATAGGTTTATAAAAGGCACATTCCCTATAGTTTGTTATTTTTTATCTAAATCATTCTGTTATTCCAAAAATTCAAAGTCATACGAGCTTTTTGATTTCCCAACTCAGCAATTTCAGCGACAAAACTTCAAAAGTTCAGCAATCCTGGGCCTCTTCCCAATTCAAGGCACATTCGGCCTGTAAATACTTACTTTACCAATCTCAGCGGAGCTTACAGCTGCTTGCTCACAGTTGTGGAAGTATACACTTGATAATTTCATAACTGTACAAAAGTGTTATTGTTGTTCAATACGCGTTAACTAATAGCCATCACACGCAACATTTTGTAAATGTTGACGTTTCAAGTAACGAATCTTTGTTAGACAGGCCCGAGACAACAAGCTGAGAACCTTGCCTGGGTTTCATATCCCATACCTGTACATGTCCTCTGGTCGTTTTCCAGTTTAAAGCCTGTTGGGCAGGAACAGGCGTAATTTCCCATCGTGTTGACGCAGTTCTCCTTTACGGTACACTGGTTTAGTTCATCGGAGCTGCATTCATTCACATCTATAAAATAATAGAACAATTTCATCTTTAACCAATAGGGATTTGTAGGTTAATCAAATTCAAAGGAATAGCAGAATGTATTCATTTAGTGTATGAAAAATAACACTTTCTGTAAAAACTTATATAGTGACAACTCTAAAACATTGAGAATCCTCTCGTTTTATTTACATTTCTTTCATTCACACTGGTTTCTACAATCGCCTGCTACACATTACTCAAATTCATTGCTCAAACTTTAGCTTGAGCAAAAGGGTTAACACGCCCTCAAATCTCTGCCTGCTTCTCCAAAAAAGAGAAGAACTTAACAGTAGGCGAGGCGCCTCCGAGAAGCAGGAAGAGGCTGTAAACAATGGGACACGGTAAATTGTGTTGACGCATTTTCAATTATAATTCACACAAAAAAGAAAATCGAATAATAGAATGCTGTGCTTCGGGCAAGTGTTCAATCTATCCATAGGTCATATTGTTTTCATATCTTAACTTCATTTGTTAGCTATAAACTTTTCTTCCGTTGCACAGTTACCAAGGAAAGTGAGGAAACGGTGGTTCCCGCAACGTTTTACCTTCTAGCTTAACATATAGTAGCTTATGGGGCTTTATTCATACTACCGAGACTCCTCCACATCACTGTTTCTTGAAGGTTAATAATAATTGAGTTATTTATAGCCAATTTTCTTGCGAGCAGCAGGTGAAGGTCATGAGAAACAGGTTTGCACCAGAGGAGCAGTCGGTGATTTCCAATCATTTGCTCTTTTTGGAGAAGCAAGCAGAGATTGGAGGGAATAGTAAAGTATAATTTCTAAATAACCAGCTAATTTCGATGCTTATACTGACTATACTCAAAGATGAGGAAGAATTTTGATTCTCGACTATATATCAATTATACTAAAGTATGTTTTGAACTTTTAAAAACAAGGACCCTGGTTATGGAGACTTACCTATACAGGTTTGCTGGTCCCCACCGAGCCTATAGCCTGTACTACACGAACAAACTGGCTGTTCATTGACAATCAGACAGATGTCAGAACAGTTCACTTCCGGGAACAGGATACACGGGTCAGACACTGGAAAACAAGGAGCGGAGGTCATGAAAAAAGTACGTAGTTAGAATTATCAAGAAACCAAAACCAAAATCCGTCCAAACAGTACAAAATGAGCTAAACGTGTCCGACTTGAAAGTGCTTGTTCACAGATGAGTGAAAATTGTATTTCTTTAGAACTCTTCTACAGGTGGTCTGTTGTATGAAATGCAACATAAAAAGACAATGGGAACAAAAAACAAATGTTTGTATTTAATTATTTACAGCCTGAAACCAGTAAATTAATAAGTTTTAACCCTTTCCCAAACAATAACAACAATTGACGGCTTTGTTGCAGACGGCTTTAGAAAACTTTATGGGAAAAGGAGAAATTGCTCGAAACGAGCAATTTCTCATTTTCCCACAATGTTTTCTATCATCCAATTTCATCACATTTTGAAATGTCGTCTGCAAACTCTTGGAATTTGAGAGACAGTCGAAATTTGGCGTTTGGGAAAGGGTTAAAATCCAAAAGCGTTGCTATGGTTTTGAGATATCAGATATGATGAGTTACATACACTGATATATTGGTATCATTCATTTTGCTTTCAATAGTCTTGTTATTGCGCATTGAACAACAAAACATTTACTGTTTCAACACCATTAATTTTAACTGTATTTTTGTTTTTGATAAAATATGAACGAACAATCACCTTTAACATATTTTCTATCTGCTACATGTTTCTCCGGTGCACTTGTAGCAAACCGTGTAAGAAATTATCGTTAAGTAGTTTAGTGGTTAAGCGATTTTATGTACGGTGTGGAGAAGGATGGCCACGACCTTAACATACCTATGCACGTGGATAATAAAGAATTACAAAAAAAAATATATATCGAAATAATGATAAAAAAAAGACTGTTTTTCATTGTGACGAAAAAAGGAAGTTGTCCAACGATTGATATCCCTTATAGTGCTGGAAACGACTTCATGCTTATGTAAACAGTAAATTTGAGGCTGGCCTGTGATCTAACCTGTTTGCTTCACTGAGAATCTTTCCTCGTCAATATTAAGCGGATATTAAGATTTTGGAAAGCAGACGACAGAAAAGTCTATTAGCACCAAACTTAACCCTTATAGCACTTAAACTGACTTCATGTTTATGCAAGCAGGCTAGATCCAGGCCAGCCGCCAAGTAAATTGGCGGCTAACCTGTGATCTAACCTGTTTGCTATTTGAGTATCTTTCCTCATTGAAATTAAGCAGATATTTTAGATTTTTGGAAAGCAGACGACACAAAAATCCATTTTTAGAAAATTACCCAGCATGCTATGGGTTAACCAACCACAGCGTACACGTGTTAATGTGAGTACAGTCATTGATATTGAATGATATACGAACCTTTGTTACATGACTTTCTGTCCGCCTTCAAAAGAAATCCGAAAAAGCAATCACATCTAAAACTTCCCATTGTGTTGGTACATATATGTTCGCAACCAGCCACACCGGCATCACATTCGTTGAAGTCTGAAAACGGTGGTGAAATGATGAGAAATTTAAATTTTTAATTTCATCCATTATTCAGTTTGTACTAATATTTTCACCGGCATCACACTCATTGAAGTCTGAAAAGGCGGTCAAATGAATAAACATTAGAATTCTTAATTTTATCCATTGTTCAGCATCTACTAATATTTTCACCGGCATCACATGCGTTGAAATCTGAAAAAGGTGGTGAAATGAAGAGCCTTTTTTATTCTTGATTTAACCCATTATTCAGTATTTACTCATGTTTTTGGTGTATACACGACAATATAAGAACTAACGTTGACTGAATGAAATGCCCCCATTTGCCTTAACCCTTTACAAAAAAAAAAAAAAAAAAAAAAGACATATGGCCAGTTTGTTACAAACGACTCAGAAAAACTTTGTGGGAAAAAGGAGAAATTGCTCGTGACGAGCAATTTCTCCCTTTCCCATAATGTTTTTTGCCCTATCAGAAGATTTTGTTTCAATTTCATCACTGTTTGAAACATAGTTTGAAAACTCTTTCAATTTGGGACATTGGAAAATATAGGGTTTGTTAAAAAGTTAAAATGACGTTATCATATATCGATAATTTGTATTTTCTATATAAAATGACGACGCAGACTATTTATGAGCGTTCCCAAAACATGACTGAAAGGCAGGAAAACCTGTTTCATTTCGGGATGAAAACACATGTTTCCACATACTTTGTTTACATGGAGTTTATAATCAACATTTCTTAGGTATATCACGGTTATCCTCGATTCACCAGAACTAGGCTATGGCTCTGAAATGTCTTACAAAAGGACACTGTAACAGAGCCAGGGGTATCGGTGGGACTCAAGCATTGGACCCGCAGTTCTAAGACCACCACCTTAACAACCTTGCCACGCAGGACCCTATTTAATAACTTTGAAAGTACGGATCTAACAATGGTCATTTATTTAGTGACCATTTTTTGAGTCACCCCGTTAAAGGTTTCCATTTTTATGATATCAGAATAAAGTCGAAGAGTTTAATGAATTTAACTAGTAATCTGAGGCCCGTTTTACTATACAACTTACGGAAAATGTTTGCGTACGTCAAAATTGATTAACATGGATAATATCTTCAATGAAAGTACAATATTGCAATGTGACACGTCATTGGAAGCTTCGCGGAGAGACGATTCCAATGATGTGTTACTTTGCAATATTGCTTTGCCAAATATTGAAATAAAAGGACTTGTTGTTTTAGACTTACGCAAATCTTAAGCGTAAACTGTTTAGTAAAACGGGCCCCTGGTGTGTACTCACCCTCGCATTTGCTTGCATCCGTAGTGCTGACCACGTAACCAGGGTTACAACCACACGAGAAACTGCCCACTGTGTTCGAACAGGTCTGCTCACATGTGTTTATCAAAGGATCTGCACATTCGTTCAGATCTGCAATCAACGAACAAATGTTTCGTTACCCCACACAAAATTGGCAATAAAAGGAACCAATTTCAATTATTTTTTCTTATCGCCATTTTTTAAAACAGAAATGAACCGATTATACGCATGTACCTTGACTATTGTCTATCTACAATAAAAGAATCATTAAAGAAAAAGAAATGAACAAATGACATGACCGTACCTTAACATACACCTTCGATATTATGGTACCCCACACAGCATGAACAAGAAAAGGAACCAAATTCAATTTTATTTTATTTCAACATTGACATTAATGAAACAGAAACGAACCGAATACACACATGTACCTTGACAAACACCCTCAATATTTCGGTACCGCTCACAGCATGGATAGAAAAAGGAACCAAAATGAATTTTCTTTTCTATTAACATTATCATTAATGAAACAGAAATGAACAAATTACATGTATCTATCTACCTCGGCAAACACTCCCGATATCATGGTACCCCTCACGGCATGGGTAGAAAAAGGAACCAATATCGTTATTTTTTCTGCTAACATTGTCATTTATAGATAAAACAGAAATGAACAAACGACATGCATGTACCTTGATAATATACCCTCGATATTAAGGTACCCCTCACGGAATGGGTAGAAAAAGGAACCAAAATCGTTTTTTTTTTCATTAACATTGTCATTTATAAAACAGAAATGAACCGAATAGATACATGTACCTTTACATACATCCTCGGTGTTATGGTACCCTCACGGCATGGGTAGAAAAAAGAACCAAAATAAAAAACAATATCATTTATGAACCAGAAACGAAGAAAAATTACATGGATGTACCTTGACATACACCATTGATTTTATGATACACGTCACGACAAGGAGAGAAAAAGGAACGAAACTCAATTTTCTTTTCGTTTAAAATCGCCATAAATCGCCATTTATGAAATAGAAATGAATATATATCATGGATGTATCTTAACATACATGCTTGATATATATTACCCCTCACGGCATGGACAAGAAAAGGAACCAAAACCAATTTTCTTTTCTATTTACAATAAAAAAATCATTAATGAAACAGAAATGAACATATTACATGCATGTACCTTGACAAACACCATTGATGTTACGATACCCCTGACGGCAAGGACAGGAGAAAGAACCGAACGTGTTTGTACAGATTTTGTTGATATCACTCCCACAGGCGTTAGGGTCGTCACATTCGTTGACATCTTCATCACAGCTGGTACCCGTCCGTCCGGCCTCACATATACAGCCTTTCACCGTGTCGCAGGCACCATTCTCTCCACACAAACATGTCTGCGCACAGTTCTCCCCATAGAACGGTAACGAGCATGCTGTAATAGAGTGTGTGCGGTTTAATGCAATGTTCTGGCATTAGTTTAATCCTTTCCCAAACAACACATTTTGGACTGTCCCAATTCGAAAGAGTTTGCAAACGACATTTCAAAATGTGATGAAATTGGAAAATAATCTTCAGATAGAGCAGAAAGTCTTGTGGGAAAAGGAAAAATTGCGCGTTACGAGCAATTTTTCCCTTTCCCTCAAGGTTTTCTAAAGTCGTCTGCAACAAAGTAGTCAAATGTCGTTATTATTTGGAAAAGGGTTACGGTAGAATACCCATAACCTCTCTTTCTTTCGTCCGATTCCTTCGGACGTTCTCGGCATACACCGGTCTTGGCCTGAACTATTCGGAATCAACCAAATGGTTTAGTTTTAACAAGTATTAAACTAAAGAAGACATGCAATTTATCTTTGTTTTCACACATTACGTTTGAAATAAACGGCTTTTAATGAACATAATGACACAGCAACTTTGATGTCTCGTCGATTTGCAGGATCGGTTTTCGGCAAATGCAATAATCGCAGCCTTTCGGAACCACGAAATTACCGATATACGGTGGTGTGGTGTCTACTTTTGTTTCACTTTGAAATCCTGATTGTTCTATGGTTGCCGCAGTGCAATCGCATGTGAGGGATTCAAGGCTGTTAGTTACGATCACAGAAGGCTTTGTTAACTTTGAGTTTATAAGAGTTTCAAGGCTGTTACTTGCGAGCGCAGGAGGCTTTGTCCACTTTGAGTTTAAAAGAGTTTCAAGGCTGTTACTTACGAGCGCAGGAGGCTTTTTCCACTTTGAGTTTATAAGAGTTTCAAGGCTGTTACTTACAAGCACATGAGACTTTGTCCACGTTGAGTCTTTAAGAGTTTCAAGGCTGTTACTTACGAGCACAGGAGACTTTGTCCACTTTGAGTTTATAAGAGTTTCAAGGCTGTTACTTACAGGCACAGGAGACTTTGTCCACGTTGGGTTTATAAGAGGTTCAAGACTGTTACTTGCGATCACAGGAGACTTTGTCCACGTTGAGTTTATAAGAATTTCAATGATGTTACTTACGATCACAGAAGACTTTGTCCACGTTGAGTCTTTAAGAGTTTCAAGGCTGTTACTTACAAGCACAGGAGAATTTGTCCACGTTGAGTTGATAAGAGTTTCAAGGCTGTTAGTTACGAGCGCAGGAGACTTTGTCCACTTTGAGTTTATAAGAGTTTCAAGGCTGTTAGTTACGAGCACAGGAGACTTTGTCCACTTTGAGTTTATAAGAGTTAAAAGGCTGTTACTTACGAGCGCAGGAGACTTTGTCCGCGTTGGGTTTATAAGAGTTTCAAGGCTGTTAGTTACGAGCACAGGAAACTTTGTCCACGTTGGGTTTATAAGAGTTTCAAGGCTGTTACTTACGAGTGCAGGAGACTTTGTCCACGTTGAGTTTATAAGAGTTTCAAGGCTGTTAGTTACGAGCACAGGAGAATTTGTCCACGTTGAGTTGATAAGAGTTTCAAGGCTGTTAGTTACGAGCGCAGGAGACTTTGTCCACGTTGGGTTTATAAGAGTTTCAAGGCTGTTACTTACGAGTGCAGGAGACTTTGTCCACGTTGAGTTTATAAGAGTTTCAAGGCTGTTACTTACGAGCACAGGGGACTTTGTCCACGTTGAGTTTATAAGAGTTTCAAGGCTGTTAGTTACGAGCACAGGAGACTTTGTCCACTTTGAGTTTATAAGAGTTTCAAGGCTGTTAGTTACGAGCACAGGAGACTTTGTCCACGTTGAGTTTATAAGAGTTTAAAGGCTGTTACTTACGAGCACAGGAAACTTTGTCCACGTTGGGTTTATAAGAGTTTCAAGGCTGTTATTTACGAGCGCAGAAGACTTTGTCCACGTTGAGTTTATAAGAGTTTCAAGGCTGTTACTTACGATCACAGGAGACTTTGTCCACGTTGGGTTTATAAGAGGTTCAAGACTGTTACTTACGAGCGCAGGAGACTTTGTCCACGTTGAGTTTATAAGAGTTTCAAGGCTGTTATTTACGAGCACAGGAGACTTTGTCCACGTTGGGTTTATAAGAGTTTCAAGGCTGTTACTTACGATCACAGGAGACTTTGTCCACGTTGAGTTTATAAGAGTTTCAAGGCTGTTAGTTACGAGCACAGGAGACTTTGTCCACGTTGGGTTTATAAGAGTTTCAAGGCTGTTACTTACGATCACAGGAGACTTTGTCCACGTTGAGTTTATAAGAGTTTCAAGGCTGTTACTTACGAGCACAGGAGACTTTGTCCACGTTGAGTTTATAAGAGTTTCAAGGCTGTTTGTTACGAGCACAGGAGACTTTGTCCACGTTGAGTTTATAAGAGTTTCAAGGCTGTTAGTTACAAGCACAGGAGACTTTGTCCACGTTGAGTTTATAAGAGTTTCAAGGATGTTAGTTACGAGCACATTAGACTTTGTCCACGTTGGGTTTATAAGAGTTTCAAGGCTGTTAGTTACGATCACAGGAGACTTTGTCCACGTTGAGTCTATAAGAGTTTCAAGGCTGTTAGTTACGAGCGCAGGAGACTTTGTCCACGTTGAGTTTATAAGAGTTTCAAGGCTGTTAGTTACGAGCACAGGAGACTTTGTCCACGTTGAGTTTATAAGAGTTTCAAGGCTGTTACTTACGAGCACAGGAGACTTTGTCCACGTTGAGTTTATAAGAGTTTCAAGGCTGTTAGTTACGAGCACATGAGACTTTGTCCACGTTGAGTTTATAAGAGTTTCAAGGCTGTTACTTACGAGCACAGGAGACTTTGTCCACGTTGAGTTTATAAGAGTTTCAAGGCTGTTTGTTAAGAGCACAGGAGACTTTGTCCACGTTGAGTTTATAAGAGTTTCAAGGCTGTTAGTTACAAGCACAGGAGACTTTGTCCACGTTGAGTTTATAAGAGTTTCAAGGATGTTAGTTACGAGCACATTAGACTTTGTCCACGTTGGGTTTATAAGAGTTTCAAGGCTGTTACTTACGATCACAGGAGACTTTGTCCACGTTGAGTTTATAAGAGTTTCAAGGCTGTTACTTACGAGCACAGGAGACTTTGTCCACGTTGAGTTTATAAGAGTTTCAAGGCTGTTAGTTACGAGCACAGGAGACTTTGTCCACGTTGAGTTTATAAGAGTTTCAAGGCTGTTAGTTACGAGCACAGGAGACTTTGTCCACGTTGAGTTTATAAGAGTTTCAAGGCTGTTAGTTACGAGCACATGAGACTTTGTCCACGTTGGGTTTATAAGAGTTTCAAGGCTGTTACCTACGATCACAGGAGACTTTCTCCACGTTGAGGTTATAAGAGTTTCAAAGCTGTTACTTACGATCACAGGAGACTTTGTCCACGTTGAGCCTATAATAGTTTCAAGGCTCTTTCTTACGATCACAGGAGACTTTCTCCACGTTGAGTTTATAAGGGATTCAATGCTGTTACTTACGAGCACAGGAGACTTGTCCACGATGAGCCTATAATAGTTTCAAAGCTGTTACTTACGATCACAGGAGACTTTGTCCACGTTGAGCCTATAATAGTTTCAAGGCTGTTACTTACGATCACAGGAGACTTTGTCCAAGTTGAGTTTGTAGCCGGGCAGACAGCTACATGTAAACCCTCCTTCTATGTTTGTACAACTCTGCGAGCACACGCCCCTCTCACATTCATTGATGTCTGCAAATATAGGCATGGGTCTGCATACAGAATTTAGTACAATGGATATAATATTATTATGCACACCGGATAAATACAATTGGTAAACAAGGGAATTGTAGTATTAACCACAGGGGTTATCCTTGGGTCAGTACTATGTAATATGATATTACATACTAATATCCAATACATTATATTGTATTGACCCATGGATGACTACCGACCCCTGTGGCATCAACATTTCTTAATGATCATTGAGCATCTTTGCATTTACAAACGCTTACCTATTATTTACGAAATGATATTATATATTTATCATATAACCAAGTTAAATTGAAACTAATTAACCTTTATGAGACCTTTCGGGTGTTCCGCATTCAATGAATAACTAACTTATCTTCATCAAACGAGGTTTCGCCCGAGTAACCTCATATTAAGTTGGTTTAACAATATCGTTTTACGGTTTCACCAGAAAAAGCTTTGAAGGGGCTCGCCTAAAGACAATCCACCAAAAAAGAAACACCACTAGTGGGGATCGAACCCAGGACCCCATGTTTTAAGTCCACCAAGTTAACCGCTTGACCACGATGGACTCCATCCGACAGTTAGAAGTTTCTGTCTGGGTGAGCGTTCCAGCACTGATATCCTGATATCACTGATTAGAATCGACTTTTAGGGACATTCTGATCAAATACAAACATAAGTATTTAACAATCAATCAAATTCTTCAAACATTGTTTCTCAGACACATATAGTTCTCATTCAAAGATATCGTAGATATCGTACAGCATCATGTTGCTATAATAGAGAGCGATAAGAGTGCGTGACAATTCAAATAAGAATTACAAGATACTCATTTACAATGAAATTTCACTTTATTTGATTAAGAAAAAAGCGAAAGAATTAACGATCTAGAAAACAGTTAGAAAACAGTCAATCTTCCCTAAAAAAAAAACAAAAAAAAACACATGTACGTACCATTACAGTTATCGTTAGAGTCCAGTTCGAACCCGCTGTTACAAAAACAGACGGCCGTGCCGGAATCGTCCAGGGTACATCCGACTGCTCCAGAACAATCCCTCGTCTCACATCCAGTCGGCGGGACAGCATCTGTATAAACGATAAATACATGACATTACATTATTCTTTATTGCAAATACAATTCCAGTTTATAGCAATTTTCATATAATACAAACATTCCGTGACAAAGAACATATAAGAGGACATATAAAAGCATACATATTATCTGAAGAACAAAAATAGTTAGGAATGTATTTTTACTAATGATCAATTTTCATAAGACTTTAACTTCTTTTGAAAATGGATAACTAGTTTTAGTTGTTTTGTGTAACTGCAAAGAGGATTAATTTTGCCAAATCATTCATCCATAGTGAGAACTATAATTTGTGTGTGATTTTCCGCATATTCAAAGAGTTTTACTTATATCAAACCTTCAATACACATTGGTGACACTCTGTTTCGTAATAAACATCACCAATTTATTAGACCAATGGATGTCTTTAATACGTTTAACACAATATCATGATTTGGAAAAATTCTACAAAAACACCAACGTTCAATAATACTATTTATCCTGTCACTAGTGTCATTTTGGGACCGATAACAAGGTGCCGTATAACATTTGTGATATCCGGCACTAACCATATAACACATCCACGCGACAAATCATGACGTCATAAGAACGACATGACGTCATGTTTACATCATTCTCTACTTATTTTTTCCTTTTTTCTCGTGTTTTATTTACATCTTGTTTGTTTGAAAGAATACATAAAGGTAACAGGATAAATAGAATAGATGGTTGGTGTCTTTGAATGGGAAAAGTTATCGGGCTCGGCTTCGGATTATTATCCGTTTCGCCTTCGGCTCACCGGATAATATTCCTAAGCCTTGCCCGATAACATTTCCCATTCACGACACCAACCATCTATTCTCTATGACTCAACTGAATCAAGAACAAGTTTCTCTGATTAAAGGAGTTATTGATGGCATGGAGCAGTATGGCATAGAGCAACCTCATGTTACTCCATACATCTTGTTGTCTTCCAATGTTTTACCAGGTAAATTGCGTATGATGGTTCTGTAGATCCGGGTACCGTTTTACTTAACATTTTATGCTTAAAATTTGCGTAAGTTCAAAACTACATTACCTCTTTTTTTCATTATTGGGCAAAGCAATAATGCAAAGTAACACGGTCGGAATCGCCTCTCCGAGATGCTAAAAATGACGTGTCACATTGCAATAGTGTACCTTCACTTCAGATACCATCCATGTTTATTGGCTTTGACTTACGCAAACATGTTCCTTAAGTCGCTTAATAAAATGGTACCCTGTACCCGATCCATGCATATCAATGAACTACAAACAAGCAACATGGTCAGGTTCCCATCAAGTATGACTATATAAAACTGTTTTAGTCAAACTTGATGGTCACCGGTTACTCGTATCTCATTTGTATGTGTGAATGGTTGTTTAATAAGATAACAAATTTTTCACACAAAAAAAACGAATGGGACACAGGGATTCGTCGTTAGGGTTCTTTGGGGGTAATGCCTATATATAACGCCATTACCACAAAAGAACCCTACCTACAAATCCATTTGGACTGGGGTGAGGTTGATTGATGCAGGTGGGGGCGTCATACGTCCTTTAAATATCTTCTGAATCATATGTTAACTCTCAGTATTTAACACAACATATCATATTATGTTATATATCACCTCTCAGTACCTACCACTCCATTTACTTGGAAAATTGCTTCTCATCGGTAAACTTAATGTTGCACCCCTTTGTGATGCACCGCAAGGAAGGTAGCCTGTCTCAGGAGTTAATGTATTCTCCTAAACAGTGGTCTCCCTTTCTAGTAGGTAGCAAAGGGAAGTTATCCTGCACGGAGCTTGAATTTTATGACTAGGTAGTAGACGAGTTATCGGTCATTAGTACATGCTAACTCGCATTCTCCTACGCGGTGATTTCGCTTTTCATTTTGGTTGGGAGCTCTGGTACTGTACTGTAATGTAACACAGGGAAGTATTCCTGCGCGAAGTTTGGCTAACTCGGTTACCCAATCGTATCTACTCGGCAATCTCCGGCTGTATGCCCTTCGTCGCCGCCATGTTGAATACCTACTTTCAAAATGGGTCCCCATTACCTCCGATATTTTATTTTAATAAATGACAGAGGTGTTCCGAATGTCAATTACCTTGTACACATGTGTTGGAGCCAGTGTTGTATGTAAACCCTGGGTTACAGGAACACACAAAGCTTCCTGCGGTGTTCGTGCACACTTGGTCACATTCGTTCTGAGCGCCCTCACATTCGTTTATATCTGAAAGTGGATAAGTCAAACAAAACTACATGAGATTGTTTAAAGTTGTTTAAATCAAACAAAACTACATAAGGCTGTTAAAAGTTTGTACATCAGATTTACTGATACGCAATGAGGAATAGTCAATGGACTCAAAATAAGACCGTTTTCAATTTTTTAAAGTGTGTACACAGTAAGTTAACGTATATTCTAATCCAAAAGCGTGACATCACGTTTGAGACCTACTTGATATAAACTGTACATACATATTAAGATGAATTGACGCTTTCTGAATTGATAATGCGTTAAATAGCTAGTCCAGTGAAATGTATATAAAAATGTATATAAAACCACAATACAAATATTGACTGTGCTTGAACGACATTTTAGCTTGACTGTCAAAAGTTCTCTTCTGTGAACAAGCACAATTAATGCTCAACGTAATTGTATAACCCATTACAAAACAATAACGACGTTTGACAAATGTGTTGCAGACGACTCTGGAAAACATCGTGGAAAAAAGGAGAAATTGCTCCTATTCCCACAATGTTTTCTGACCTATCAGAAGATCATTTTCAATTTCATCACATTTTGATTGGTCGTCTGCAAACTCTGTCAATTTCGTCCAGTCGAAAATGTGGCGTTTGGTAAAGGGTTAAGACAGGACACCTTGAGTCTATGTTACCTACCAGTACAAGTGGACTGATCCGTGCTCTGTAGAAGATACCCGGGATTACAGGTACACGAGTAACTACCAACAGAGTTAACGCAGTTCTGGCTACAGATAGTCCCATCATTGACACACTCATTAATGTCTGGAAAACAAGAAAAAAGAATCGGGACATAATACATTTAAGGAAGGATGCCCATAATCCCCCATTTTAAAACTTATTGTTTCGTCGGATGAATTCGGTCGTTCTCGGTATACATTGGTCGTGACCGGATCTATTCGCTTTTCACCGAATAGTTCCGGCCACGACCGATGTATACCGAGAACGATGACCGGAACTATTCGCTTTTCACCGATGTATACCGAGAACAACCGAAGTAATCCGACGAAAGAATTATTTTTTGGCGGTTTATCGGTATTCTACCTGGCAATCGGTTCCGCCAGACAGAGTAACCGTTCTTGGTATATAAATAAATCTTTATCAAAGTCCCATGATGGTTACAACAGACAGTATGTACATCAAGAACGCTTATGGCGGAGAACTGTATAAATAAAATGTTAAAAAGACACCTTGCCATTCAAATTTGAATTATAAGAGACTTTCTGTCAGCATTTAGAACACCAACTAAGGAATGATTAAGCACTGCAAATGGCAATCACCATTGTACCCCTAAACCCTAGAGTATACTAAAGCACTGCATTCGCAGTAATTCATCGGATATGTTTTACATCGATTGTGAAGGAAGCTTAAAGCTTGTTCAAAGCCACTCTCGATGACTGCTTCCTGGATACTAAACCAGTAGTCACACCGGTTTGTGGGTTAGTCCCGGAAATGTTCACCCCTCCTGACAGAGATTCCAACCGGGACCCTCGCTACAAGAGCCAGACGCTCTACCCCTGCATCAATGTCGCCCACAAAAGTGTATGTCAAGCAGTAGTGGTATTATATTGGTCCTACCTTCACATTTATTGTCAACATCTTCATAACCATTGGGACAAGGGGCACATGTGAATGCAGACAAACTGGGCGTGTTGGCGTGCTCATCAGCATTCCTGTCGGTGCAGTCACGCCCCAGTGAACATGGGTCGAGAGCGCATGCGTCGAAATCCCTCTCACAATCGTCACCTGGAGAGGAATATACAACGTTAGAGTGGGTTGGCACTAGATGAAATAACACAAGTTTGAAATAAAAAGGAACTTAACCCTTTCCCAAACAAAAATGTTTCGACTGTCCCAAATTGAAAGAGTTTCCAGACGACATTTCAAAAAGTGATGAAATTACAAAATAATCTTCTGCTAAGGCAGAAAACATTGTGGGAAACGGAAATTTTTTCGTTACGAGCAATTTCCCCTTTTCCCACAATGTTTTCTTAAGTCGTCTGCAACAAAGTGGTCAAATGTCGTTATTGTTTGGGAAAGGGTTAAACGGAACAGGGGTCTTGTCGTAAACGGTCGATTTTCAATTAATTTGAATTAGTATAAACAAAAGAAGACGTTCAGTTTAGTATTTGGTTTCCGTTAATGTGACAGAATAAAAAAGCGTATTTCATGAGTCATTGTTTAATCGTCACCTTATCAGGACAGTATTATTATCTGCTTACCTTAAAAATGACATACTTCTATGATATATTATGCTATATTACTTTCCGTTACATCAATATCTGAAATATCTTCAATTTTCATTCCATTCTTCATTTCTTTATCACATTTGTTCATTTAATTGTTTAAATTTTGCTGTAAAGAAGGAGTTTTATAGGTCTTCAAAAATGTTACTGTTCTATCAAAATGACATGCCTCCCCCATCTTGGATCAATCGGAACTACTCGGGTATTTCCGTGAGCTGGGAAATACACTTCGGATATAAGTGAAGGGTTACAATTTTTCGTGTAAATCGGCCTCCGGCGTATAACACATTTCACATATTCATCCACGTTGAGTATTTCAATGTATATGGAGGTTTTGAACATCATTCTAAATCATTATTTTTGGTCGGTAACTGATTCATAAAAGGGAAATTATAAGTTATGATAATATCACATACACGTTTTCTTAATCAAATTAAATGACTATTTAAATTTTACATTTAAGATCTATTTTTGGAAACGAAAGTACCATGAAAGAAGTCTCGCGAGAAACAATAAGGTGGCTTCCATTATTTCAATTCAGAGGTGTTTTCATTGGATAAACCCGACGAGTTCAGATTGGTCAAATATAGCAGACATGTATCCATCCAATCTGAACACATCGGGTTTATCCAATGAAAACACCTCTGAAATAATAGGGACGACGCCATATTGTTTCCTGCAAGAATGACGTCACTTTACTTTCGTTTTTAAAAATAAATCTGAAATGTGAAATCCTAAGAGTCGTTAAATTTGATTGAGGAAACAACTATACATGTCACAACAACAGTTCCGCCATTTGGTATGAGTTACTGATAAAAAATGATTTAAAAGGATGTCCAACACTTCCATACACATTGAACTACTTAACGTGCACGCTTAGAAAATGTGTTAATTGCCGGATGCCGATTTACCCGAAAAATTGTAACCCTACACTTATATCCGAGGTGTATTTCACAGCTCACGGAAATACCCGAGTAGTTCCGATTGGTATCCATCTACTCACCCTCCCAATACACCTCACACCGACACACGGCAAGCTTGAATGTATCTGTGGATCTGGTATCGTCCCTGAAGGTGGTGAAATCGCAGGTACCATGACTAGAACAGCCGCTACACGCCACTATCACGACGTCTAGCGCCTCGGATCGGACGTTAAGGTTATCCACAGTAGCTACACTGAATACAATACAATTTACAAGTAGATGTTTTGTTAGACTCAATTCTCCTTTGTTTTATAGAAAACATGGAGTAAAATAACATAATACATAATATCGTAATGTATATGGATACTCTTGAGGAAAACAATGTGAAGGCACAAAGGCATTCAGTATGAAAGAGACAGTTTCAGAAAAGACATATTTTGACAGGGAGTCAAAATGTATGAAATGCATTATACGGCATAATACAGACAACGTTCGTGTACTTGTTCTGTAAGCAAGACAATATCTGTAATATATCTTGTTAAGAAGTCATTATTAAACAGATGTTAAATGCATCAATCATGCATAGAATACGGGACAGAAGTACAAGTCAGAAAGTATGAGTAAGTTACTAAAAGATATCAAGTATGTTAAATACAGTATGACCTTCAGTAGATTAAAAACATTGTGACATTCACTAGGTGATATAAAGTATGACTTTTAATAGGTGAGATACAGTATGACCTTCAAGAGGTGAGATACAGTATGACCTTCAGTAGGTTAGATACAGTATGACCTTCAGTAATATAGATACACTATGACCTTCAGTAGGTTAGATACAGTATGACCTTCGGGAGGTGTGATACAGTATGACCTTCAGTAGGTGAGATACAATATGACCTTCAGTGGGTGAGATACAGAATGACCTTCAAGAGGTTAGATACAGTATGACCTTCGGGAGGTGTGATACAGTATGACCTTCAGTAGGTGAGATACAATATGACCTTCAGTGGGTGAGATACAGTATGACCTTCAAGAGGTGAGATACAGTATGACCTTCAGTAGGTTAGATACAGTATGACCTTCAGTAACATAGATACACTATGACCTTCAGTAGGTAGATAACGTATGACCTTCGGGAGGTGTGATACAGTATGACCTTCAGTAGGTTAGATACCTGAGTTTCTGTGGATTTAGATTCGCCAAGGTCAAGGTTATATCCACACCGGAAGCGTCCGGCGTGCCTAGCTGAGCGCCCGCCGCGTCACCAAGTGTGTAGGTAAATGTTTCATCATCTGAACCCAGGACTCGGAAGGAGACAGGCTGGTTCATAGTCGCGTTGATATACGTTCGGTTGTTTATATTGGTGAGACCGCTTACAGGTGTTATGCTGGGGCCAACGTTAGCTGAAAATACCAAATAAACGCGCGAGTAATTCTTCAATTTGTTTATTTAACTTTTTTTGGAAAAGCAAGTTTTAGCTCAGCTGCAGGGGTTGCGAAATCAGGTTTTTGTGTACATGTTCTTAAATGCCAAATCCTTGCCCGCACTGGTTCGGATAATGGTTATAGAGAAGATTTCAGTAAACATTTACTTGTTTGTTAACCCTTTCCCAAACAATAATGACATTTGACCACGTTGTTGCAGACGACTTTAGAAAACATTGAGGGAAAAGGAGAAATTGCTCGTGACGAGCAATTTTTCCTTTTCCCACAATGTTTTCTGCCCTATCAGAAGATTATTTTCCAATTTCATCACATTTTAAAATGTCGTTTGCAAACTCTCTCAATTCGGAACAGTCGAAAATGTGTCGTTTGGAAAATGGTTAAAGCTTTTGGGCAACCCTAGCAAAACGGACAATTGATCGCGACGTGGACACTGCCTCTTACCCAACTTGGACAAATCTGCTGCAGAAGTCTTAAAAAATCGTTATAACAATAATAGTAATAATTATTAAATATAATTATTTAATTGGAGCAATTTATACCTCTGTCACAGTGTTTTTCTTTACAAAATACCACTAAAAAATGCGTAATGATTCAAACAATTCACTGTCATTTGCTGCAATTTGGACCAGTCATAAACATCTTTTACGCGGGAATTTGTTACGCCTATAATCAATTCAATATATTATTGTATATAAAGGTATGTGGCCTATTACTTAGGGTACACACAAATACAAAAGCATATTAACAATAACCATGAAGTGTCGGTGACAATTTGAAACACATTTGCAAATGAGGCTAACCGTATGGAGATGACATAAATTCATTAGATAAAAATAAAATCTCGACAAGTATGAGAAACCACACTGCAACAAGACACCATTTTTCGTCGGGACATATGTTGATCCATTACACTGCTACCAATGGGAAAGAGAAAGAAATGTATTGTTAGATAGATAATTTTATTCCCAAACGTACACGATCCTTCTTTGCCTATGTGTGTTTTTCCCCGTACCTTACTTTAGCGTTAAACATTGTAAACGGAAATAGCTAACAATAATTTAATCATTCCAATTATTAATACATTCCTTCTTTAAACAGCTTTTTAAGTAATCGAAGCAATATAGATTTTCTATCCAATAACCGTTTTATTTTTGCAAGACATGGTATTCATAAAAGACTGAACAGAGGCATTCCGTAGGTAT
This sequence comes from Cerastoderma edule, assembly GCA_947846245.1. Classification (NCBI taxonomy): domain Eukaryota; kingdom Metazoa; phylum Mollusca; class Bivalvia; order Cardiida; family Cardiidae; genus Cerastoderma; species Cerastoderma edule. Next base: position 27,955,003 of record OX401419.1, on the reverse strand, counting down.
ATCGTGTCTGTATACCTTATTGTTTTTCATCCCTGATTGAAAACTTTTAGGAAAGTCAGAATAACAAAGTCAAAGGTTTAACAGAACAAATGCAGTTTTGAAATAAAGTTTTATATCATAAGATTTTTCATGGATTGAACATTTCTTTTAACACATTTCATTCATGAAACTTCAATTTTAATGTAAAAATTGATTATCGAGGGAGGAAAATTACTATGGATTTATTGATATTCATTTTGTAAAAGTAAATTCAAAATTAGACGAATTCGTTACAACGGCTTGGTAAATGCCTTTGAAATGATAAATACTTTCATGATTTACATTTCAATATATTCTTTAAACAAATCAAACACAACTTTTCCATCACGGGTGGAATACCTTAAGCGTTACCCATTACCAAACAATAACGACATTCGACCAGTTTGTTGCAGACGACTTTGGAAAACATTGTGGGAAAAGGAGAAATTGCTCGTTAAGAGCAATTTCTCCTTTTCCCACAACGTTTTCCACCCCATCAGAAGATAATTTCTCATTTTTCATCACATTTCGAAAAGTCGTCTGCAAACTCTTTCAATTTGGAACAGTCGAAAATTCAGCACTCGGTAAATGGTCAATTAAGCGTAACGCTTCCTCACCTATTTGTAAGTTTGTCTCGTCCGCGCTAGTCTGGGACGCCAATGTTTCCAGAGCCAGCTCCTCGTCGCCCGTAAACACGAGGTCAAACACGCACTGTATGTTTCTCATACCGCCACATGTTTCCGCAGCCTCAGCTACGACGTCCGGATCCGCCGTGTCGAGGAACTTCGGTACGAAGTCGGGATCAGTGAAGTCGGCGTGAGTCTGTCCGCCTTCATACACGAAAATGGACTCTTCGGCTGTGGTGGTCCCTGTGAAAGAATCGGAATTTCGTGTCTGATGTTTATAATGGAAGATAATGTTATGGATAATGTTGAGTTTAATGCGCCATTCGGATAATTCTAAACATACAATTTCTGATTTAATTACATCGGAATTTCGTGTCTGATGTTTGTAATGGAAGATAATGTTATGGATAATGTTGAGTTTAATGCGCCATTCGGATAATTCTAATCATACAATTTCTGATTTAATTACATCGGAATTTCGTGTGTGATGTTTGTAATGGAAGATAATGTTATGGATAATGTTGAGTCTATTTAGCCACTCGGATAATTCTAATCATACAATTTCTGATTTAATAACATCGGAATTTCGTGTCTGATGTTTGTAATGGAAGATAATGTTATGGATAATGTTGAGTTTAATGCGCCATTCGGATAATTCTAATCATACAATTTCTGATTTAATTACATCGGAATTTCGTGTGTGATGTTTGTAATGGAAGATAATGTTATGGATAATGTTGAGTTTAATGCGCCATTCGGATAATTCTAATCATACAATTTCTGATTTAATTACATCGGAATTTCGTGTCTGATGTTTGTAATGGGAAATAATGTTATCGATAATGTTGACTTCATGGCACCACTAACATAATTCTGATCATATGATTTCGTCGAAATAGTTTTATAGATTCCCCACAATATAGAGTTAAGAAAAAATTGAAAAATTAAGATAGGTAAATTCACATTTTGTCTGCACATCTGCTCGAAGAAATATCTATTATATACACAATTTTTTTTAAATTTCCTTCCGAATTACAACATATCTGAAACAGGTCAAACTACTTCAGGAAGGTCATTCGGAACACCTCGTAGCCATTTTGAAAGTAGTCCAGCAACATGGCGGCGACAAAGGGAATGTTCGTTTGCAATCGTATCTAATCGACCGGGGATTGCCGAGTAGATACGATTGAGAAAATATGAAAGCAAGATGCGTTGATACTATAATCTGGAAATCTAAGAAACTAGTAAAACAAAAAACAAAAAAACAAAAAAAAGAAAGGTTAATCGTGATATTTAACCAATATGTGTGTATTTGTGTATTTACATAAATATTTAGTCCCTGGGTATAATGTTGAAATCAAGTATTTTATCCGACGAAAAACAGCCGAATTTCCCCGGGATTTCTGGTGTATTCATGAACTACCTAAGAGGTGTATGTACCGACTTGTGCCGGGGATTGCCGAATAGAGACGATTGCAGGAATGTATGATAGACCACCCAGTGTTAAGGACCGGTCGCAATGATCGAAGACGCAACGGTTTGAATACCTACATGTTATTCCAAAGTCAGTAAAGATGGTCTGGTCGCTGCTCGTATTGGATAGGGCCGCTCCAGTCCTCGGTATGAAATCGTCATTGGGATCACCGTTAAAGTTTCCAAGCAGTCCAACAGTTTTACCCTCGTACTGCTCTTCCATGTAAATACCAAACGTAAGTAACTTCTTACCAAGTGTAACGCTTATGGCGATCTCTGAAATAGTCCATTTCAATCATACTTAAGGAGGAATGAAAACCAATAAACCGCCATTTTGAAACATTTTCTTTCGTCGGATTACTCCGGTCGTTTTCGGTATACATTGGTCTGAGCCGGAACTATTCGTATTGAACCGAATTGTTCCGGCCCCGACCGGTATATGCTTAGAACGACCGAAGTAATCTGACAAAGGAAAATGTTTCAAAATGGCGGTTTATGGGTTTTCGATCTTGATTAGTTAAACTGATACTAACGTTGAGTCGCTTATATTGAACTACTGAAGTCAAGGAAAGTACAATACAAATTCTACAAGAACTCAATAAAATACAAATGTTTGAATATATATTCTTACGATACATATGTCCGAAAGTCTCTGAAAACGTTGAATATGTATATATGGGTTTTACATCACATCAACATTATTTCAGTTATGTAGCGATGCCCGACTATTAATGATGGAGGAAGACCCCGTACTCAACTGCCCATAAGGGCTGGTTAGGGAGGGTAGAACCATCGGCATTCCGTAAGTCAGTCGGGAGACTGCCTCTCATGAAAATCCATATCCCTCACAGGATTTGAACCAACGCGGAGAGGGGCCATGGTTGAATATGTAATTAGTTTCCTCAATATATGAATGTTCGAACATCTCTCAATACATTACGGAGGCTCGAATATCTTTTAATTCATTACGAATGGTTGAAAATCTCTCAGTACAGTACGTGTTTTCGAGGATCTTTAAATACAGTTTTCTTATATCCCAAAGTACATAACGAATGTTCGAATATCCATCTATACTATAAGCATATTCGAATATCTCTCAATACAGTAAAAATGTTCGAAATATATCTCAATTCAGTACGATTATTTATAGATTTCTCAACACAATACGAATGTTCGAAGTATATCTCAATGCACTATAACTGTTTAAGGCACATAAAAGGAGACAAGTACAAATAATTTTACTGAGTTCTTATATTATGTTCATAAAAGTCATGGGAATAAATTTACGAATGCATTGAGACCCTATTAAATAGACTATTTTAACATAAGTCACTTTGTGCTTGAAATATAGTTGTCTCCAATTCAATCATGTTTATCAACAACCTGTTTGTTTACATATTCAAAATGACGAATCCTGATTGGCCAGTTCAAAAGTTTGTGTATCAACTAACAAGGTAAGAGGGGAAGAATTGCCAAAATAGAATTATTTAACTTGATAATCTTGGTTATTTCTCGTTGACTTTCAACTTTAAGTTGTGCTGCTGGTTTTATTTGGTGATAACTATTTGAATCTGAACAAAAGTTTTCCAAATAATATTGTTTGTTATAGCATTAATCTTCTTTTATGAGCCTTTAACAGACCTCTCAACATAGTTGCTATGTTTGAAAATCTCTCAAAGCAGTATGCGTTTTCAAAGATATCTCAATACAATACGAATGTTCGAATACATCTCAATACTATAGAAATATTCAAGTATCTCCCAGCATCATTCTACCTTTTGAATATCTCTCAATACGGTTCGTGTTTTCGAATATCCCTCAATGCAGTACTATTTAAGTTTTCGAAAATATGTCAATACGAAACGAATTTTCGAATACATTTTAATGCAGTAATGTTGTTTACAGATCTCTTTCTAACCAATAAAATTGTTCGAATACCTGTTAATACAGAGCGAGTTTTTGACGATACCTTGTGTTATGATATGAGTTAATATATACTTTGTACTGTGGCCAGTCTATATAAATGTACTAAGAGAATATCCAGCCGCAGGCCGAGCCCGGCAGTTAATAAATGGTAGCGTTAACATCAAATACATGTCGTTGTTATTACACACAGATCGAACCAAATATCAAAACACCTTGCGTGAGAAGAATACCTTGTGCTATTTTCGACGATTATATTTTCGAGTTTATCCATACTATGTACTGTGGCCAGTCTATATTGCATGAGAAGAATACCCGTACCTGAGAGCGTAGCTGTTAAAGTTTTGCCTTCACGTTTGAGCGACAGTGCCTCAGTCGTTACGTTAAAAGGGGTGTTGAAGTCGTTGAAGCGGACAGAGTACTCGTCATACGCGGTGTTATTCGGACCAGCCCGCACATTCATCTCTGTTCCGTCAGAGCTTAATTCCGATTGTACCCAGCCAGTTGGAGTCTTGAACACGAAGGCGGTAAATACCGTTGCCTGGGACAGACTTCTGTCGGGTTTGGTAGCGCGGGCGGTGCGACATTGGGCGATAATACCCGCTTCCTGTATTGCAACTAAAACATACTCCCCTTGACCATTAAAGGTGTACTTGTATCCGTCTAGGGTGGTGATATGGGGATCGCCCATTCCCCATGCTGTTGGAAGAGGAAGAAAAAAACTTCGTATATTAGTCCCTTTAACCCTTTACCAAACTGCCAAATTCTTTGACTGTCCCAAATTGAAAGAGTTTGCAGACGACAATTCAAAAAGTGATGTCATTGGAAAACAATCTTCTGATAGGACAGAAAACATTGTGGGAAAAGGAGAAATTGCTCGGCACGAGCAATTTCTCCTATTCCCACAATGTTCTCTAAAGTCGTCTGCAACAAACTGGTAAAATGTCGTTATTGCTTGGTAATATGGGTTTACCCGTTTTCACGTCTGGAATCTTTTTGTGACTGTTCTAAAAAATACACAGCGGCACCAGATGACTTACATCAAGTGTGAAAAACAACAGTGTCGTAGCGAAAAAGAAGAGAGACTCTTGACAAAGTGATTATGTCAGGCAGCGCCGACATGTCGCAGGATTGGTGGAATGGGTTCGATCCCAGTTCGTTGCAATCATGTTGCCGTTCTAGAGAAATGATGCTTTTGAGCTTGATAATGATAAAATAGTTGAGAAGAACGACGGATTGATGTTTCAACTGTCTTAACAGGAACGAGCCATGTACAATAAAAAAGTCACTGTCTTAATATAGCAGTGTATTAGACAAACAACCATAATACAGCTGTTTTATCAAACAAATAGTCATCTTAACATAGGCAAGATAAATATAACATAACAAAGTAAAGATAAAATAAGACACACCAGCGAGAAAACAGTGATAACAGCAGTTATTCGTGTGGAAAGCAGGTATATTTTCCAACATCCTAATTCCATCTCTAAACCCTATGTTGTAGGCACTCATAAGAATCGCCTTACGTTTCTTATGAGTGCCAACAGCATAGGATTTATCAACTGGCTTCAAAATCCTTGGGACAAATGTCATGCGTACACCTGACGATTCTCATGTGTACAAACAACATAGGATTTGTCAACTAGCTTCAAAATACTTGGGACAAGAGTCATGCGTACACCTGACGATTCTTATGTGTACAAACAACATAGGATTTGTCAACTAGCTTCAAAATACTGGGGACAAAAGTCATGCGTACACCTAACGATTTTTATGAGAACACACAACATAGGATTTGTCAACTAGCTTAAAAATCCTTGGGACGACAGTCATGCGTAAACCAGAGACGATTCTTATGAATACACACAACATAGGATTTGTCAACTTGCTTTAAAGTCCTGGGGACAAAAGTCATGCGTACGCCAGAGACGATTCTTATGAATACACACAACATAGGATTTGTCAACTTGCTTTATAGTCCAGGGGACAAAAGTCATGCGTACACCAGAGACGATTCTTATGAGTGCACACAACATAGGATTTGTCAACTTGCTTCAAAATCCTGGGGACAAAAGTCATGCGTACACCAGAGACGATTCTTATGAGTGCACACAACATAGGATTTGTCAACTTGCTTTAAAGTCCTGGGGACAAAAGTCATGCGTACACCAGAGACGATTCTTATGATTACACACAACATAGGATTTGTCATCTGGCTTCAAAATACTTGGGACAAAAGTCATGCGTACACCTAACGATTTTTATGAGAACACACAACATAGGATTTGTCAACTAGCTTCAAAATACTTGGGACAAAAGTCATGCGTACACCTAACGATTTTTATGAGAACACACAACATAGGATTTGTCAACTAGCTTAAAAATCCTTGGGACG